>OY282558.1:103230522-103830522 GCA_958295665.1 Tipula vernalis | reverse complement strand
TGAGTTGATTATTGAATCTGTCGACATTCAAAATTTACGATTTAACCGCAAAACAATAAATTCAGTAATTTCATATATTCACAATAAATTAATAATAAAAAAAATTTAATGATAACCGATTAATTAAAATTAAAATATTAGGGTTATTTGAATTAGAATATTTAATAATTAAATATTATATTTAAACTGTTATTATTACTTTTCCGAAAATTCAATTTTTTTTTTTTTTTTTTTTTAATTTAGATAACTCTAGAATTAACTTACAGTTCACCAAGGTTATAACTGCCAAATGGTACCGTCCGGTACATCCGCATGGAAAAATTTTGATTTTTTTTTCATCTCCCGATTGTAGAATTTTAGCGTTTGTAGCAGTTTATATAAAATTGTATAATCCGGACAATTGCTGGTTAATTTGAATGATGATTTTATTACTCGGGACACCATATCATTGTGGGATAAAACTGCATCAATCGTTGGATGAAATTAATTGCTTTTGTGCACATGTTTCAATGTACCGTTAGTAAAACACCGTAATTTAAAAAAATTTCCAAAACCACCAACACGCAACAAAATTTTTCCAAAATAGTTGGAAATGCGTATAAAAATGATTCTAATATACTTTTAGAATCCCATTACCGCTGCCACCAAATTGTTATGGGGAAAAACCTCGTAATTGAGAGGTTTTAGTCGACATACCTACTTTTAATTGAAACAAAATTTCCAAACAATTTCAATTAATTTATTTTAGTTTAATTAAACTTTTATTGTAGATCTTTATGTTATGGAAGAGTGGCGATGACTGACTCAAATTACAGTGGATGAGTACATTCCCCTGATACACTGAAATATCTCGCAAAATAAGCGCTCTAAGAAAAAAATAGTAAAAATCAAAATTTAATTATTCCGTGGGGGAAATACATTTAGTGCTAAAATTAGTACCCCTCCTCCTTGTAGGTGGGGCGGGGGGTAACTTTGAAACTAAAATATGAATCCCTATTTTTTATTGCAGATTCGGATTCTACGGATAAAAATACGTAGGTATTTGACTGAAAATTTTTTTTCGATTCATGTTAGATGGCGCTGTAATTGACGATATTTTTTTTCGATTGAAAGATTATGAGGCGAGGGGACTCATGTAAATCAAGCACCCTTTTCCCAGTTATTCGAAATTGGCCAAATGAATAAATTTGTTGACGACCAATTTTTAGTATGTACAATGAAACCGTTGTATTTTTATTGCAGACGTATTGCCTAATCGTTTGCGCAGATTCTCAGTAGGAGAAATCGAAAAAGAATATCGTCAATTACAGAAAAAAATGTTTCAGTAAAATCCGAATCTTCAATAAAAAATAAGGTTTCATATTTTAGTTTCAAAGTTATCTCACGCCCCACCTACAAGGAGGGGGGGTACTAATTTTAACACTAAATGTATTTCCCCCACGGAATAATTAAATTTTGATCTCCACGATTATTTTCGTAGAGTGCCTATTTTCCGAGATATTTCAGTGTACAGGTTAAAAAATCACCCGGTATACATAAATAAGACAGTTTCTTTTGATTCAAAATTTTTTTAAACATTTTTTTTTTTAATCGACATTTTTCGCAGAGTATTGTACTTATTCACTCGCATCATCGCTGAGAATTTTAAAAATTTTAAACTCACCCAGTTTTAATTTTCAATACACGTTGATTTGCTACTTGCGGCATTAACATTTTATGCCAATATACGTTGTACTAGTTTTGTTGAGCACTAAAGATTAAAAATTCATCTTTCGAATTTTCTTTAAGCTAATGGCTTTTTCAAACTACGTAAATATAATATCGATTATTTAATCATACGACATATTACAGAACAAATATACCATCCGATATTCGAATACATTCTATATGACATTTAATTTCCGTTTTTTTTTTCTTTTCGTATTAAAACGAATCTGGTAAAATAAGTAAAATTACGCGCTTCATAATTTAAATAAATAATAATAATACTACGGAGTAAAGCTGGAGTAAAAAAAAACTCTTTCTTTTTCACTCTCTTTTTATATAACGGAAAAGAAAATATAAATCTTGTGGCCTAGAGGCTGCTTCATTTTTAAAAACAATACACAGTCGTACAAATATATAATATCTAAATACATACATACATAAGGAAAAGTTAATGCAGAATAAAAATGAAAACTGGATACATATTTAGATCCCCGGGGTATCAAATAAATAAGCACACCAAAAAAAAAAAAAAAACAGCAACAAAAAAAGGAAAAGAAAATTATTTTCTTCATTTCTAAATATAACAATATTATTGTATTACATTATTTATTGTTGAAATTATATTTATTATTATTTTTATGTAATGGTTTGCCTTTGCTCTAATTATTAGGTAACTTGTTAAAGTTTTATATACATACATACAATATTATTATAAACACACAGATAGGTGTGTGAATTTCACGCGATTTAAAAGTTCTTTATTTTACGCATTAACTTTTTTTAAATTACTCACTTTCATTTTCGTGTGTGTGTGTGAATATTTTCACTCCAAAAGTTAGGCTAATTTTTCTTGTCAAAATGTAAGACAACAACTGGATAGGTTTCATAAATAGTTTTCAAAGTGCTAGTCATTACAAAATAAAAATTAATTATTCATTAAAAGTTTGATATGAAGCTTTTTTTTTTGTTTTTTTTTTTTTTTTTGAAGTTAAATAATGAATTACATTAATTTAAACAATAAAAATGCTAATGAATTCGAATTTATATAGGAAAAGCGGTGTATTGATTTTACTAACAAGTTTCTAATTGTTATAGGAGCGTATATGTATACCTGATAAATATTACATATTTATAGTGTGAGGATAGGATGCTAGACAGTTTTTTCGTATGAATATTTTGTATACTTTTAGACGGCATTGACATCAAACTTTGATTTATGTTTATTCTTTGGATTTTGAACATAATTATTCCTCCTGGCATTATATGTTTGGAAAATATACAGAATTTACTAAGAATTATTTTAGTAACATTATAAATATTTGATAATGTTTATTCATAAAAAAATTAATTTATTTGTTTATTTCCCTAATTTTATTTCCGACTAAAAAAAACAAGGATAAATTAATTTAAATGGATCTAATCTGTTAAACAATTTACATTTTCCTAATAAATTCTAAGTCTATTGGCTTAAAGCTCTGTAATGTACGGATGAGTGAATAAAAAACGAAATTGTTTTTCATAAATGTAAGCTTGACTTACAAGTAAAAATTTCGATTTAATTCATCTACCAATAAAATTTGTTTTGGAAAATTTTAAGTAAAAGCATTTACTTTTTTATTCACTTCAGCCTTTGTCTCTTGGGTAAAAATAAATTGAAAAGTAGAATGTGTTGAATACTTTTGATTATTAAATTCAGGAAAATTGTTTAACGTTCGTGGTTAAAAAATAATCAATAATGATGTAGTTTCTTTTTGAATATTTTCGTTTGATTAAAGCTGTCTTAAATTCCGTTATCTTATTAAGTTACACAAAAATGTTAACGAGTTTAAAATTTTATATAACTGAGAGACCAAAGAGAGGTAAAATTCTTCTAAACGTCATTTTCTTACGTCGTTGCTGAATACAAAGAAATCAATGAGATCCGTCTGTATACAGGAAAATAAAAATGAATTTATTTTCGATGGCGTTAATTATTTAAGGCGATTGATTATTATACAATTTTGAGAATATTTATTGCCCTTTTTGATCCATTAATATTATAACATTCATGAATTGTTTATGCTTATAATTACTCTTGACTACCAGAATGATTTGTCCCTTGCATTGCAATTTGGAGTTTCTCATAAAATAACGTTACGTATTACGTGTAAGAAGAATCGTCTAGCATCAGTACTGCCTCTTTATCTCTAAGATATTTATATATATTTAAAGTTTTAAAAATGTTCTTTCAGAGGAGTGGAAATCATAAGTAAGACCGTCGTAATTTTAATCATTGCTCTTATTCCGTTAATCCTAAGACAGAGCATTTCATGAAATTTTGATTTCTCTTGTATAACAGACTACCGCGGAATTTGAAATATATCAGCAATATTAAGCAGTTTTTATCTGAGGTAAGAGCATGGTTGCTTAGTCATGATAAAGTGGAATCATTGTTAAGATCAATTAATTCACTTTAAGAACAATTTTATCACTTTGGAATTTTTTTTCAAAAATATCCCATAGTTTTGTCCCTCATTTTAAGTCTTAAGTTTTTAATATTTGTTTTTATTTTAACACATAATACATCCACTTGATATTTTTACTTTCGAGTGGGACTGTCTAATACTGACCTTTAAAGGACATAGGAATCTTTCGTAGTCCAACCATTATTGGTGGTAATTTTGAGCTCGATGGACGGAGGAGCAGGTCAGTTACTCAGTGTTTTATCGAAACCTAAGTTCGAATCTCTGGCTTGGAGTGCTAAGGTCCATTTAACAGTTTCAATCAAAATCTCAATTTGTGCATAAAGTTTAAAGTTCAAAGCATAGTTTATTGCCTTGGATATGGGGTAATTTTTAAGCTCAATTGATGGACAATTATGTCAACTAATACGTGTGCTATCGTAATCGGATTGCTAAGGCATACTATCAGTTTCAGTCAAAATCTCAATTGGTACCTAAATTTCTCAGACTAATCTATGCCAATGGATTAAAATTTTTGTTTTTATACTTACATATTGTTACGTTTTTGCCTTGTCAAATAAGGGATGGATTGTGAATAATACAAAATCAATTTAATTTATCACCAAAGAATTTATTTAATTCACAAAGTTTATTACAACACAGTTTATCAATAAAAATTCACAAAATCACTTTATATAAATTATTCTTAAATTTTACTGTTCACTTATAATTTTTATTTCGCACTATAACACTTTTTAAATCACTTTTTAATTACTTTTTAATCTTTACTCTATCGCGTTCCAAATACGAATAATCCAATTCGATCTTGTTCGCCTTTTTATATACACAAACCAAACTTCTCGAAAGCTCATGATTTTTCTAGTGTAGAAACATTACGTAACAATTTTTATCATGGAAAATTCCATTTAGTACAGTAAAACATTGAGCTATTAGTTTTACTTATTCTATTACACACTAGGTGTCACCGTCACACTACCCCGCACCTAAGCCTGTTCGTCCCGAATAGGACCCAAATCACCTCCTCTGTACAGGGCCAGCCTCTCCAAATGCACCACCTTTGGTTTACCTCGAAGTCCCTTCCGTATCCGATAAACCACGTCGTTCATCCTTGTAATGACAGTGTAAGGTCCTCCCCATGCTGGTTGCAGCTTCGGTGAAAATCCCTTTTTCCATTGCGGGTTGTGAAGCCATACTAATTGCCCTTCCTGGAAGCCCTGGTTATTTGCTCGTATATCATATCGAGCCTTCATCCGGTCACTTGACATCCGTATTTTCTCCCGTACAAATTGATGAATCTCATTAAGTTCCTCTTTCATTCGGTCTACGTAATCCTGTCCACATAAAGCCGATGATGGTACAGCCCCAAACTTTAGATTTCCAGGTAACCGTAGATTATCTCCGTGGATGCAAAGGCGTTGTTCTCGTTTTATTTACACCGAGCATCTGGCATATTTCTTGAAACACCATCGTTTCAAAACTCCGTCCTTGATCGGTATCAATCTCCATCGGCACTCCAAATCTGCTAATCCAGTTGTTTACTACGGCATCAGCTATTGTTGTCGTCTCCTGATTGGGAATGGAGTACACCTCCGGCCACTTGCTGGAATAATCCATTATTACTAGCACATATTTGCTGCCGGTCTCGGTGGTGGGAAATGGCCCCGCTACATCTATTGCAATTCTTTCGAATGGTGCTCCGACGTTATATTGTTTCATGGATCCACGACTTTTGGGTGCGGGTCCCTTCACCGCCGCACATTGATCACATTTTTGGCACCATTCTATCACATACTGCCTACATCCTGCCCAGTAGAATCGTTGAAGTATTTTTGCTAGTGTTTTATTAATTCCTAGGTGGCCCCCACTTGCTCCTCCATGATACTCATTCAGGATTTCCGCAATCTAGCACTTTGGTATCACCAGCAACAATTGCTTCACTTTGCCATCCGTGCTTTCCCACAATCGTTTTAAACACCCATTCTCAAGACGGAGGCTATCCCATTAAGCCCAATAAGCCTTGACAATGTGAGTTTTGTCCGCGATCTCGCTCCAAGTTGGCCGGTGTTCCTTTTCCTTCCATTACATTATAACTGACAAATCCGTATCATCCAATTGCTCTTTCCTGACTATTTCGTCAGTCCACTCCTCATCAGGCAGTACTTGCGTAAGCCGAACGTCGATGATGTCTTCCTTTGCTTCAACATGGCCACAATGTTTACATTCTACTGGACACGGCCGTCTTGATAATGCGTCGGCATTTCTGTGTGCACTTTCCTTCCGATGTTCGATTTGAAAATCGTAGCTTTGAAGACGTTCGATCCAGCGTGCTACTTGTCCCTCTGGATTCTTGAATTGTAACAGCCACCGTAAAGCGCCGTGATCTATCCGTAAATAGAATTTTTGGCCATAAAGATACTTATGGAAATACTTGACACACTCCACTATAGCCAACAATTCTTTCCGTGTCACGCAGTAATTACGCTCCGGTTTCGATAATGTTTTTTAGTAGTACGCAATAATTCTTTCTTGGCCATTAATTTCCTGTAATAACACACCTCCTATACCGTCATTACTTGCATCGGTGTCCAAAATAAATTTCACGTTGGGTATAGGGTACGCGAGGATTGGCGCGACACATAACCGTCTCCTTAGTTCCACGAATGCTTCCTCCTGGTCATCGTTCCAATAGAATTTCTTGTTCTTCCTGGTCAACTCGTGTAAACTCTTTGCAATGTTGGCGAATCCTGGCACGAAGCGTCTATAGTAGGTGCATAATCCGAGAAAGCTTCGTAATTCGTGTAAGTTTTTACGTCTTGGCCAGTTCTTTACCGCTGCGATCTTTTCTTCGTCGGTGTGAATTCCATTAGTTGTTACAAGATGATCCAAATATTTAACTCCAGTTCTGAACAGTTTACACTTCTTTGGGCTTAGCTTTAATCCGGCGGCCTGTATCCGATCTAAAACTTCTGCCAAGTTCGTTAGATGCTCGTCGAAATCCTTACCCATGACAATGATGTCATCCAGATATATTAGGCAAGTCTTCCAATGTAATCCCTTTAACACGCGCTCCATTAATCGTTCAAAAGTCGCAGGGGCATTACATAATCCGAACGCATAACATTAAACTGCCAAAGCTCGTTACCCGCACTGAACGCTGTTTTCTCGTGATCTTCCTCATGAACTTTCACCTGCCAATAGCCGCTTTGTAGATCTAATGTCGAAAATATTCGAGCACCCGATAACGTGTCTAACGTGTCATCGATTCTTGGCAGTGGGTAGCTATCCTTTTTCGTCACAGCATTGAGTTTTCGGTAATCAACGCAGAATCTCATTCTACCGTCCTTCTTCTCGACCAATACTACCGGTGAGCTCCATGGGCTGTTAGATGGTTCGATTACTCCTGCCGTCTGCAGTTCTGTTACCATCCGATTGACTTCTTCTTGTTTTGCTAAAGGTAGCCTCCTGGGTGATTGACGAATCGGCATCTCCGTTCCCATATCAATTCGATGCTTTACCATTAAGGTCCTTCAGTTATTATCCGATGTCTTCAGAATAAGGACGTGTACTGTGTGAGTAGTTGATGTGCAGAATCTTTCTGTGCCTCAGTAAGATCTTCGGTCCATTTCTGCATGAGTTGTTCTACCATTTCTTTCTGCCCTTGCATGTCGGCTTTTTCAATCGAACTTTTCTGTTCACACTTTATTATAGTTGAAACCTCGTTACATTTGCCGATGACTGTCCCTTTCTTAATGGTTTTCGTCTTATCCGAGAGATTTAGAGTTCTAACTGGTACTCTATAGTCGTTATCCGGTTTAACTATGGCTTTTTCGATTATAATTTTCTTGGCTCCGTTCTTCTCTTTGTTAGCTTCCACAACCCACAACCTGGGTGACAGAAAACCTCCCTCCAATTTTCCCCACACGATCGTCTCCGAGTTCGGTGGCAGCTTCTCCCGATGATCAATAACAATTCGCCTGGTAGTTGCTACTGCACTGCTAGATTGAAGTGGCCACTCGATGTTATCGTAAATTAAAACTCCTCGTCCAACATCCACCACGAAGCCATTTGCTCTAATGAAGTCCATCCCCAAAATGACTTCATCCACAATATCTGCAATTAGCACTTCGTATTGGAAAAGAGTTCTCCCGATCTTTATTTTCACGATCTTTTTGCCTTTTATTACTGAACTACCTCCATTTGCTGTTTGTAGCTTCAATCCATTAGCTGGTTGTATACCTCCATCGATCAGATCTTTACGGAAAATCGTGCGATTTGCTCCCGTATCCAGAGTGATGATGCAATCCGTGCCATCAATGTCGCCTTTGATTGTTAAGCTGTCACTGCCTCTTGCTACTTTAGAAACGCAAATGGAGGTCATGGGGCAATCGGTTGTGGGAGTCAGCTTCTGCCCCTTTAAGCTGACTCGTTCAAGTTAACCGACTCTGTCGTCATTTGGCCTTCTGCCTGGCCACTGCCTGCTCCCCGCTTGGTCGTCTCTGCATAGGAGATGGTGATCTTCCCCTTTTCTTCTTAATTCCCAGCAGTCCCGTGAGATGTGACCGATTTTATAACATGCCCAACATTTGATTTTTCCGCTTCCGTCTCGGTATCTTGGTGTTGACCGTTCTGTGTTTATGCTTGTGTCGATTTCCACTCGGCATATTTTCATTGACGGTTTGGTGATGGCTTGTGTAGTTTCATTTGTTAACGCACAAGCGATGGTTTCCGCAAAGGTTGCTTTAGGTGACTAAATCGCCGCCCTGCGTGTCTCTGGATCTCGAATGCCGTCAAAAATTGCGTCAATTTTTAGCCTTTCCATATAATCGGCTGATGTACTGGTATGTGCTAGATGTACTAATCGCTCGATTG
The DNA here is from genome assembly GCA_958295665.1 of Tipula vernalis. Classification (NCBI taxonomy): domain Eukaryota; kingdom Metazoa; phylum Arthropoda; class Insecta; order Diptera; family Tipulidae; genus Tipula; species Tipula vernalis. The sequence continues at coordinate 103,821,484 of OY282558.1, read as the reverse complement.
CCGATGAAAATTCCTGAAGTGATTCTCCTCCCTTTTGGTAGCGGCTTTTCAATTCCATTCGATAGATTTCCCGCTCGTGATCACTGCCGTACTTCCTATCCAGCGCCTTCATAATTTCTAAATAACTGTTGCGATCTTTTTCCGGAATTGTTTGTAAGGCCTCCGCTGCTTTACCTTTAAGGGCCACTATTAATGCTGCGACAAGATGTTCATCATTCCAACGGTTTTGATTCGCTGCCGTTTCAAATTCAAATTTGAAAATGCTGAAAGATGTTGTACCGTCGAAGTTTGGTGGTTTTAACTTAACTGATTGAACGGTTTGTACCACTTGCGTCGTTGTTCCACTTGCTTTGACGTCAATCAGGTTTTTCTCGAGACGTTTAACCTCCGTTTGAAATTCAGTTCTAACGTGTTGAATTTCTGATTGAAATTCCGTCTGCAATTTCTCTATTTCACCATGAACATTTGTAGACAGTTCTAAAATTTTCCCGTCCATTTTCTTTTGACCTTCGGCAATTTCCCCCATCTGACGCTCTATAATTTAGTTTGGCTTCTTAATTTCGCCCAACTGTTGTTTCATTTCGTGTTTTATTTCCTGGTTAGACTGGTTTATAGTCTCCAACTGTCGCTCATTAGACTGCTCAATTTTCACCATTTGTCGTTCGTTTTGTGGTTTCATTCGACTCATCTGTCCTGTCATCTGGTTCATAGCAGCTATTAACTGCGACAAATCGAAACTTCCAAAATGTTCTTGTGTCTTTTCGACCAACGGTTGTTTATCTTCTGCTTTCTGCTCTACGTTAGCCGCATCCGTTACTTTCTCTCCAAAATCATGATGTTCCACGTCCAGCCCTTCGTTCTGCATGGTCTCACGTAGTCGCGCTTGTAAAGCTGCTTTAGCACCATCAATGGCCAAACCACGTTTCTCAAGTTCCCTCTCTAATTCTGGAACTTTTAATTCGTTGAGAATCATTTTCTTTATCTTTTAATTCACAATCCCACCGCTGTCACCAATTGTTACGTTTTTGCCTTGTCACTCAAGGTTCGTATCACTGGGTTGTGAATAATACAAAATCAATTTAATTTATCTCCAACGAATTTATTTATTTCACACAAGAATTATTACAACACAGTTTATCAATAAAAAAATTCACAAAATCACTTTAAAAAATTTTTACACAATTTTACTTTTCACTTATAATTTTTATTTCGCACTACAACACTTTTTAAATCACTTTTTAATTACTTTTTAATCTTCACACTGTCGCTTATCAAATATTACTAATCCAATTCGACTTCGAACGCCTTTTTATATACACAAACCAAATTTCTAGAAAGCTCATGATTTTTCTAGTTAGAATAGTGTAGAACAGTTTTATCATGGAAAATTCCATTTAGAACAGTTTAACATTGAGCTATTAATTTTAACTATTCTATTACACACTAGGTGTCACCGTCACAACAATTATTATTTGGTTCCAATTGGAATCCAAATATACTGCATTCAAAATGTAATTTAGTTACAAAATCTTTCGAATAAAAGTGATTTCCTGGGAAAATAAGACCATTCAGAGGCAATATTAGTGGAATTTAGCCAAATAATATATCGCACATGACATAAAAAAGTGAAACAACTCAAAAAATTGAGTTTTTGAGATAATTCGATGAAAAGATGCGCAATGATCGATTTCATAACCAGACATAGTGACGTTTTCATATTTATTGTACAAAGCGAGAGACGGCTTAATTTTCCGATCTTCCTTTTTTGACGCCCATAGAGAGTAGTGTAGTAAAATCGAAATTAGCGTTTTTTCTTTTGCTCTCCTGAAAAATTTGAAATTTTGAGTTGTGTCACTATTCTTGGTCACGTGCGATATGGACCATAAGCAAATGAATCCAAATCATAGGCAAGTGGCGTAAATGACATTTAACAATTTTTAGTCTTAATCGCCAGAAAAAATGTCTAGTTTAAATTAATTCTTGGTTTAAGAAATAGTCAATCGGCCTAATGGACCACAATTTTAAGCAGCTACTCCATTTACTATCGGATCCCATGTTCAAATATCTAGTAGTAGGTATTAACGGTCAATGAAAGATTTCAGACGAAATCTCAATTAGTACCTAAAGTTTCCAGACGAATTTATTCCCCTGGAGAGGGGGTAGTTTTTGGGCTCGATGAATGGAGTAGTAGGCCAACTACTACATGCACTATCAGAAAGTGAATTCAAATCTCTGGCAAGGAGTGCTAAAGCCCATTTATCAGTTTCAGTTAAAATCTCAATTAGTATATAAAGTTTCCAGGCTAATTTATTCCCCTGGATAGAGGGCAGTTTTTCAGCTCGATTGATGGAGTAGTAAGCCAACTATTACATGTACTATCCGGAATTGAATTCAAATCTCTGGCAAGGGATGCTAAGGCCCATTTCACAGTTTCAGTTAAAATCTGAATTGGTATAAAAAGTTTCCAGGATAATTTATTCCCTGGTAGGGAGAAGTTTTAGGGCTTGATGAATGTAGTAGTAGGCCAGCTACTATATGTACTATCGGAAAGTGAATTCAAATCTCTGGCAAGTGGTGCTAAAGCTCATTTATCAGTTTCAGCGAAAATCTCATTACCTAAAGTTTCCAAACTAATTTATTCCCCTGGTTATGGGGTAGGTTTTGGGCTCGATGAACGGATTAGTAGGTCAGCTACTACATGTACTATCGGAAAGTAAATTTAAATCTCTGGCAAGGAGTGCTAAGGCCAATTTATCAGTTTCATATCCGTATTCATCAATAATTATTTATATTTTCTAATTGCTGGGTTCCATTTAACGTGGCAAAGTACACACAAGTACTTCTGACTGCACGCGCCTATTTTTGCTAAATTTTATAAGTAGTTTGCTTTTTGAATTTATGGCGATTTCTTTACCAGAATATTTAGTACAACTAATCCATATTATTTTAATGCAATAATCATGTTTAACAACAAACAATAATGTTTAAAAACAAAATTTTATTGCAATAACAATGTAACGTTATTAATTATTAATCATTTAAAAAATCGACCCTCATACATTTTTAGAAATTTCAGCACTTAGCAGAAACATTGTGTAGTAAATGTAGTGCATATGCCCTAACAGAGATGTCACCATATCGACATATAATAGACACATTTGTTTTGATTGCATAAAACAAACAAATGTATATTAATTAGTATATGATAAGATAGACGAGGTAGTAAGGTGATAAAGTGGAGTGAAGAAGGTCTGGAGTTCGAATCTAAGCAAAGACAACGAAAAATTTGTTTTTAGATAAACAATTTTGGATTGGGGATAATCCGAGAAGATTAATCGGGACGAGATCGCTACAAAAAAAATTTGGTATAAAATTCGTGGAAATAAAAAAAAAATCAAATTTTTGCTTAAAAAAAAATAAAGTTGGAAGTTTGAAGAATCGAACTACAAACCTTTCGCACACCACTACTTCATCTTACCACCCAACCACTCCTCTCTATATAATCTATAGTCAGTTTTTCGTTTAAATACTGATAAATTCGGACTTGGTGAAAAATCGCATACAAATTTTTGTTATTTTACCAGGCGAACAGAATTTAAAAAACAACATAATTGTCAGCAACGTGACATTATTTTGTATCAAAACGTGCCACTTCAAGTTACGTGACACTTGAACATACAAAATAAAGTCATATTGCTGACAATTCTACCTTCTTGTAATTTCTGTTTGCCTGTTAAAATGCTAAAAATTTTTTGCGATTTTTGATGAAAAAAAATTTTTTTTTTTTTTTTTAAATTTCTACTCATCTGTTAAATAAAAATAAACTTTTTTTAATTAAAAAGGCAATCAATAACTCTAGCCACTCAAATAGAAAATTTGGAGCTTTTTATTAGAAAAAGAAATCCATCAGCCCGCGGGGATCGAACTATTAACATAAGAGAGCAGATTAAAACCATAGAGGTTTCTCGAGTTCAATCCCCGAGCCTGAAGGAATTTTTTTTTGTAATAAAAATCTACAAATTTTTTATTTGGGTGGTTGCCTAGAGTTGCCTTTTAAAACCAGGTGAGCAGAAATAAAAAAAAAAATTATTTTTTCATCAAAAATCGTAAAAAAATTTTGTCATTTTAACAGGCAAACAGAAATTACTAGAAGGTAGAATTGTCAGCAATGTGACTTTATTTTGTATGTTCAAGTGTCACATAACTTGAAGTGGCACGCTTTGATACAAAATAATGTCACGTTGCTGACGATTATGTTGTTTTTAAATTCTGTTCGCCTGGTAAAATAACAAAAATGTGTATGCTATTTTTCACTAAGTCCGAATTTATCAGTATTTAAACGAAAAACTGAGTGGAAATTATGTATAGATGAGTGGTTGGGTGGTAAGATGAAGAAGTGTTGTGCGAAAATTTTGTAGTTCGATTCTACAAACTTCCGACTTAAATTTTTTTTTTTAAGCAAAAATTTGATTTTTTTTTTTATTTCCACGAATTTTATACGAAATTTTTCTTTTGTAGCGATCTCGATCCCGATTAATCTTCTCGGATTATCCCCAATTCAAAATTTTTTATTTAAAAACCAATTTTTCGTTGGCTGTGCTTAGGTTCGAACTACAGACCTTCTTCACTCCACCCTATCACCTTACTACCTCGTCTATCTTATCATATACTAGTTAATATACATTTGTTTGTTTTATGCAATCAAAACCAATGTGTCTATAATGTGACGGTGACACCTAGTGTGTAATAAAAGAAGTTAAATGAATAGCTCAATGTGTAACTGTACTAAAATGGAATTTTCCATGATAAAAATTGTTACGTAATGTTTCTACGCTATTCTAAATGTCTAAATGAAAAAGTCATGAGCTTTCTAGAAGTTTGGTTTGTGTATATAAAAAGGCGAACAAAGTCGAATTGGATTAGTAATATTTGGTAAGCGATAGAGTAAAGATTAAAAAGGAATTAAAAAGTGAATTAAAAAGTGTTTTTGTGAAAATAAATAAAAATCGTAAGTGAAAAGTAAAATTTAAGAATAATTTATATAATGTGATTTTGTGAATTTTTATTGATAAACTGCATTGTAATAAATTTTGTGAAATAAATAATTTCGTTGGAAATAAATTAAATTGATTTTGTATTATTCACAATCCAGTGATACGAACCTTGAGTGGCAAAGCAAAAACGTAACGATAATATGTCAATATGGTGACATCTCTGTTAGGGCAAATGTACTACATTTACTACACAATGTATCTGCTAAGTGCTGAAATATTTGGTTTTGCTTAAAAGAGGGCGTGTGTTTTACATTTGTAAAAATGTCTGAGGCTCGATTTATTAAATAATAATTAATTAATTACGTAACATTATTATTGCATTAAAATAATATGGATTAGTTGTACTAAATATTCTGGTAACGAAATCGCCATAAATTCCAAAGGCAAACTACTCATAAAATTTAGCAAAGCTGCGTGCTGTCACAAGTACTTTTGTGTACTTTCCCACGTTAAATGGAACCCAGCAATTAGAAAATATAAATAATTATTGATGAATACGGATATGAAACTGATAAATTGGCCTTAGCACTCCTTACCAGAGATTTGAATTCACTTTCCGATAGTACATGTAGTAGCTGACCTACTAATCCGTTCATCGAGCCCAAAAACTACCCACTATCCAGGGGCATAAATTAGCCTGGGAACTTTATATACTAATTGAGATTTTAGCTGAAACTGATAAATGGACCTTGTCACCCTTTGCCAGATATTTGAATTCACTTCCGGATAGTACATCTAGTTGTTGGCCTACTACTTCATCCATCAAGCCTAAAAACTACCTCCTATCCATAGGAATAAATTCGTCTGAAAACTTTAGGTACTAATTGAGATTTTGTCTGAAATCTTTCATTGACCGTTAATACCTACTACTAGATATTTGAACTAGGAATCCGATAGTACATGTAGTAGCTGCTTAAAACTGTTGTCCATTATGCCGATTAACTATAGTATTTCTTAAACCAAGAATTAATTTAAACTAGACATTTTTTCTGGCGATTAAGACATACAATTGTTAAATGTCATTTACGCCACTTGCGTATGGTTTTTATTTTTTTATGGTACATATATTATTTTGACTAAATTCCACTAATATTGCCTCAGAATGATCTTACTTTCATAGGTAATCACTTTTATTCGGAAGATTTTGTTATGAAATTACATTTTTAGTACTAAATATTTCAATATGAATCGTAATTCTTCCAACGGGAACTTAGTTTAGCAGTGTGAAACTAATACATACATATATAGAATCTGTGGATTTGTGGAAAACTTCACATCCATTAAAAAGGGGGAACAAAACATGGAATCTCCCTCCCGCATTATCATCCCCTCCAATATTGAAATGGTTATTACCAATGTGCAATAATTTCAAGGTGAGGCACGTTTTATTTGCATGTGTAAACACATGAACTGCCCAAATAGCACAAATTTGTTTACTCGTTTATTCACCGGATGTTTTTGGATTTCAACTTTTTTGAAAATTATGCCAGTTTTACAAGCGCAAAGAAAACAAATAACATATTTTTGAACACACTCCTTATTTACTGAAACTTGAGTCCACACTTTAAATGTGTATAAATAAATTTGTAAATAAACGTAAATGAAATGCGAAATATATATGGGCAGGCGCGGCTAGTGCTGGGCCGACGATATTTTCATAATATAAAATAATAGAAAATTCCTATAAAGCGGTTTAATACATTATTTTCCATGCCTCAATTTTTCAGTTAAATCAAATTATTATAAAAACTCTAATTTTTAATAGAATTTAAAATAAAATGAAAAAATTACTTTCCCATATACATGTGTAGTTTGATAGTAAACAGAAATTTTATGTAGCTTATATTAAACGGAGTAAAAAATTCGTTATTCATGGAGGCCGAATTGTTCCGGCTTAAACGGAGATAAATAAAATGTTACGTAAGTAAAATTCACTCACACTCAATTTCATTGATCCAATTTTAACACACCTTGCATTGGGGGTAATTTTTACTTTATAGGGTATATCGTTTATTTACTCCAGATATTCTGGACGTTCCGAAAATGCCGTAAAATGTTATTTCATTCCTTCTATTACTTCCTTCGTAATAAAAAGAATATTTTTTTTCATTTGACGACTTGAAATATGTGCGACTAGGTTAACCAAGTCTTAGTACACCTTGCAAGAGATTTTAATTCAGTTTCCGATAGTACATGTAGTTGCTGATCTTCTTCTTCGTTCATTGAACCTCAAAACTACCCGCTATCCAGGGGAATAAGCAGTTCTGGGACCTTTAGCACACCTTGTCAGAAATTTGAACAGATAGATTCCTATATTACAAATAGTACCTGTTAACCAACTTCTCCGCCCCGCGAGCCAAAAATCTACGACCTATCTCTTGGAATATATCAATCAGTAAACTTTGTAAAGGTTGCCGTTTTTGACTGAAGTTTTTAAATGGGCCTTTGCACTTCTAGCCAGAGATTTGAACTCAGGTTCCTATAGTACATGAAGTAGATGACCAAATTGCCCACCAACAAAGGCAAACACTACTCCTAACCACAAGAATATCTAAATATTAAAGTTTACATTGCGTTTACCAGGGATGTGGAAACCGCGAAAAAATGTTCGGCTTTGGCTCCGGCTCCGGCTCCGACTCCGACTTTGGAAATTTACAGATTTATTAACGACTCCGGCCTCAGCTCCGGCTCCGGTTCCAGCTCCAGCTCCGGCTGCACTCCGACTCCAAAAACGGCTCCAACTCCAACTCCAGCTCCTGTTCCGACACCAAATTTAATTTTTTGCATAAAGCAAATAGAGTTGACGAAACGCCATTAGTTTAATACTGTTTGGCAAGCAGGCAGTAGCTGTGGTATTTTTATTTTTTACTGATTTCTTCTTTTTTTATTGAAAAATACTTGTTTTGATAATCTTTTCATGACATACCTTTATAATTTGTAGAAGTGCTTGCTTACATTTTGGGGAACGAATACTTAAACAAACCTATATGCTATGTGAACAGTATTCGACGATTAGATAGCTTACGTAAAACTAAGGGGTTAGAACTGGCAAGGCCCTGGCGCAGAGTTGTTAGTTTACATATAGTTTGAACGAACGTACGACACCAAGAAATATTCCGTACAAATTCAGAACTACGGAAGCAAATAAAACTTATCAAATATTACGGTACTGTACGATTCAGGGACTAAGTAGGGATACCATGTGAGTCTATTCTGTACAATATTATGCAATTTAGGGGGGCAAGCTGCTACACGGTGCATTTAAGGGAAGCCAATGATGGTAACTTTTTAATATTTGCTTGTTCAGATTTATTTGCTGCTATTTGTGCTTTTCCTAATTATTACTACGATGCAACTCGACAATTTTGAATATTTTTCTAAACGCTATTGTAACACTTTTTGTAACCTTATTTAAAAAAAAAACATAGAACTAAATAAATGGTTATTTGTGCTTCCAGTTGCTTCATAAACGTGCAATCATTTCCCAATGAGCCGAAAATATCATCGATTTCTGGATGAAATTAAAATCTTCCATATTTGGAGTTCTACATAAAAAAAAAATCGCAATGAGAAAGAAAAGGGTAAAACAACCAAAATTTCTCGACGAAAATTTTAAAATTATATTTCTTGAGATTTCGAGAGTTAAACAAACGAGATCCCGAGAAGAAACCCTAATTTCGGCTAATCCGATTTGGAATTCCAATTTGAACCGCGCTAATATGCATATGTAATTAATTGAGCTACTTAGGAGAATAGGAAAATAGAAATAAAAACAAACAAAAATTCGGCTTCTTCTCCATGAGATTTAATGCCTTTAGACTTTTTTCATTCCAATAATCCACCGACTTTAGAAGCTCTCAGAGCCATCATCGAACGGAAAATTGGGTTCAGCCTATTCACCCCATGAAAACCCCCAATGAGCTTAAAAGTAGCAATATACAAATTTCATATTTTCTGAATCCCACATTTTACTTAATATATACCAGTCTTTCTTCAATTTTGTGGTGAACTGTAACATTTTTTCATAATATTACAGAACATCAAAAACATCAATAGTAATTTTTGAATATAAATTTTGAACCCAACTCAAAGAGAATCATTTTCTATGAATTGTAAATGTTTAGTTTATTTAAAACTTTTCAGTTCACAACTGGATAATTTCAGATACCGAACCAAATAAACAATTTAGTTTCTAGTTATATATATATATATATATAGATTGTAATGAGCCTGTCAAATTTGGTTGTTTAATGTATCACTCATGACTCGTACCCCTTGTTAATAACGTTGAATTCAATATTTTCCAAACTAAACTGGATATTGTGTACGTTTACGATTTTCTTGATCCTTTTTCCCTAAATTCAATTAAATTTAAATAACTAAAATTCACTTGTTAAACATGTTAACAACAATATAATTATTAGCCTTTTTGTACCTTTCTAAGGGGTATGAAAAAATTTGGGGCATATTCAAATTGTTACCAACTTATCATAATCAGCATACAATTACATACCATCAATGTAGTAAAATAAAATAAATAATTTGATTAGTCATCTAGCAAATTACCACTTTACAACTATGTCAAATAAAATCAAACTTTACCTTGTTCTCTATTCCAAATACAAACCATAAAAAATAATCACAATCCACACAACATATTTTGTACGTCATATTATTTTTAAGGTTATTTGTTGTTATAAGAAAACCAAATAAAAAACATCTTCTCACTAAAAATTAATGAGTGAAGATAAAAGTGAAAAATGAAAATAATAAATAAAAACAATAATGATCTGGGAGAGACAGAAATAGTACATCTAATCAATATATGTATACAGTAAACTTTTATATGTGTATTATATACAAACACGTACCTACAAATAAGACGAATGCAGAAATTACGTTACCTTAATATTTTCTAGGTTATTTTACCCTTTTCAAATTAAATAAAATGCCACAAAGGGGTGAACACCGAAACTATTACAACAAATATGTGTTTTTATATGGTACAAAAAAAAAATCGATAAACAAATGATATGAGCTTTACGTAGATACGTTTATATAGAGAGAGCTTTTTATCGTTTTTATGTATGTTAAATGATGGATAACATGTATGTAGATATTTTTTGGGATCAAAATTACAGCTACTTCCGTTTTTATTTGTTAGTGTAGTGTGTATGGAGTGAATTATGTATATTTTGGTCCTAGCGGGTGGGTGAACGAATACTAAAATTGTTGATTCTTATGTACGTTGAATCAATCATATGGCACTCCTAGGCGAAACATTTTGTTTTTGCTTGTGTAACACGCAGTGGTTAAATGTGATATAAATAAAAATGTTGGTATTTTGAGAAGCCTTGAGTTTTTTTTTTATCTTTTCGGTTGGATATATTTATAAATCGATATGTCGCTTTTATGTTTTTGGACGATATAAATCAAATTTTTATCAAAATTTTTGTTGTGAGTATTTCTCAGAGATATTTGTCCTTTGTTAGTATATTTTGATTATCTTTGTATACAACGAACGGTCTATACAATAAATTTAAGTAAAAGGATATGTTTCTGTGCTTTTAACAATAGAGGCGTCTGAAAACTTCTTACATGATTTGGCTAAAATTTTAAATGAGTATATTTCTGCTTTTAAAATTATCTTGAATTCGTTGTTATGTCGGTATAGGGGTAGGGTATTTATCCAATACAATTTGTCTCCAGTATCCTTTGATAAAAAAAAGCTGTCTTAAAAATTATTAAAGGAGGGTTAAACTACATATGAAAATCTTTAATGGAAAAATTGTAATCAAATTTAGTGAGAAGAGCTAAGGGTGCCTTGCCAATAGTTATCCCTCCCAAAATTATCTTGGCTAGTTTTATGTGCCGAGCACGGGAAAATTTGTTAGGATTGAATTTATATAAATTTTTAAACTTTCTATGGGACTTTTATCAGAGCCACCTAGAGTATGGAAACTTAGAGAAGCTTTTTTAGTGGTTTAACTTTTCACTGATTTCCAAAGGAATCCATAGTAAATATGAAATTTTTTAGCTTCAAGTTTTTCAATGAAAAAAGAAAAAATATTATAAAATGTTTATATAAAAGTTTTCTACATATCTTTAACAATATCGTACAAGTAGACCGTATTGGTATTTAATAAATATTAATTGAAAGCATATTATGTCTAAAATATATTTTTCGAACTTTCATTTTCCAAAATACATCAAAGTTTGCTCTGACGAATTAAAATAATACTTGCTATATTTATCTTTAGTTTTACTAGTAAACGTTAGATGTCTAAAAATTATTTAATCACAAAATTGTCGCATGTTCTTAATATTTTGTGTATTTGTTTTGCTTTTCCTATATTATTCAACTTCAAATTTCCCCAAGTGGTAAATTTTCGTACGATTTTATCACATTTTTACTGCCATCACTGCCATCTATGTAACGCAAACTAACTTAATGACTCGATGATTTACAGTAAGCTTTTATTTCAATTTAACCAGAATGCTGTTGTTATGAATCTTTTTTTAAATTTTGGTTTCAATAAATCGATTATTACAAGAAAATGAAAACGATTTACTTAAACGACATTCATATACATAGCTATGTATGTTGAAATTCAAACATTTATAATAATATTTCAGAAATCATAATTAAGAATTTATAACATTTTCATTTAAAAATGTATCTTAGGAAAAATGTGATTTAACTGAAAAAAAAGTTAGTTTGGCTTTTTCCTCGATTCTAATTCCCTTATAAAAGTTTAGTTTTTTAGACTATGACTTTTTATAATCTAGGTTGCTTTCCTTTTATTCAAACAAATTTTTCCGGGCTCCGCACAGAAAGCTTTGTTTTTTTATTCGCTCCCGAAAGCTGCTATCGAGTGCTGTCATTTTTCTACGACTAAATTTAAATATGACGCGCTATTCATTGGTAAACTAAATTTATTTAATACTCAAAGTATCATTTTTAATTCAATTGTTTAGCGAAAACTTGATAAAAAAAATATTTGGCTTGACCTTTTTATACGGAGCGCTATCGAAAGCCACATTTTATATGACGGCTCTCGATAGCAGCTGTCCTGAGCGAATAAAAAAACACAGCTGAATTTTCCCCTGATAATTTTTCTAGGAATAACTATTGGCAAGGCACTCTTACTGACCCACTTCCCAGACAAGACACTTTAAAGGTTGAATTTAGACGAGTTGGAGTCTTGATTAAAATATCGAATGAGTAACAAGAGTTTGATCTCGAAAATAAAAATTGTTAAATTTTGTTTTTTAACCGCATTTTATTACGGTTAAAGTGCCAATATTGTACGATTTATATCGTAGATAACACGTTTAGATATTCCTGAACTGTACATTTAATTGTGTGTGCCGTCCATCGTGTTTTGATGTCTGAATGTGATGGAAATATTTTTGTAAATTTAATATATACTAATCATGGTGCCTAAATGAAGTGATTCTCAATTTCAATTTAAATTAATATTTGATGTTTGAGAAAAAACTATATGATTCTTTTTATTACACACAGTGTGTGTACGTTACACAAAAGCCTTAAGTGAACTGTTAAAATCGATCAGTGATATTAGCTGCATTTTTTGACGCATAGTGATCCGGATCAGATCAAAATTTACATGTGAAGCAACAACAACATTTGATCCAACATTCATTTTAGATCAGAAATGGTGATCTAAAAATAGTTGAACAATATTTTGTAGATGAACAATATTTTGTAAAGCGACAAAGAATATAATGAATACAGGGCTGGGATTTTGCACAAAAAAGCGAGAAGCTAGTTTTGTGTCTCTTTTACTTAAACTGAATATGAACACTATTTCGCTCAGTAGAAATATATTTTATTATTGCGATCTCAACTAGTCAAAATAAAATGATATTCTATTTCAACTATCATTCGTCTGTGTCTCTCACCAACGAAAGTACGTGGTCGAAGCGGAGAAAAGGAGATAGCTCTTATACATAATATAATTGACTGAGATCGCAATAGAAAAAGTGACATAGACCGAATGAAATGAAGTAAAAACTTATTCTTTTAAAAAGAGAGATGAACTCTCTTCTCGCCTGTTGTGCAAAATCCCACTCCAGTACGAGTATGAAGAGGCAGATTAAAAACGAAACGAGACAAAAAAATTGAATTTTAGTGTTGGTTTGTTTTACGCATTTTAGTGTCGTTTCATGAGACATGATCTGATCTGGATCAGAGCAAACGTCAAGAAATGCGGCTATTATTGTTGTTCTCAATCTCGTGTAATGTGCTCTGTGATGGACATATAAAATCTAAATATAGTGTTTTTCTTTTATTCTAATTAAAATAGTGTGTTCTGCTACCGTTACCAATTAACATTGTGAATAAATATAATTTATAATGCTAAGCAAAAATACAGCAAATTCGAATCATGCGTCCAATACTGCCAATACAAGGTCCAAAACGGGTAGTTATGTAGTTCAAGTGACGGCATCGATACTAATAAAGTGGTATCTCTTGATGATTTAAAAAGGGATATGGATGTCATGTTGTCAAATCGCAATGTGGTATATCAGATTTCAACAAGAAGTTAACTGTTGTTGCAAGTAAACTTAGCAAGTTAGATATTAAATTATCAGCTGACATTGATTCTATTAGGAGAGAATATGAACTCATCGTTAATGGAATCCCTAGAGAGTATGCTGAAAATCTGCACAAAATCTTTGCTGACCTGTCAACGAATTTGGGTTACGTGCAGTATAAGAATCACGTCAGTTATTACCGGAGGTCGAAATCTCTGTGCCTCTGCATTTAATTGCTATTTTTGAGACGTGGCTTTGATATTTAGGTAAATTTAGATGGTTATAACATCATTCGGAAGGATTGGACGGCGGAGGCATAGCTCTTTACATTAAAAAAAAACTTGAGCTACGAATTAATCAAAGAAAGTACTCTTGACTCTTCGTTTGATTTCATCTACATTGAAATGTGTAACACCCTAAATGAGAAAGTTTTAGTTGGTGTTGTTTATCGTCCTCCGTATATTATATTTGTAAATAGACCGAGGAAGTTTTTGACAGACTCAGCCGGCAAATATAGCGGTATTCTTATTCTAGGTGCTTTCAATCTGGACATTCAGGGATTTTTTTTTCACTGGACCTAGAAATTGCATCATATTGCCCTACTAACTTTGTCGATAGAAGCATGATTTGTCTTAATCTGTTGCTATTGAATAATCGACCTAAATTGTATTTTGTTAATCAAATTTCAGTTCTTGGACTATTTACAACCCATGATATGATTTTTGGCTGTATAATTTTGTTATAAATATTTATGACAAGGACACTTTTAGATATTGCCGATCATTGCATAGCGTAGATCAAAATGCTTTGCTTACTGAAGCAAATTCGCTTGATTGTGTAGTAATTTCCCTCATCCCGTTTGTTAATAAACACATAATAAACAAATCAATTGGAGCCTTTCAATGCACTAGTACCTCAACTTCTCGATGAGTTTGCACCCCTAAGAAAAATTTGTTTGGAGCCACCTTGCAAGTCTTTCTCATTAAATCACTCTATAATGAGATGATTAAAGCAGGGGAGCTGCAGTATTTAAAAAGTAATATTTTTAATTTGGACCTATAGGATTTTATGGTGGAATTTCAAAAAATATGGTCTTTCACAAACCAAACGAACTGCCGTCGGATTTTTCAGTTACCGAGTTCTCAAATCATTTTGCAAAATGCTCCCAGATACGAGTAGCTGTGCAAAATCAATTTCTTATTAATTCTGCTATTTTGCCAACAGATAATCAATGTTTTTATTTTAGGAATGCTGCCATTATGGAAGAATGTAATGCAATTGTTCTATAGGTTTAATTTGACTTTTACTACCGTCAATAAGCACTCTTTTAACAAACATATTTAATATGTTTTTCCGACGGGATGGAAGATTGCACATGTAACCCCTGTTGGGAAGGTACTTAAGCCTGAAACTATACAAGAATTTCGAACAATCAGTATACTTCCTTGCTTATCTAAGGTAATTGAAAAAATTATGAAGTTTCATATGATGAATCATATTTCTAGTTTTGGCTTAATTTATGATCTACAGTCCGGGTTTCGAGAAAGACATAGTACAACTTTTGCATTAATTAAAATTATAGATGATTTGAGTTCATCTGTTGCAGAACGTAATGTGCCTTTGCTTGTACTTCAAGATTTTTCTTAAGCTTCTGACAGTGCTGGGACAGAAAGAATATAAATTTGGAGCAATAACAATCATATTAACCTTCGCATGGGCAGAAATTTTTTTTTACGCCTATAAAGATAATTTTTCTGTGTCTGTATTGTATGGAAAATTTTTAAGATTTTTTTGTTTTTCTATATAAAATGCATTTTTCAAAAACAAAACAAAGAAATATTCACAGATAGGAAGAATTACCAGATGAAGGAAAAACGTGGTAGTTATTCAAAAAGAAAAATTGAAATCTTTACATTTGTAAATCCTGCCCATGCGAAGGTTAAAATCAACCCCTTAAAATCCAAAGCCATGTTCGTAACTAGTAATAAAGTAATGTTATCAAACCTTCGACATTATAATATCAAAATTGGCAATGCGAATATTGAGATTGTGAATACGGTTAGGAACTTGAGATTATTGATGAATAACAAACCTAGTTGGGATGATCACGTAACCCAATAATATGTGGTAGAATATATGCTACGTTAAGGACGCTATGGCCCTATGAAAGCTATACGCCGCGGGACGCTAAGCTGAAGTTAATATGGTCATTAGTTTTTCAACATTTAACCTACTGTGCCCCTATTTATTCTGGTTGCTCTAAGTTTCGTTCAGAAAATTAAATATCGCTTTTAATTCTTGTGCTCGGTATATATACAACAAAAAGAGAGCTGATTGACAAATACAAATTTTTAAATTTTATATGGGCCTTTCATCCAAGCGGATTTTCCCAGGCTCCACATATGAAACTTGACATGATAATTTTTGATAAGTTATAACTGTTAGCTAGGCGCACTAACTGAAATACTTTCCAGACTGGTACTTTAAAAGTTGAATTATACACCTGACCCTCAATGAACACGGTAATTAAATTCGGGCAAATTACCGTGTTACTCAAAATCGTATTAATCGCGACTAATAAATACATACATATGTATGTGTAAGTACAAAAAATGCACTTTTGTATTTATTAGTCGCGATTAACACGGTTTTAAGTAACATGGTAATTTGGCGGAATTTAATTACCGTGTTAATTGAGGGACAGGTGTACATGTATAGTGTTTTACAGTGTTGGCTTTACAGTTTCATAATTTCGTTATTGTGTTATCTGCGGTGTTGCTATTGCTAATTTTAGTAACTGCTGATTTGGAGCGTCGTTACTTTTTGGGATTGGTGGTTGAGCATTATGTTGTACAATACTTAATAACCGTTCGGATATATTGGCTCGGCTACTGCTGTGATGGACAATTATTTAAATTTCGTTAATTTATCAACTCATATTTTTTTCTATTTCATATCCTTTTTAACTCTTCTTTTTATTTCAAGTTTTTCTTTACAATACTTTGTTTTTTTTTTTAATATTTTATATTTCTATGTTGATTGAATGTTGCGGCGGGGTATTGTAATGTCTTTTTCTGTGAATAAGGACGGTTTTCGCTTCATAGGCCTCCGTAATACAGTACTCAAATGATCATATAAATCTATATTGAATGCTTGAATTTTTCAGATTTTAATCCGGGTGGCCTTCTACCTCATTTCGATTAACTTAAGCTTATTACTAGAGATGTTCCATTGTAAGTTATTGTTATTTCGGAAACATGGTTGTACCCAGATAAACATTATGGATAACTTTAATTAACTAGCTGGTTGTGAGGTGATCCGTAAGTAGCTATTTATATCCGTAAGAGAATTAAATATAACATTATAATCGGAACGCGCTAAACGCAAAATTGTATGTCCTGTTTTTAGAGATAGTAAACTTATGTTCCGTCAGCATGAATCAAATTCATTAATTTAGCTAGCAAATTTTTTGGCATGCTATTGAAAAAATACAATGATGTTCTTATAATAAGTGATTTCAATCAAGATCTTCTAAGTGAATACAGCCATGTGAGGAAATTTATAATCGGTTATAGTTTATCTAACGCAACTCTGACTGAAGCTACTAATTTTCATGTTGATTGCGCAACTTTGATATAGCTTGCCAAATATCTATTGTTTGTACCACACAACGTGTTCAGGTTAAAAGCAGTAGAGGCATGTTATTTTAAAAAACTATTTGCATTGTTGTTGGCACCCTTTAAAAATGGTGGAGGATTGGGAAACTTTTAAATAACACCGTATTTAACACCAATCATTCACTTAAAGTTCTGTGGCGAAACTTGCAGATATTCGTAGTAACTAAAACCTAGCTCCTTCCTATCAATTTGAGACATCTAGTTTAAGTAATTTTTTTTCTTCTGTCTTTTATATACCATCCGCTAGTCGTGGTACGCCAATTTATAGTATTAATAATAATCCTTTTTATTTGGAAAATGTTGATCAAGAGACAGTCGCTAGAACTTCATCATCAATTCACTCGACAGTACGTTAAGTTCAACTATAATTAATCAACTGACATATTAAATTGTTATTTGACCCAGTCTTGCTTTCCGAACCTTTGGAAAGAAGCTGACATCATTCCTGTCAACAAAACCATTTATCCAAATAGAACCATTAAAAAGTCTAAAATGTTGTGTTACCCTATTTCTCTAGTCCTTTTTCTATTTTTCTATTTTTTTTTTATTTATTGATCTTTTCCTTGCCTAGGCCACAGACATTCACAGACATTTGGTTTAATTTATTACAGTTTATTACGGTTGCAATTGACAACATGCCTCCGACGCATCAGTGGATCGTTTTCTAAAATAGCTTGGTTTTAATTGTTGATTTTTAATTTTTTCTATTTGTAATGATCAATTGTTGTAAATTTTGTTTTGCATTGTAACGGATCAAAAGAAAATATCGACGTTTTCTTCGCTGATATTGTAAAAAGGCATTGTCTTATTTGTATACTTTTAAAATTTACAGAAAATTTTTAAATTTTATATGGACTTTTCATTCAAACGAGTTTCTTGGGCTTCCCATGAAAAACTTAACCTGATAATTTTTTTAGCGATACTTATTGGCTATGCACTCCCATTGAATTACTTTCCAGATATGACACTTTAAGAGTTGAATTTATACAAATTTTTACATTTTATATTTGGCTCTCCTTATGAAACATAACGCATAATTCGAATGGTCGGCAGTGACAAACCTAAATGGGCCTATCAAGCCTTAAAATCACTTTATGAAAATACTTCATGCATTACTGATATTTTTTAATTTCAGCTAAAAACTTTCGGCTAACTTTAATAGTATATCATTACTCACCCAAAATTAAATTATTATTCACGCATTAACCATTCATTATTCAGTAACTATTCATTGAGTATTTTTGAACACTTATTAATTATTATTCATCTGTCAGTGAAAACATAATGAATAATGTTTAAAAAATAATCAGTGGTTTATGTGTGAATAATGAGTGGATAAGTAGTGAATTCATCGGGTTTCAGTGGAAAATTAATTAATGATGAGTAAATAATTAGAAAATATTGAGTAAATTATTCGGGAACAATGACATGAAAAAACCAGTGAATAATGAGTAAAACAGGAGAGAATAAAAAGTGAATAATGAGAGAATACCGATTGAATGTTGCTTGAATACAGGAAGAATATTAAGTGAAATCATCATTTAACAGTGATTAATGAGGGAATAAGTAATGAATAATGATTGAATAATAGGTGAATTATATAACTCTATTATATAAGCTCTATAATTCACAAATAACAATGAACAAATTATAAGTGAGTAACGATTGAAAATAAAGAGAATAATTCGTGAATAATAGTTGTATGTATTGCTTATAATTTAGTTTTCGATTATTTATTCAATTTTTTAATTAAAGATTTTATTTTTTGTTTGAGTAAATGTAATGTGTGCGTCTTGCATTATAAAATAAAAACAGAATTATATAAACGCAAACGTAACAAAAAATATACTTTCAGTGATCACAATTTCTTTACTTTTCTTTCATAAACTTATGACCTTATTTTTACTCGGTTAAAAGGCTTTCCGAACATAGCCCACCTTTTTTTAAATAATATTTTTTTCAATAATTTGCTTGCGATTATTTCTTTATTTGAAAATTAGCACTAAAACTGCTTCTAGATTTAAATACACAGTTACCTAATAAACCTAGTCATGTTGTAGTTGTGACAAATCAATCATTTGTCTTAAATAAACTTTGGTTTCGATACACAATGCATTACTCACTCGATTGTAGTGCCCTTTCTTGTATCGTTTCTTGTATGTATATAGCGGGGATTTGAAGAACTATAAAAAAAACTAATTCTTCATTTTTCTGAAAATTTATTAAAGAATTTTTCTTCTTTTCAAGTGCATCGCTTCCCAAACTTTAAACTTGCAATGATGCCTATGTTTTTATTTCTAAATTCAAATAGGAAAGCAATTACTACACAACCACAATATTTGGTTTATTTGAATTATTTGCGTTTTTCGTTTTGTAAATTTAGCCGTGTTACACTTTTGAAGGCAAAACCGTCGCTGTTACAAAATCTTGAAATATTTTTCAAAATAAACAATTTTCAAACCTGCATAAATACAGTATTGTATTTCTGATAGAAATTTTCAGAATATTTTAACATGAAGCGAATGGGCTCTCTTCTAGACTGGGAGCCAGAAGTTTTTTGTGTTTTAAGTCGTAAAAAAATTTGAATATCCGATTTGTGGGTTTGCAAGTGACCGAAAATTTAAATACGAATGACATTATCGCACAAAATATACCGAATATTTTACAACACATACTGAGACGAAAACTTCGTTCGACCAAATGAAAACAACTTTTGCATCATCATCGAAATTGACATTATGAAATTCTTCTTAAAAGCATCATTCATCGTTTCGTATAATATTTCCAAATCAAAAAAATCATTAATTAAAGGCGAGTTCTTTAAAAAAAAATGTTGAATAAGTTTTAAAATGCTTTGGTAGAAGAATTACTGATTCCAGTTTACATGTAGTAGGAAAACTTGATGATTACTATAGCAATTGATGAGTTTACAGATCTACCTGACGACACCAGCCAACTGCAAATTTTTGTGCTGATTATTACGTATTATTATTATTATTGAAATCAAAGTTTTGTAATTTTGTAATTTTGAAAAGTTATCTGTAGTTTGTACCGATAGGGCGCCTGCCACGATGGGGAAAATTAACGTACTAAAGGCAATAATAAAAGCGATGTTAATGTGCCTTTCTATAGGTTTTGCACTCCAAATTCAACCTTTTACAAAACACAATCATTCTTTTCAAAACCAAATTCACCTTTATCCATTAAATATTCATACTTTTCAAAATCTAATTCAACCGTTGACGATATAAAACCAACATAATTTGTTTAATTTAATAAATTTACTGTATATAGAATTTATCTAGATACAAAACAACGAGTTAACATTTGTATCTAATAAAATAAATAAACCTTTACTATAATTGGGGAATAAAATTCACCTTAAAATTCGCGCTATAATTTATTGTAAACTTCAACATAAAAGTCATCGTAAAATTCAATGTAAAGTTGGTCCAAAATATATCTAACTTCAACTTAAATTCCATTCCCAAATCTACCACTTAATGTCTTTTTAACTAAAAACTCTTTTAGTAAAAAATTAAATTAAATTTACATTTTCCTGGAAACGTACATTAAACTTCAACGTACAACCCAGCCTTAAAGTTCATCCTACAATTCACCCAAAAGTCAATCCAAATTCTCCATGAAATTACCCCCTAATGAATCATAACCCAAATTTTCTTTAAAATTCATCCTAAGTTCACGACAAATTATTTCTAAAATTAAGCCTAAACTTTTACTTAAAATTCACTCTGAAATATACCCTTTAATTCAAACTACCTTAGAAATCACTCTAAAATTCACTGGAAAACCCTCTCTAAAACAAACGCTGAACTTCTCTCTCAAATTTACCCTATATGTCAGGAATTTAGGAAGCGAGAACCCTTAAAAGCTTAAACAAGGAATTTATTAAATTTAAGAATTCTGGAGTTTGGAAATTTTAATAGTGGAACAATTAATTTAAGGTCTTACAATTTTTATAAAATCCATTTATTTTGAATTTGGTATTATTGAATTTGAAATTAACGAATATTGTAATTTGGTTTGAAAAGAACAGAAATTAGGAAATTTAGGAAAATTTAGAAAATTTATATTGTGGGAATATTAGAATTTAATAAAATTATTGCGAATTTGGGAAGATAAAAATGGAAAACGGGAGTTTATAGACCTTTAAATCTTTAAAGTTAGTATAAACTTAGATATTCGTCAAATTTTAAAATCCTCAAATATTTAGAGAATTTTTAGAACATTCTTGAAATTTAGTATTTGTACAAGGAATTAGTTAATTTAGAAATTTAATACTAAATACACTATATTACATTTAAGATTTTGAAAATTTAGAAAATTAAGAAATATGGAAATTGTAAATTTTAGGAATATAGAAATTTAAATTTATTTATTTATTTATCAATTAATCCTGGATGAAGCATCGCTTTTTTATCCCACACAAATCAAATAAAGAAACTTTAAATCTAGCAATCTCCACCGGAACCTGATTCCAACTTGTAAACATAGTAAATAGTGGCGAGTTGTTGTAAACATTAGAACGGTTAACTGGCAGTATTATATTGCTATTTCGAGCTGAACCAATTTTTATTTTGTTGTATAAATAAACAGGAACTTGATTATTGATAATTTTATAGAGGAGCAATAATGATCTATAATAAAAAAATTGAGTCATTGTGCAACCAAATAATTCTCTAAACTTAGCAGAGATATGATCACATTTCCTTAATCCATTGACATATCTGGGTATGTTGTTCAAAGTTACTTGTAAAATTTCCATTGAGTTACAATCGCAACTAATGTAAAGAAATTCATAATACAATACATGGGGGATTACCAACGTTTTAGCAAGCAAAATCCTGACGGTTTTAGGACAAATGTTATTATGGAGTTTCAATCCATATAATGTAGAGTTAATTTTACTACAAACCTTGATAATCTGGGAATCCCACGTGAATCTATTGTTAATAAAAGTTCCTAAATTATTAACGCGATTTTGAAATGGGATTATTTTATTATCAATGTATATATCTGGGATGACTAAAAAATCACGCCCAGAAATGAAGATTGCCTGCGTCTTGGAAATATTCAATGGGACTCCATTAGATATAGACCAATCTAATATGCTAGATAAATCATTATTAATTTTATTAAAGATTTTAGAGATATTATCCGTAACGCCCCCGAGGTAAATTTTACAATCATCTGCATACAAATGATATTTCGAATATTTCAAGACCTGCGGTAGATCATTGATAAATAGGGAGAATAATAACGGGCCAAGGATAGATCCCTGAAAGACACCAGAAGGAATACGTTGTGTTTGATATCTCTCCGATAAATAACTATACATAAGCTTAAGCGCAGTTTTATCAAAGTTAAAATGATATGCAAAATCATCGATAACTTGAAGAAGAACGGTGCTTGTACTATGATTGTTACGGAAACTCGATTGAAACTGTGTTAAATATTTATATATTTTTATATGGTCGTTAATTTGATCACTTATTAGAATCTCGAAAACTTTAGATAATACCAATACCATACTGATTGGTCTAAGATTATCCAGCGAGTCATTATTTTGTTTCTTTTCAACCGGAATCACTAAATTGGTTTTCCATATACCAGGAAATTCAGACCGCATGATACAATTATTTATTAAGTACGTTAACGTTGAGATAACAAAAGGTAATATCTTCGTGACCAGGTGCGTTAGATTTTATGCTGCAAATACTTTTCAAAATATCTAATTCCATTACACAGCTAACTGAAAACAAATTAGAAGTGAAACTACTTGTAGCATTAAAATCTGGAAGAGGATACAACCGAATTGTTAGGTATGTTGCAAAAATAAGAATTTACTACAGCAGGGTCCATGTCAATTAAAACATCAGATCTACTTTTCCCTATGCCAATCATATTAATATTTCCCCAAATTCTTGCCATAGTTAGCTTATGGTTACGAAAATAATAATTTTGTTTAGCGGCTCTAATCAAAACAGTAACACAATTTCGTTCGTTCTGATATATTTTGCGGTACTTTATAATCGGAAGTTTTCTGAAATTTAAAACAGGCCTGATTCCGAAGTAACATTCTATGAGCAATTTCAAAATTGAACCAAGGAGCTGCAGATTGGCCATCAAGTGCTCGTTTTACCGGGACACAGTTATCATGAATAGAGTATAAGCACTCATAAAATAAGTGAAACATAGAATTAATGTTATCGCTCGAATATATCCGACCCCAATCAGCGCCCAAAAGGCAAGAAGAAATTGCTGCATTATCTATGTTACTATAGTCGTAAATAAGCTTGTTCCGAATTTTGACCCGTTTAAACTTCACTTTATAGGAGATGAGTAGAAAATCATAATCGGATATATGTAGCATAGTGTTTTAATTAAACCCCAATATTCTGGCCAGTTCCGGATTATAAACAATAAACTGATCCACGATGAGCCACGAGTTGGTGAAAAAGGAACTGAGAAAAGGTTATTTGATTTTAATAGATCATGGAATATATGCGACCTGTCAAACATATTAAAATTGAAGTCAACACTCATTACGAAATGACTATATCGTAATACGAAAGAAGATAGTATTCTCTGGAAATCATCCAGGTCAGTTTTTATAGCAGGTGGAGGATTGTAACAAACTACTATTAAAATTGTCATGGAAGGAAGTTTCATTTCTCCCATTATAACTTCAGTTTTACCATATGTACCTGAATGAATTATCTTGAATTTGTAACATTTTCTGTAGTAAATAGAGACCCCACCACCATTTTTGTGTGTTCTGTCGTACCGTAGAATATTATAGCAATAGTCAACAGATTGATCATTGCAAATAGATCAATGTTATTAAAATTAATAAAAATTCGAATTTGATCTATATGGCAAAAAAGACTGCGAGCATTAAGAAATCCAATCTTTAAACATGGACCATCACCATCCCTCAAGTTTTCGTCAGAGGTATTGTGTGTATGCCGATAAAGACTGAAGTGTGAAAACCTAAAATACAAAAAAAATTATAAAAAACAATCATAAAAACTAGAATAAAGTACATAACTTGAATGACCGACAAATAATCACTATTAAAAAGTTCATTACTGCAATGTTGCTGTGGCAGGAAATTTCTTTTGACGTCTCACATTAATAAACGGTTTAACGGCACACTGTAGTGGCCAAATACTACCATCATAAGCCTTGTTGTATATTGTAGACTCCAACCCTACTTTAAACGAAATAAAGTTTAGCAAACTTCTGTCAACATTTTTTGGGACAAGTTCGTGACATTTGATTTCAGCCACTAAATAAGTTAGAATTACAAAAATATGTATACGGTTCTTTGGTATAAAAGAAAAATTTTGAAATTTAACCACCAGCTGTTTTTTTCACGGCAAACTGCGATGGACCCTTTCATTTAGCCGCGGGTTCAAGATAAGTGGAAGACTAGTTTAGTACAAACAATTACATTTTAACTGGTTCACCATTGAACCGAGAAAAAGGTTTTTTACGCCGAAGACCAATATTAAAAACTTCGAATAATTTTAAAATTTTCACTAATTTCGAATCGATTTTTTGAATTGAGAAAGGATATCCAAAAGTTTTTGGAAACGCGAATAAATGATAGTGACAATACAAAATTGATGATTAGTAAATTAAAATGTTAACAATTTACATCATTGTTGGCCTTTATGAATGCTTTGCTAAATCTGCAAGGAACAAACCCCTCGATTTTTCAGGCTCTAGAAAATATTGATGGTTTTAAACTAAAAATTGATTTAGAATCAGATATCACATTTCTTAGTGAAATATTTGGGAATCCTGGACACTGCACAATTGCAAATCAGCTAAGAATATTTCAATTAGAACTTAGCGATTTACAAACCGATGTTGCTTTAAAAAATTCAAAACAAACCGGAATTGAATTTTGAAAGTTCCTTAGCGCATTACAGTTTTAAAATTCAGGTACTTACACATGCGAAAGTACATTTTGAAATATGGCAATGACAAAAAATTAATACCGAAACCATTTATATGACGAATAACTTCGAAAATTATTGAGGCTTTCTGCTACCGCTATATGCAAGCATTCACATTTTAAATTCAGTTGTTTGTGTTTATAAAATACATTTACAAAAAATATATTTTTTTTGTTTCATTTGTTTTCGTAATGTTAGGAAAATTAGTTGACAAGCACAGAAAATATTAATCGCTATTTCCAAGTATGTACCAAAGTTGTGGAAATACAAAGAAAATGAAAAAAAAGTTTTTTAGATTTTCCTTTCGTTTGTTGAAACTAAGAAGAAGTAGTCGCTTTGCATCTGTGTGTCTATCGGCCATGTTTTTTGGGCATCACTACTTTAAGGTATCACATTTACAAATTTTTAATTATTGAACTTTGAAACTGTTAAATTAAAAATTAAACGGATTCTGCAAGTACATTTGTTGGAGCCCTAAGCTTAAACCCTTTTAGCTGAATGCTTAAACAGATCTTGCTCATAACAATTTCATTTTTGAACGGAGAGTTGGCCCTGATAAATTTTCCAAATTTATAATTTCATAATAGACTAACTCCGCCATGCACTGTTCCCATCACATATTCCAAAATGTTTATCATGGTCAAACGATTTTTTTTTTTTTTTTTATTCCGACAAAAGCTCTCATTAGTCTTTCACAAAACAAACCAAAGACAAAGTGAAAATCATATTTTCTTGTTTTCTTCGTTTGTATTAAGTTTCAGTTCATTTAACTTTATACAAACTTTACACATGGAATTTTTATGTCTTATGGGATTTAATTTAATGAACACATATTTCTGTGGTTTCTGTTTTTCTCGAAAAAAAAAATTAATATTAAAAGCTTCCTTTTAAACACCAAGGGCATTAAAATATACTAAAAAGACTAAGTTCGTACGTACGAGTATATTACGTTATATGTTAGTAAATTTAATTTTGAAAACTATAAAGTTGGCCTAATTATTTATTACTTGATTTTGTCTAGCTTCGATATTTTGTATTTTTGGTCTTCTACATCTACTTAAAAAAATAAAAAAACAAACAAAAAATGTAACATTACACTTTAAAAAGCCAAACCCAATTTAAACTTTTTTAATTTGAAATAAAAATGCATTTTATTTCAATTTTTATTATCTTATTAGTCGGATACCGCAAAAATGAGAATATTATTAAGGAGTTTAAATTGGAATGTTTCCTTTTTATCTAGGTTGCATTTTTACATTGTCACACCATAGAGCTTTTTTCAATTTTTTTCATTTTTTTTTGTTTTTATAAAAATAACATTTTTATTTAAATTAACAAAGTATATGGTATCAGGATATAGTTTTTTTGTTGTAATATTATTTCGTTTTACTTCCGTTTTGATTAGTTTTATTCTATTTCTCGTAGCTAATGATTCATAAAGGAAATTTTTATTTTCTAAATTGGAATGGTTTTCGGAATATGTATATTATACCACATCAAATTATTTATGTATGCTTAATTTGTATTACTACCTCCCCACTATATATGTACATACTTAATACATCATTCTCAACTTCTATTGTTTCAGTAAGTCCTTACATAAAAATGAATAAACATAATGTATGGTATATATGTACATACTCAATAGAAACAATAGAATGTAGGTACTTTTAGTTCCGTTTTTCCCACTTTTCATTATGTGAGAGATATGTCATGTATTCTAAATCTAAATGATTATTAGACAAAACCAAAAACAGAATAGAAAGTAGAATATGTTTTCATTTTTATGGTTGTGTGTCTATATACCCTCAAAACACCATACATACATACATATGTACAAACAAAAATATAATAATGAAGTGAAGTGAATTTTCATTTTCCCATTTTCACCATTTTTTCTTTTTGTTCCGTACGTCTTTCCATACATAGTTGTGTTTCTTCTTTATATAGACGGTAAATTTATATTGTTTAGTACAGTTAAGGTAACATAAAATAAGGGTATAATCTCATGAGATGAGACGAACGAACGGAAAATTTATTTATTTTTAGAAAAATAGAAAATTTATTATTTATACGGTAAATGTTGATTTCCATTAAAACGATATTTTTATAATTTAGAATTTGTACGATATAATAATTTGGGGATTTATGGTTTGATAATAGAGATTGATTTGATTTAATGTTAAAATGTAAAGCTTTTTTCGAACAATATAAACAAAAAAAGTTTTCTTTTCTATACAATTTCTTGCCGCTGTTTGGTATCTTTGAATTAAAATATGCTTTAAGATTAGAATTATGAAACGTCTCTGAGGGGCAGTATATGCACGTAGAGAAGTATAAAAATTTATGTTATATTGCCGGCTTACTAAATAATTCTTGTTAAAATTTATATTCGTAATAATCACGAGAGGTGAGTAGGCTTGAATTATGATTAATGATTTTTCGGTTTTCTTGCATTCTAAGAGTGGGTTTACTGCTCTTGTAAAATTATTTTATGCCTGTTATTTATATATAAAAGTAAACAAAATATACAAAACCAGTTTGGATTAACAAAAAAAAAACACCTTTTATGGGAAAGATTCTTAGAAAATAAGAAAATTTTTCTAAATTAAAAGTAATAATTCAAGTTAAATAAAATCCTAAATTTTAATTAAGCAGCTATTAAGCGGTCATTTAAGTAGACAGTCGCTATATATAGTAGGGTCCCCAAGTGTCCTTTTTGGGAAGGACAGTCCTTCTTTTCTGGAATTTGTCCTTCAATTTTCTATAAGCTTAAATGACCTTTATTGAACTAAAATATCGTTTTAGACATTGCCTGTGTAAGGAAATTTAGATTTTCCAATATAAAATAAACACGCAAATCAAAAATATTTTTTGTTTATTTCCCCCATGAACCCTTCGAGTAAACCGGACTAATTATTCTTTCAAGCGTTTCATTAAAATTATCACAATTACATGACTGATTTCTATAAAGGGCTAAAATATTCAGGATAAACCTTACTACCATCAGACTCATGGTTCAAAATTTTGGGGTTTTATAAACTAGAATGCACAAAAATTGCACAACGCCCAGTTCTTGGGCTCATGATCACAATTGTAATTACCGAAATTGTAAAATTATTGGACTTTGGATTATAAACAGAATTAATTAGATATTTAACATCAATATTGTTTCCAATATTAATTGACGTTTAGACAAACTAAAATCTAAAGAAAATAATTATTAACAAAAATTAAATTTAAAAAAATTATAAAAGTTAAAATTGATTAAAATTAAATGAAAATCTATCATTTTAAAGTTATCATTAATTACACCGCTCTTACTATTAAATTTCGCAAATGATTTAAATGTGTGACAAATTTGAAATAATTTTGTTGGGCAAATTTATTCCTCTAGATAACTGATGTACGAATATATAACCTAAATTTGTTTGTGCCGGAAAAATGATAGATGCAGCAGAAGAATTTTTAAATTTTACAATAATAGACTGGTCACGTTCATCAAATCATCTTGCCGATTTAACTTTATGCAAGGAGTAAATGATTAAATTGTTGGAATCCAATTTAGGGTCAGCATTTGCCAATTCAAGACGGCGGACCCAAGATGGCTTCATAAAGAGTAAATTTTTCAACGTTTATGTAAATCGAAAAAAGCATGATCTAGAAGGTTCTCAACAAATGCCTAAAAATAACACTTTCTATCGGACACCTGACCTCAGATTCTTGATTAGCGACCCCCTAGATGATGTTTAATTGAATTTCATAAACGTTAAAAAATTACCCTTTTATGGCGGCCATCTTGGGTCCTCCGTCTAGAATTTTACAATTCTGACTCTAAATTCATGATAAGCGACCCCGAAACCCATCTAAATCATGATTTTCTTAATTTGTTAAATTCGATCCACCATCTGGGTCCTCAAATTTAATCATCTCTCCTTGGAATTTTAAAAAACTAATAAAACATTTGTAATCATAGTGACTCCCAAACCACTTTTAAGTAAATTAACAGGGTTAAAATTGCGCTTTTTAACAATTTAATTAAAACTAAGACAATTTATTTAGCAGATATGGTCCGCCATTTTTAAAATCTAACGACGCCATAAAAACGCCATACAGCATTAAAAAGTAGACATGTTAACGAAAAGTTTAAGTACAAAAAAGATTATTTATCTCAAAAATTAAATTTCCTAGGGGTTGGACGATTTGGGTTAAACATTTACATAATCATCTAACGCGCAGGAGGTGGACGTGATTAATTCTCACAAAATTGATGAGAACTCCTGTGATGATGAAATTACATATAGTGTAATGTGAGCAAAATGCTAAAATCCGAAGTTGAGATGGAGCTTTCCAAAGTTCAGAAACTCCTTAAATGCAGCCATAAAGCAGATTTTGCAGTCTTTGTAGAGTGTCCGCCCTGCATTGATATAATATCATATGCATTATCTTACTGGTTGCAAAACCGACGGCAATATTTGCATAATGGACGAGTTTTTGAAAGAAAACTGCGATTGAAGACTCGAATGTACCAACCATCGAAGAAATTCTCTTTAAACAAATAATCACGCAGGTATAATTCAGGAGCCAGACTAGAACCGGTTACCATTGGGGAGTCAAACTATTATGCTAACTCAATTGATCGATGATGGTAATAACGAAATTAGGTAAACAAGTTTTCGGAAGATCAGCACGTCGAACATTGGAAAATTTGGGTTTAACTGATTGCGACAGCATAGAAATCGTTTTGAACTGATTTTCATTTTACCCTCATGTTCAAATATTTCATACTTCGATATTGTTCAAGAAAACCATCGCAACCTAAAAAACAATGATTTTTTTTTTGTTTGCAAATACCTATTTTGTCCACCCAACTGTAAAAGCAGAATGAATTTTCCACAGTTTGATTCTGAAGGGATTATTAAATTAAAATATAAAGGGCTGAAAACTTATAAGGTGATCAGAACTTCGGTCTTCCAAATCAATCCGGAAATTACATGTCAACCTCTATCTCAATTGCAACACAATCCTAAACGCAATCACCAAATAACCCGCTAACCCAACCCTCAACCTTATCACCAAATTAACTTTTAAATCATTTCTTAACCTAAGTCCAAAACTACCCTTAAATAAATCGCCAACCCAACAGTTCACTTAACCCCAATTCAAGCAGACTAAATCCTAACTCGACTTCAACATTACTTAGCTCGAACCAAATCTTAACCCTCTTCTCAACTCCATAATTATTGGCCAACCCAATCCGAAAATTAACTCAATTCGAAAGGTACATGCGAATCTATGAACCCAACTCAATCTAACCTCCCACTAAACGCTAAAATCGACCCCAAATTAATCCCTAACAGAAGTTTTCACTTAAATCCAACTTAATTTAAACTCAAATCCAAGCCACCATCATACCATGATAGCAACGAACTTACATCATACCGGCATACATACCATCATAACCTTAAACAATAATTCCATCTTAGCATTATTCCATCATA
Source organism: Tipula vernalis (assembly GCA_958295665.1). Lineage (NCBI taxonomy): Eukaryota > Metazoa > Arthropoda > Insecta > Diptera > Tipulidae > Tipula > Tipula vernalis. Next base: position 103,790,702 of record OY282558.1, on the reverse strand, counting down.
CCATCATAAAATCATAACATCGTACCATAGTAACGTCGAGCTATCACACTATTACACAATGATGTATATCTTACCATAAATCAACCAGACCTTCGTACCATCGTAACATCAAATCATCGTAACCTCATACTATCCTACCATCGTACCATCACACCTTTTTATCATGATACCATCAGCATCATACCATCACACGATTCTTATATACAAACCATCATACCATTATACCATCATACCATTATAGGTACATCATACCATCATGCATTATGCATTGTCATCAAAGTTGAAGTTTTAGAAATTCCTCCGTAGTAAATTTGAGCCTGATTATCATCTCTCAAGAAGAACCGCACACTCTACGAAAAACTCAATAATCAAACCTGTATACCAGTATGTATATCTAAAAAAATTAATAACTCAGGTAATTAACCCCTAACTAAACCTTCAAATCAACTCCAAACTGAATGGGCAATTCAATAATCAAACCAACACCCTGTTAAAGTTAGCCGACAGTTTCCAACCGAAAGTGAAAAGTAGAAAATGCAGTTTATGTTATTGACATTCCAGCCGAAAATAAATCAGCCTCTAGAGTGTTATGTCTGGAGATGGATTGCACTGATGTGACTTATCAATAGCTATCGCAGGAAAAAAATTGAGTTTAAGTCTCCCGTGGGAAATCTCGAAAAATTCAAAAAAGTTTCCAGCCGAAAGTAAGAAAGGGATGAATAAAATTTGCCTCTAAAGTGTTATGTCTGGAGATGAATTGCATTGATGTGATTTGTCAATAGCTATCGCAGGAAAAAAATTCAGTTCTAGTTTCCCGTGTGAAATCTCGGAAAATTCGATTTTCCAAAAATTATTAGAAAATTTCTATAAAATCAGCCTCTAGAGTCTAGAAAATCGATTTTTCCGAGATTTCCCACGGGAAACTTTAACTAAATTTTTTTCCTGCAATAGCTATTGACAAATCACATCAGTGCAGTCCATCTCCAGATATAACACTCTAGAGGCTGTTTTTATACAAATTTTCTAATAATTTTTGGAAAATTGAATTTTCCGAAATTTCCCACGGGAAACTTGAACTGAATATTTTTCCTGCGATAGCTATTGACAAATCACAACAATGCAATCCATCTCCAGACACAACACTCTAGAGGCTGATTTTATTCAAATTTTCTAATAACTTTTGGAAAATGGAATTTTCCGAGATTCCCCACGAAGAATTTTTTCATTCGATAGCTATTGACAAATCACATAAAAACGATTCAACTTCAGATATACACTCTAGAGGCTGATTTTATTTCAATTTTGTCGATTCTTCCGATATTTCGATATTTTCTACGAATAGGTTTAAGAAAAGTTTTACACGTAAAACTATTTATAAAATTTTTTATTTAAATCCATGTATCCTATTTACTTTCGGCTGATAACTAATAATTTTTTTATTTTCGGCTGGAATGTCAGTTTCATAATCTGCATTAACGACTTTTTGCTTTCGGCTGGGATTAGACAATCTGCATTACCATTTTGTTTTACTTCCGACTGGACTAATACAATCTACATTATCGACTTATCAGTTTCGGCTGGCAACTTTCGGCTAATTTTAACAGTATCAAACCAACATATATATAAAAAATTCGTAAATATTTATAAAACCGGGTGTTTTAGGTCAATTCGTATAGCACATACCCCACCCACTTGACGTACAGTTTTCAAAAGCTTTTCAAATCTCAGCCTTGATCATAGAAACAGATTGGGGAAAAAAATTCCAAATCGGACAAGCCGTACTCGAGATACCATGACAGACAGACGGACGAACATTTTTTTTTTTGCTCTTTCAGACTCAGGGCCTTCCAAAACGTCGAAAAAAGTGGTTTTGGACCTACCAAATTTTTCGTCATTTTTCACATGACTTCAATACTTTGGCCTTTTTAGACCGAAGTAGTTCTGATATAATATATCGGTAGTCGCAAAGAATAAATTAATTTTCTTAGTTGTGCCAGTTCTCTTTCATATCATAGACTTGCTAAAAATAGACATGCTTGAAGAACTCACGTAAAATGTATCCTAAATATGTCCTAAAATTACAAAAACAAAGTTTAGGACAAACTTCATGCGACTTCATAAACGTGTGAAATGTGTCCTAATCTCAAATAAATATCGAAGTATTTGTAAGAATAGTTTATGAAATTCAGATAAACCGATAAAATATTTAAGCTACTAAATCTGATCCGGCCTCTCAGGATAGGTGTATTCCCGTATATGTATTTTTTTACGGTTAAAAAAACTTCTCAATCAGGTTAAAATAGTATACCCAAGTATTTGTATTTTTAATGCAAGCCATGCATTATGACTCATGTAATACAAGTTATTATTAAATTGTAAAGTAATGATTGCATTACAATGAATTTACAATGCAATCATGAAGATTTCTAAAGCAGTATGTGCATTAGAAAATATTTTTAATAAAACTATTAAACATTTTAAAGCCACCTGCTCAAAGTGAAAAATTTTACCAACATAAAATTCACTAAAATAAGCGAACTTTAATGTACGTATGAATAATAAATTCATGAACGTGTTTTGCTTTACTGAAATAAAATTCGCTAAATCAAAACGACTAAATGACAAATAAAACACTCGGGTTTTCTGAATTCGAAAATGTTTATTATGTTAAAGTTAAGCTTTTCAGTTCTTAATTTATAATTTATTACCTTAGGGGACTATAATGTGAAGTAGCCCGCCAATGGAAAGATAAATATTTGGTTTTACAGAAAGAAAAGGGCTAAACTTACGCAACTTTTAATGCAACTTGCTTTTAAATTTAATATTTCTAAAATATTTTATTAACGCAGTGTTTGATAAATTTTAATGCAGTTGATTGGCGGTTCTAATTGCTGTATTACAAATTAAAGCAAATTTTATTAAGTCTTTTTTAATGCAAGCATTATTTTGTAATACAGCCTTCTATTGGACCTATACCTATGTAGTACACTTTTTTAAGTGTGTAATCAAGGATTCTTTATAATCCAAAAGTATAACAACTTTCAAAAATCTAGACGGTAAGTGATTAGGATAGATATGTTCCGTCGCTGTTTGAGTTTGATTTTATAAGCTTTAACTTTCGTGTCAATTAGACCTGTTTGTTATTTTGCCCTTGAAATTATTTTTAAAGTATTTTGTATTTTAATAAAAATATTTGCAACTACAAAATGACCAAACTTTGGCAGCCCGTGTTATCATCACTGAAATTGGGTGGCCGAATTAAACAATAACCAGGATGATGGAATCTTTGGATGGTCAAGAACCAGAGTTGTGCGGATTTGCTGTAGTTTTGACGTCAGTTTCTCTATTTACATATTTGACTACATGTTGCACACTGTATTGTGAATGAGCTCATGCTCAAAATACAGTGTGCCAAAATTAATTAATATATTACGCAAATAAATAAATAAAAATAAAATGTTTGTCGATTTAGCCCAAAAATCGTACCCAAGTGGGCACTTATTTTGATGCGTAAGTCGAGGACCCTCTCTAATCGAAAAATACAATAACTTTTAAAAATCTTGGCGATAAATGACTTAAGACACATGTGTTCCGACCCTATACTGATTTTAAAAAATATAAAAATCGGACCTAAATATCGTATCCAAGTGGCAACATATTATCATGCTTAGTCAAGGATCTTCTCTAACCAACAAAAATAACAACGTCTAAAAATCTAGACGACAATGTACGTTCGGGCTCTATTTATAACTTCATATGAATTTTGATTTTAAAAATTTTGTCAATTTGGCTCGAAGATCGTACCCAAGTGGCCACATGATTTTATGCTTAGTCTAGGATTCCCTCTTACCAAAACATATAAAGACTTCCAAAAACTTAGACGATAATAATTGTCGTAAGACAAAAGTGGTGGGTGCCTATATATAAGTCCATACGATATTTGATTTCAACAATTTTGTCAATTTGGCTCGAATATCGTAACCAAAGTGGTCAGAAAATTTTTTGAATAGGCGGAGATCTTTCTAACCAAAAAATATAACAACTTCTAAAAATCTAGGCGATAAGTGACTTAGGACAGGTATGTTGTGTCCCTACACCTAAATTTTGGCGTGTTTCGACCTTATATAGTAAGTTCATACAAAATTTGATTTTAAAAAATGTGTCAATCTGGCCAAAAGAGAGTACCCAAATGGATACATATTTTGATGGTTAGCCAGAAATATTCTGCAACGAAAAAGCAAAACAAGTTTTAAAAATCTAGACGATAAGTAATTTAAGACAGGCGTGTTGCATTCATTTATGTGAGTTTATACGAAATTTGATATTATAAATTTTTTAACCTGGCCCAAAGATGTACTTAAGTGGAAATAAAAAATATTGACTATAAGTCATATAGGATAGGACACATAATTTTAGAGATCGTAGTTTTAGGTGTCTCCAATTGAGACGTTAGTGTGATTATGGTAAGTAAATCTAGGGAAAATTCTTGATGATGTGAGGTGTGAATGTTGGATAAAAATAGTGACTTTTGTTAAAGAGGATAAATGAGCTGGTAAGGTGCTGCGAAATAGTTGAAAATGGGAAGGATGAATTTTACTGGTATGAAAATTATTGTAGGTAAGATAATGGATTTGAGAGATTATGATCTGTGTGTTTTTATGGTATGTAGGGGTGAAGTGAGGTGTGGAGAATACTAAGTGGGTAAATACTTAGTGAAGGTTGTAATGGGTTCAGGGTTGATGGGAGACTTAGATTTATACTTATAACTATTGAAATTTTAATTTTAATTTCAATTTTATTTGATTTTATTTTATTTTAATTTTATTTTAATTTTATTTTAATTTAATTTTAATTTCTATTTTATCTTATTCGTCGGTTGAAGATGTATAATTAGTATAAGAGATGTGCCCGGGAATACTGAGGATCCTATTATTATGGTTATTCGTTTGAGTTAGGGAATTAGTTACTATGATTGTATTGATTAAATTTTGGGTTTTAGAGTTGTCTGGGAATTATAATTTTAATATTAATTTTATTCGTTGATATTTATATATTTGTGATAACTAATAGAATTGTAACTAAGCCTAGGTGTTGTGAAGCTGTACTATTGTCATTTGGATTATTTTATATAAATTTTATAAAATGGGGGTAAATACTTAGTGAAGGTTGTAATGGGTTTAAGGGATAATGGGAGACTTAGATTCATACTTATAACTAATTTTATATTATTGTAACAAATTTTAAATTCAATTTTATTTTATCTTTTTAATGGTTTTAATTTTTAACTTGATTTAACTTTAGTTTTAATTTTAATTTTATACTATTTTTACTATTTTTGCTTGCGTTTTCTATTTTATCTTATCCTTCGGTTGGTGAGGTAAAATTGGATATACGAGGTGTGCCCGTGAATACAAGGATCCTGTTATAATAATTATTTATTTAAGGTATAGAATATGTTATAATGATGTGTATTAATTAAATCTTGGTTTCAGAGTCGTCTGGGAATTTTAATATTAATTTTATTAAATGATTTTGAGATATATATAGTACATAATAGAAACCTAGGTGTTGTGATGATGTAATATTATCATTTATATGTATGTGATGCTGTAATACTATCATTTAAATTATTTTGTGTAGGTTTTATGAAATAATTGAATCCTTAATTATATATTTTATTTTTAGGATAGATAGATATCGGTTGTTTGGTTTTAAGTTAAATTCTAGGTTTAAACGGTTAAATATTTATATTGACTGTGAGGAATAATTATTTGATTGGATATAAGAGGACCATTAATAAGGAAATAAGCGCTGTTATTTTTAATTTTTCTTAATTATTTTATCAGCCAATTAAGGAAAAGCGGATAGGGGTGCAATTAAAACGAAGAAATCTGTTTTAGATTTAAGATTTAGAATGATCATCTAAAAATGTAGTTAGATTGTGCTGTCTTGTGCTAACCTATTTATTATATACAATACTAATAATTTACTAACTATCAATCGCATTGGTGTCAGTAACCGGGTCGAGTCTGTCCCTACTATTAATCCTATTCAATCCTTCAGTTTTGTTATATGTAAAATGGTGTACGGTGTGTACCCGGGAGTCCGAGAGATCCTGCTATAATGCTTGGCCGTACATTCTTAATCAATCAATCAATCTAACTTCGAATGAACTTTGCATTAGTTGAAATGTTTATTTGGACAAATTAAATTAAAACTTTATTTAGATGTTTTCTTAAAAATTTAAATTACATACTATGCAAGTAGGGAAAATCAATTTTTAGGAGAAATGTTTAATTTTACGATAAACTTCACACCCGTCTTGGAGAAGTCAACCTCTTATCGACGAAAGGAATAAAATAAGTTAATTTTACTTTTCGTTTAATAAAACTTCATTATAGGTATATTTATATCAGCTGAAACGATATTGGGATATGATTGATTTATATTGGGTTTAAAAAATATTTTGATCTTTATAATTCCCAACTGAATTTTCTCTGCCACTAGAATATCTCTAAAACATAACTGGTGCAATTTTTTTAAACAAAATTAACAAATTTTTTATTAGTTATTTGCCATCATTTAGTCCTGGGATTAAATAGGTTGTTTAAGAAATAAAATTTGTTTGCTAAATAAAATTGGCAAAAGATTGAATTTGAAATATAAATGGTTCAATTTAAAGTGTAAAACCAGTATACGAAAAAACCAATAAATCTTTCTACAAAAACACACTTTGTTATTTTATATTTTAAGAGTTGAACTTTTTCACGAAAGCAAAATGTCTTTCAAAAAACTCTAACCTAACCTGAGAGTACCAATTTTTCTCAACTTACCATAACTTGAAAAACTTTTTCAGAAAAAAAGGTAAACATAAGCATTTTTCAAACAAATTAAAAATTGTAGTTACACTAATCTTAATGTTAGCACAAATATCACTCATTTTGACTTATACATAACTACGTGGAATGGTTTCCGCGACATAATTGGCTTATTTAATTAATCGATCGTTAACGGTATAAGCATGCAACGACTCGACATACCTTTCAAACTGTACTGTTAAATTTGCTAAACAAATTGAAAGTGGGTCAGTTAAAGAAAGGATTTAGGCATCTCTTTAATAAGGTTAAACACATTAACAACTGCAATAATTACGAGAAAAATTGTGTGAATTGCTAAAAATGTATATACGATTGCCATAAGCAAATATGTCATTTCAAGTCGACTAAAGATAAATTTTAAACTGTAATTTTCTGTAGTTAATTATACAGAACAATTCTATATAATTACATTTCTTAGGCAAGAAGAAAATATAAATTTAAATTATACACATACTCCTATATATGGTTACGGTTAAGGATGAACAACATAATATAAGGAAAATTTAGTAATTATAGGTTATTTGATATATAAATCATTCTCCAATATTTCTGCATCGTTTTATACAAAAAAAAAAATAACGACCAACCGTATCCCTTAATTTAATTCACTAATCGATAACAATTTTTTCCCCCACAACTACCATAAACTATAAATCCAATAAATTTAATTAAATAAACTTTTTATATAAACTTATGGAACAAATCCATTCTAATTTGATTTTTCTGTGTGCTTTTACGTAATTTCATTTTGAAAAAGCAGTCAAAGAGGAAGTTTTTTATAAATACGTATACAGATCTTAAATAATATAATAAAATTTGTATCAAACTTTTTCTAAATTCAATTTCCAATAAAAATCCAATGTTGCGTATATACTCGTATAGTTATATAGTATTCTAATTGAATATAAGAAGAAACCAGTTGAGAAAACTATGAGAAAAACTAAGAAAAGATTTTTTTTGTTGTTATTGCTACACACAATCTGTTTCCATAATGCTTTTTGATAAAACATATCACGTTCTGTTTTTAGACACAAGAATTGTTGAGATTTATTTCTTTTTTGTCTTTTTTATGTCGTACACATTTCATCATTTTCCATGTATATATGAGTGGAAATATTTTCTTTAACATTTATGTGCTGGTGTTGTAAAATATCACTTATCGTAATATAATTGCAGTGAAAATAAATTAGTTTTTCGTTTTTATCACCATTTTGTTCTAATTCAATTCAACATATAGTATAGCATTCGCAAACGTCAAATTATGTTATAATGTTTGTGAAAGTTTTTTGGTTCAATGAATTGTTTTAATAGGAAAATGTACTTTGAGTGAATAAAATAATGGATTAGTCTAGCATAGTCAAAAATAACCTTTCGTACACTTTTCTTTATTGCTGCTACTGTTGTATTGTGACATTTTCATTGAAATTCTAAAAATGCCACCATGACTGTGCAAGATGTGTACAAGGAATTCAAAAATAGAATATAAGAGATATGGTATTTTATATCTATTTAACGATATCGGAATATAACATGCGTTGACAACATAATGTCAATCAATATTTTTCAACTACCTATCCATACAACAAGCCGAGAGGAGCTGGAACTCATTAAATATTCAGTTAGTATAAATAGAAAATTCTTTGTCGGAATTTTGTTCGTTTATTTTCTGTAATTATAAGAATTCGCGTTTTTTTAAGGTAGACGGGCATCTTGCGAATAACGTTTTGTGTTTGTAGATTTTTAAATTTATTTCAAATATTGAAATGGGCTGGTTCAATGGGCTGGTTAATAAATACTAGTAATTTGTTACAGAAAATTATTGAGACTCTCTTGTCGTGAGTAATATCAACAAAATAAAATTATGTACTTTTTTAGTCAAGCTAAATTGAATCAAGCCTTAATATAAAATATTAATTTAATTCCGAAATTTTAATCAAAGTTTGTGGTTTACTGTTGGTCTCTAAGTTGAAAATTATTTTATGTGAGATTGAGAGCCCAAGTATAATATATTAGTATAATATATTTTAGGGATAATTTATTTATTTATTTATTCCGTGTTTGACGAAGTAAATTCGATTTACACGATGGAAATGTTACTGGAATTCCAAAAATAATTTTTTTAATTATAGCAATTTTCATTACCAATAGGAATATTCCTTGACTTAACAGAATTCCCCTTCACCTAATAAAATCGTCCTTTACATTACATACACAATTCCTTTCACTTTGATTTGGCCTTTCGACACATTCGGCCTTTCGACACAATCGAGCCATAGGCACATTCGACCTTTCAACATTCGGTCTTTCGGCATATTCGAACCTTTCGACATTCGTCCTTACGATGTTCGGCATCTCGACCCTTTCGGCCTTTCGACCCATTTGGCCCATAGACATTCCGCCTTTCAACATTCTGCCTTTTGACATTCGGCGTTTCGACATTCGGGATTTTGACATTCGGCCTTTTGAGATTCAAACGGCCTGAATTTCGTTCCACTATATGGACTGAAAAGTAAAGATGGCAAAATCAAAATAAGTATCCCAAAAGAATTCATCAGACTGCATGTAACTTCTTAGATATTTTGTCCAAGTTCTGTCTGAACGCTCTAAATTCGTTTGTGGATGATATTGTGTAGTGTTTAGTTTTTCATCGTGAATAATTTGCACATGTTGGTAAACAATTCGCTCATGAAGTTGGCGCCTTAGTCCGATAGTATTTGCTGCAGAATTCCAAAAACACAAATTATGCGTTCAACGAAAATTTTAGATTTTGGCTTTTTGATTCATTAAATGTAATACAAGTGAAAATTTAGTGAATGATACTGGACAGTAAGTATATATTTTCAAAATATGCTACTGGAAGAGAACCACCTATATATATCTAAAAATAATTTTTCAAATGCTTGAGAAAAAGTTTATGTAATTTGTACTACCATTTATTGAATTTAGAGAATTTACTTGTCTTTAAGACTTTTCTTTAAATGAAAGTAGTCTATTACCCTATCAATTTTGGAATCATGAGTGAGTTGTATTATTTTTGATTTGGAATCGTTTGAAGCATGTACCGGCATATCAGGCTTAATTTTTCGATTTAGTTTGCTCTGCGATCGAGTTTAATTTACTTTGTGGAGATTAATTTGGTTCTGCATTTTGGTTAAGATTCCCAGATTTGTGAAGAAATAATCACCATCTCATTAGTTCAGAAGGAGCAGTTTCAAATTACAAAAATATTATCGACTTATGATCAGTAATTATTGTAAAATTACGACTGTAAATATATGGGCGTAAATTCTCACAACCCCATACCATCGCCAATCCTTCTCAATAGTATAGGATAGTTTTGTTCTGCCTTGTTAAAATCTCGACTAGCATAAGCAATCGGTTAATCGAACTTGTTCATTTTCTGGGAGCGAATGGTACCTATTGCTAAGTCACTAGCATCTGTTGCTGTTATGAAAGGTACAGTAAAATTAGGATGCTGTAAAATTGGCACAGAAGGCAGTCCAAATGAATGGTTGTCCTTCCTTTAACAAAAATGTAAAGTGCTTAACAATTTCTGAAAATTTACTGATAAAATAGCGGTATTATTTTGATAAACCTAAAGATGATTTTACTTCCTATTAGTTGTTTGGTTGCGGACAATTTCTTACAGCTTTAGTCTATTTTTGATCTGGTTCGATTCCATGGACTCTTACTTGGTCCAATGATACCATCTTATGACATTCGTGGTATCTGTGAGTGCCTTACTATTTTTGTAGATTCCGGTAATCTATACAGTTTAATACATATTTTCTCTATGTCAGGTTCAGTTCTAATTTTATGAACTGCAAGATCTACGGTGAGTTTGTAATCAGTTAGATAGAAAATTTCGTTATACTTCCTACATAGATTTAGGATAGAATTTCTTTTGGACGATTGTGAACGATATTTGACCGTGAATCAAAATGAAGCAATCATTTATATTTACATTACTAACAATGACTAAACTATTTTTTGACATAATTGGACGTAAAAACGGCAGTACGTTCTATTTTGGTTTTGACTTGTAAACGTCTTATATCGTTATATTTGGTAAATGTATTATGGTTTGTTAATGTGCCAGAATAATTAAATTTTGTTTGATCTGGATATCGGCTGATATACCTATTAGCAGAATATGATGAAATGCTAGTATTTTCCCTAAGCTCTTCTTCGCAAGCCCTATTTACGGCCTCTTGAAAATTTGAAAATCGACAAATTTAAAAATTAGCTTGATTGGATCTGTGAGACCTACTTTAAAAACCTTGACAGTTCTGATGATTTTGAATATTGAAATTTATTTTACAATATCGTATTTGTCAACTTGTCTGCAAATGTAATCAGAGACATCTATTTACTTTACTTAAAGATATTGATCGCATTTTGCTTTTCTTTACTTTATATGGGTTCGCAAAGTTATTTAATTTGTTTGATCGTTCAGCTCTTTGAGTAACATTAAGCTTATTGAATTTTAGAATCAAAATTCGTATTAAATAGAAACATGTTTTAAAATAGCAGGACAACAATAATTCGAGTTATAGAATGTAGTCACAAAACGGTATGAAAACTTCCGAAAATGATAATTGCTACTACCCAATTCACAACAACCAATAAAAATATTTTTACGGTGTCGTTAAAATCGTAATAAAGTATCGTTGATTAGTAATTAAGTTGAGAATAAGAAAAACGCCGCTTTTAATGTGCATACTAAGGCATACATTTTCGTGCAATGTGATTTTATGTAAAACGTCAACAGAACCAATACACTGGTGTTTAGGTGGTTGCATTTGTCCCCCATGTATAGATCGACTTTTTGATGAAGAACCACTGGATTGTAAGTTAATATAGACCGTCACGCTTTCGCAATAAATCTTTAATCTGTGGCCATTTAAAAAAGAACTCCCTCCAATGGGTAACCTCAACAACATTTTTTTAATGTTTTTTGGAAGCTTAAAATTGTCCTTGTATTGAAAGAAGAATCAAAGAAGTTTAAAATTTGAACAGAGCTTCATATTTTTTCTTATTCTTTTAGCTTAATTTCAAAACCGTTTTACAAATAGTAAAAAATATTACGTAAGATTAACACGTTGTTACAAAATACGAATGGAAAGCTCTACAAACAAATCTGATTTTTTTTTTTTTTTTTAACAGGTGTTAAGATGTATGCAGCGTGTAATTAAAATGTTCATCAAAAGTCATCTGTACATGCTTATTTTGTTAAAAGCTTTCAGATATACCAAACCTTAAAGCATTACATGTACCTACAACATATTTATTTTTTTCTATGAATGAACAATTTAATTAGAATACCATCAAAATCAACAATAGAAATATGTAAATGTGTTATTAAAATATATTTTCAGTTTGTGAGAGCTTTTTCAAGTTAAAGGAAAATAATTAATTAATAAAACATTGTAAACTTTATGAATATAATGTAATTAGAAGAAAAGACATTGTTCATTTATATTTTTTTTTCATCCATTATTTTATTTACTATCGTACACTATTGTAATAGGTACTAATTGAATATGCAATAACCTTTTTCTTTTACATTTAGTTACAATCGAATAATTAATTAATTTTGAAACTAACTATTTTCTATTTATTATGTCACAAGAAACACGATATGATATTTTTTTAGATTGTTATTCTTTTAAGTTTACTTAACCACAACTATAACGATTTTCATTAAATGTATGGTTAAAACAAATATATTTAAAAGCTTTTATGGGCAAAATAAATACTGTCATTTTAAAAGTTGCTAATATTGTTTTAATGTCTAAATAGAGCTTTGTTTTGCAACTTGAGCTACTGAGTTCTATTAACGGTGGTTTCGAAAAGAAATTTCTCCATGTTTGGGAGAGGAGGGTGTTATGTTGTAAATGAAATATTACTACGCAAATTGCATAAATATTAATTCTAGAAATATTAAACATAATTTAAATCTAAAAAATGGTTTCAAGTATGATATGTTGGTAATTTTTCTCTACTTCATTGTTACCATGCCGTATTGAATCTTATTATATTATCATATTATATCATTGTATCACATTCTATGATGGTTTTTTTTAATTTATTTATTTACAAATGTGACAATAAAACTTTACAATGTCAATTTCCCAATGGATTTATTATCCTTTGAAGGGTAATTAACATTGTATTTACAATTCATAAAACTTATAAAATCATTATACATACTGCAATACAATCATTCCCGAAAAACTTATCGATTTGCGTCCAAATTCTGTACTGATGGATCCGCATGATATGTTATTGGCAAATCTGGTGCCATAATTATGATTACAGTTATTAAATTTTAGATTAGAGAGCGCTGTAGACACATTTCACATCTTGTACATGTGTAGTGAGATTTGATACTCATAACTCATCTACTGGTAAAACACCATTGGAATCGGTTTCTTTTACAACTAATGATGAGAAACGTGAAGGAAGCTTTAAGACAGCTTTTAAACTTTTGTTTTGTATGATTTCATAATATTTCAATGTGCCACGACTTGCAGTTCCGTATCCAATAATTCCATAAACAATTCTGGTGTGAATAAATGTAAAATACATCAATCTCAGTACATAGCTCGGCACACAATAAGAAAGTTGCCTTATCAGTTCTGCTAACGGAGCAATTTTACTGCATAAGGTTTTAGTGTGTTCAGCCCAAGACAAATACGTGTCAAAAGTTACTCCCAAATACTTGAAAAATTCAACTCTACCAACTACAATGTTGTTTATAGTAAAATATGACAAACTGAATTTAATATCATAAATTTCGTTTTAGAATATCCATATCATGCTTCATACTATTAGTTATTGAAGAAGGGTCCTTTGTTTCATAAAATATTAAAGTATCATCTGCAAAAATTCGAATTTGTCCCGTTAAAGGTAATAGCGAGATGTCATTAATAAATATCAAAAACAGTAACGGACCTAGCACACTGCCTTGAGGCACTCCACAATTCACATTTAAGACATGACTGTAGGATCAGTTGATCATGAAGTATTGTTGACGATTAGTTAAGTAACTATTAACCAACCTATTGGCTACTCGACAAAATCCATAACAGCACATTTTATCTAGAAGCAATTTCGTCAACTACCAACTCAGTACACACACCTTCCCTAAAACCATACTGGTGGGCATAAAAAAAGTTTTAGCTCTTTATTTTATCAAATACGTACAAGGTTGAAATAGGCCTGCAGTTAGGATATTCACCAGTTTTGAGAATTGTGTTTGTTAATTTCGCTATAATTGCCGAAAAGAAGGTGACATTATGCTTCAAAACCAAACTACGAATATTATCTGCCCCACCACCTTTACCACTATCCAGAAGGCAAACAATATTAAAAATTTCCGCGAAAATCTGAGTAAACCAATTGGTTTTCTTACACATGTAACGCTCGAAAATGGAAATCCATTTTGGGTGAAGGATATTTACATTGAGACCAAATATTCTGAATTTTTTCCAAAAAATACCTTTTATAATAACAAATTTCTGCATAAAATGATTTGATTGAAAATGCTTCGATAAGTGAAAGCTCTTAATACTAAAAGTTCTTGACATTTCTTGCAAATATATGATTTATGTTTATAAAACGTTTTAACGAAGGACAGAATTTCTGAAAAGGCACCAAAATCACCGAGAAAGTATAAATAAATTATCAAGCTTAAAGCTCATTGAAAACAAATACTCTAAATTAATCACAAAATAGCACCTTCTTTTATAATATCAAATTTGAAAGACAAATGGTTTGGTTTGAAAATCTTTTAAAACTAAAAGCTCTTTATAGTTTACATTGAGCACAAATATTTTAAATCCTAACCAAAATTCCGTCATCCCTTATAATATCAAATTTCGAAGTAAAATTGTTTGTTTAAAAAACTTCGATAAGTGGAAGCTTTGAAACCTAAAGCTCTTGTCATTTTTTTTTTTCATATTTATAATTTAAGCTCATCAAACGTTTTAATTTAAATTATTAAAAAGCTCAAAAATGTTAAGTTCAAACCCAAAAACTATGAATAATTTTATCTAGCTTAAGCTCTTTGGAAATAAATATTCCAAATTTACCCAAAATTCTGTCGCCTTTTTCTATACCGAATTTTGGAGTAAAATGATTTGATTCAAAAAAGCTTATATTATATTATAATACCAAGTTTCCTAGTAAATTCTTTGGTTTGACTAAAAGCTCTTGATAATTTACATTGAGAACAAATATACTAAATTGTCCCTAAATTCTGTTACCCTTTTTAAAATCGAGTTCCAGAGTAAAATGGTTTGGTTTAAAACTTTTCTAATCGAAAGCTTTTAAAACTAAAAGTGCTTGTCATTTTTTGTAAAGCATAATTTTTGCTCATAAAACATTTTAACACAAAATAAAATACCACTTTCTTTATAATATCAAATTGTACAGTTAAATGGTTTGGTTTGAAAACCTCTTAAAATTAAAAGCTTTTGGTGATAGATGATTACCTTTGAGAACAAATATTCTAAATTTTAGCCAAGATTTAGTCACCTTTTGTAAAATCATATTTCTGAGTAAAATGGTTTGATTAAAAAAGCTTTGATAATTGAAAGATTATAAAATTAAATGTTTTTCATTTTAGGAAAAACCTAAAAATAAGAAAAAGGCTCTACGTTAAAAGTTAAGTTAAAACAAATTGACAATTTTTGCAAATATGTATTTTTTGCTTATACAATTTATTTACAAAACATACGGATAGTTAGATATTTGACAACTTTCAAGAATATTCATGATACTTTGAAAATCCGACATTTTTAATATTATTTCGAAATTCTTGATATTTTTCAAGATGTTTCGTGTCTTAATGTTGCAAGATGTTTCGTGTCATCTACTATCAAAATCAGATAATTTTACTTGATGCGAGACTAGACAATAGGAAGAAAAAAGGTTTTTACTAAAAGCTTTGCTTATTCAAAGATATAAGAAGCATTTTTAGGGCCCCAAAAAAATCTTGCAGGGGGCCCGAAATTGATAGTTACGCCACTGTCCTAATCATAGTGAATCTGTCAACTAACTGAGTATACTTATCAATAATCAGTTTGAAAGTCTTGTCCGGATCAGTAATTTCAAAATTTGAAGCCTCAAGAAAATCAACAAAATACCGGTCCACTTTTTCAAAGTTAATAACCTTTTTTTCAATTTATGTTTGTAAAATTTGTCCTAAAGTAAAGAGACGAAGAGATAAAATTGTGATCACTAATATCAGAGAAAATATTGAAATTTTTAACGTTGCTAATATTATTGAAGCTAGAAACAGAAAAATTAACGGAACTTTTGTTTACAGGTATATTTAGATCCCCAACAATAATTGTGTCCGTTTTCCTTATATCTACACCATCCAAAAAACTTAAGAATATGTCAACATCTGAATTAGGTGGTCTATAGTTAGCCAATAATTTGGTTGCTGCATAATCAGTAAGCCCGATACGCCCGATAAGCTTACGACATTAAATTTCAGAATAATAGATCAAAATAACTAGACCACCACCTGCTCTATCATCGCGACAAGAAAAGATACTTCGAAAATTGTTTAGTTAAAACAAAATAGTGTTGTAACTCTTAACCCATGTCTCATTTAGCACCATAATGTCAATGTTTTCAATTTTACAATTTTTTTCTAACATCTTACTGAACTTACTCATAAAATTTGTTAATATTATAATCTATAAAAATCATGACAATGTATATGAAACTAGCAGAAATTATGGATGTAGTCAAATGAAAATTTAGCACAGAAAATTTCAGTTCATAAAAAGTACGATCACGTATCAGCTTAAAAAACAAATAAAAATAAGATAAATGGCACAACTCTTTAATGTATATAATTAAATGTAATCTGACCTTTAGAAAGGCCAAATGGCATTTATCTGGTGTGTATATAAACCTCAGTTTTATTTTTGTTAATCTCAACTCTCGGAACGGGGCGAAATAATTAATTGACATAATAGACGTCATTGAGAGAATATATGCACTGATAAATATTGGACCGATGTAAATTTTTTACATCTTTCACTTTTCCAGATAATTTAGCCTGTGACGATTAAAACCAAAAGTCCCAAGTCAAATGTTTTTCCCGAATATTCGTAGTAATCGCTAGAACTAAAAATTATAAAATGACCCGTCCCCGAAGTCAGTCATGTAAATAACCGGAGAAAACTTATTTGACTTCGGGACTTTTGATTTTTGTTGAACACATTTCGTCAACGGGGCTTCATAAATTGTTCAAATAAAATAAATTTTATACGGTTGAGCCCTAGGGACCGACCATTTGATAATTTGTACATTAAGAGCATACTACGGACCTATGATATATTTCATTTGGGTATGATTACTCAAAATTCGCCATTGGGTTCTATTATAACCTGTTGGTATTACTTTCTTTATCGACATTCAGGCGTGTGTTTTGTATTATCACCACATATAAAATCGTATAGTTAGATGTTCAAACTTAATTTCAAAATCTTTCGTTTTAAACAAGCTTAACATTTGGTTTCCAGTATCCAGCGCCCAGGAAATTTGATATATCGGTATAGAAGAGGAACCAATCGGCTACCTCTGGACAAATTCAGAACCCGATTTGCTAGTTAAAATTTTCACTAGATAAATAAATGTATTGGCTTCTCTGAATGTTTGTTATATCGGTATATCGCAAATGGTTCGATTGGCTACCTCTGGAGTAATTTTAAATTCGGTTTATTTGTTAGAATTTTGTAGTTCGAAAAGGAACAAATAAAAAAAATTCTTCTGTTCAAGATTATGGCGCTTTGGAAATTTGTATTATCGTTATAGTAGAGGGTCCTATGGGCTGTCTCTGGACCAATTATGAACTCGATTTGCTTGTTAAAATGTTCCAGCAATAAACGCATTACTAAAAATGGCATAGTTAAAAATGACGAAAAAAATGATAAATATTCTTCTGTTTTAGATTATGGTGGCCCTGGTAATTTGTAGTGTGTAATTGTGTATATTGGTACAGTACGGAGTCCTTTTAGCTACCTCTGGGTCAATTCAATAAACAATTCCATTGGCTATTTCTGGGCTATTTCTGAGCCATACTCGCTTACCTGCCTTTTGAACCTACCTACCGAATAGCAAAGTGGTTGATATCCGCATTGAATAAGCATGGCTCACCCTACGGGCTCACTATAAAAAACTCATTTGAATTCGTCAAAAGCACATCAGATATAAAATTCTAAGATTTTGCATTACAACCAAAAAATTGAATACGACATCTTCGTGAAACCGACAACCACTCGAAGGTACATGACTAATAATTCAGAGTCAAAACGATGTTATAAGATGAAACCGTTTAACAGCATGATCTACAGAATGTATAGATTACTGTTATCAGCTTCCAACTTCCTCAAGAAATTAAATTAAGTAAAACATATAGTCAAATTGAATGGATATGGTTCGGCACTAATTGATAAGCTAGATGGAGAAGCAGGTGAGAAATATCAGAAGACAACCGTTCACATATCATTTCACACCATAAGAGAGAAGCAGAATAAGTGAGTAAGATTCAACTTGGAACCATAAATCACTGACAAGTTCAAAAATATATTCAAAAATGATAAATGGAATCAACCGAACACAATGCAATCAATAAGGACAAGTTTGCGAGCGTCCTTTTGTATTTCAAAACTATGGCCATAAAATGAACATCAAACCAGTCTTTTATGATAGGTAAACCTTTTTTTAAACGGTCAACTCTTCTTGACTATCACCATTACATATAAGCTAAAGCCAAGTCATCAGCAAATGCGATCGTATTGATATTGATACTAAAAAATAAGTTTGGATAAATAAGATCGAAAACACGAATAGTTAAATCGCTAAGTGCACTTATGTGGTTTTCGCTTTTGGACCCAGACCCAGTTTTTACTAAATTCTGCTTAATAATCTAGACTCAAACACAATTTATATTTTAATTTACATTTATATCCCTGAAACAAATTTACGATTAATATTTCTAACAACCAATGAATTTGATATCAGCAACCCCGCACTGCTCCACTACCAAAAATTTCCGGCCACTTCTGCGCCTCGGCGATTCAGACATCTGCGACTTCTACTGCTTCCCGCTCCAAACCGCTTAGCTTAAATCTAGATAACTTAAAAGATTTGCAATATAAATGGTCAATGATGGCCACAACCTGTCAGCACTGACAGAACGAAACATCTAGTCACCCCTGCTTTGGTCTAAACAAACCAGCAATATTACATCCAGCTACCCCACCCGCCGTGCAACGCCAAACTCCCAACACAAAACTCGGCTCAACTTTTATTGTCTTTACACCATCGACAGTACAAAAGCTTAACAGGACTACAACCTTCTACCATAGTCGGTTTTACACCGGATAAACCGATAAGATATTCATGAAAAGTACTTGAAATTTATAACTACACAAGACACACACTTGCTCCTGAACCAACTCATCCACAACCCATCAACAGCGAGCGTCATCCAGACAGCGCAGATTAACTGGTAGATTGGAGAATAATGTCGATGACAATAAATTATAATAATTCAGTCTGTAAGTAGGGAATGAAAGAGGGGAGAGCCTTAATTGGGATCTTAGTTCATTTTATTTTATTTAAAAATTAATTTATAAAATACAAATAAATTAAACTAAACCAATTTTGGCCGATTTTCAAATCTGGTACAGGGTAGCGTATGGAAGGAAACAAATTAAGGCATTCCCAGGCAAGATTACTTCGCCGATATTATTTTATATAGAAGAATTTTCCTTTGTTAACCCTTTAGGAGCTCATGATAAAGATCATTCAATTTGTGGTGTTTATTACACATTCCCAATCATACCATTACACCAATTGTCTAAACTCAATAACATGAATTTGGAATTTTTTTTTTACTTTAAAGCATTTTATAGAAATGAAAAAAAAATTAAAGACGAAAGGTATTGTGTAAGAGGTTGATGGTCAAAGTTTTGACAACTTAGGGTTAAATACATTTCTAGGCTATTCTAACAGTTTTAATTCTAGATATTTTTGCACAGCCGGTAGAATAAGTAAATCTGAAACCCAGAAAGATTTAATTGAATTTAAAGAGACAATAATGAGAAATTAACTGGTGTTAAAGAAAATAGTATTTTTACTATTAAAAAAATAATTAAAACTTTAAAAATGACGGCACGCGAGGCCATGTGCTTTATTAACTATTTGATACCTACTAAATGATAAAATCTGGGAGCTCTATTTGGTACTAGTCAAGATTATCAATTTAGTATTTATGTCAGAGTTTCAAGCACAAAAGTATTTAACGAACAAAATCAAAATACTATTTCTTGGTACACTATCCAACAGCAATTCGCAAATGTGGCCCGTTAAAATATTTATGGTGTATGAGATTTGAAGCCGTGCACAAAATTTATAAAAACTCAGCTAAAGTAACTAAATCAATGGTTAACATTTCGTATACTCTTGCAATGAAAGCCGGTCTCAAGTTTGCCCATCTTCTCTCTACGACAAGTTTTTTCGAAAAAGAATAAATCTTTGAAGAGAAAGATGTTTTTATTTGTAATTTTTACTAAAATCACAAAAACGTTATGCAAAATATATTGGATTTTACCAACACTTCGTGTGCAAAAAATTACGTTTAAAGGCAAAATTTTTAAAAAGCACTATCCAACCTGGTAAAGAACTTTATGAAATTGAGGAAATAATTTTACATAATTCAATGCCGTATTTTTTTTATATGCAAACACTGGAAGATTTCTTACTTTAACCATCACCTTCTGTCGTAGGTAGTACAGAAATAAATCCGAAAATTTTTCGTTTCAAAATGTAATTGAATTTCTGGGACCTCCAATTCATATACATTTATTGAATAATGGTATTAATGCTTTCCGTCTAAAAACATATTAAGATAAACACAAACGCGCACAAGACACGACCATCAATTCTTATTGTTGATTAATGTGATGCGTTATTAAAACAAAATGTTGTAGTGTTTGATACAATAGTTATTGTTTACCTTTAATATTAAAGTTTTAAATTTATAATAATAAAAGGACAAATTACGTTGACCAATATTAATAGTATAAAATTATTAAAAAAATCAGATTTCCTATTAAATATAAAGTATTTTTTTCTGAGTGTAGAGCTTCACTAAATTTTTGAATAATCCCTAAACCGGAAGAGTCTGGACCCGCGGTTCACCTCCTGGTGTGCATTTCTTGGAACAGAAAAAATTAATAAAGTTCATGAAATTCATCAAGCTTGAAGCGCCCACTCAAGGGTGATTAGCAGGTCCGGTTCCCTTACCCTGTAATCAGTATTAACAACATAGGAAATTGGATAACCAAAGTTTCTAGTTTGAAACTGTACCATATAGAATATTAGAGCCTAAGCTTTATGTCAATGAAAGCCGCTTATGATTATTCTATTCAATCTATTATTCAATTCAATAGGCTAAAAGCTCAGAATCGGTAATTTAAAAAATAGAATTTACAAATAAAAAAATTAATGTAAGCGTCGAAAATACGAAAAAAGTTTTAAACAAAATTAAATTTCATCTTTGTAACTCGTTGTTGGAAAATTAAAATGTAATGTTTTATTCAATTTTTTTGCTTAATTAAGTTTCTGATAAATAGTTATCTAATTTTAAAGCTACATAAACTATTTGAATGTCAATTTTGCGGCTGGTAGTGTAGGCTTCCGCAATACGTCAGCTAACATGGGTAACACATCAAAAGCAACAAAAATGTAGACGTAATAAACCTGTGTTGGTTTTAAACACATTTAAAATACAACCGAGTTCATGCAAAACAAGACACACCAATTTATAACAACAAACCATTTATACAAACACACACGCACCAATCGCCTAACAACATCAATCTATATAAAAACTATCAAGGACATACAATACAACAACACTTTCTTTCATGTTTGATCTATGTACGCATGTATGTATATAAAAACAGCAAAAATTCCCCTTATCACAGCAATAGAATATGCAAAATAAAATAACCAAAACAAAATAAAACATGATAAAACAAGAAATGATTTTCGAAAGAAACATTTTGATTTTATGTACATATATAAAAAATCAAAAATTCCCGTTACATAAGCAAAAATCATATGATAAAATATATAAAATTAAAAAAAAAAAAAAATGTTTACAAGTACCGTTAATTATTTTTTGGACCAAGTTTTCCTCACGTTTCCCAATTTAACTTTTTCACTATACAATAAAACAAAAATTTTAAAACACTAATGAAGACTATGGAAACGATTTTATTTGCAATCTCAAATTGAAATTGAAATCCATATTGTGTATTCAAACATTTTGAATTTCAACTTCAATTCCCAAATTATCCCCAAATCGCTTTCCAAAACAATAACCTTCATTTAAACACTTATAATTTAATTAACATTTGCATATTAACACTAATTAATTATTAATTGTTGAATTTAAATTTAAAAATAAATAAAATTTTAAAAATAAATAAATAAATAAATTAAAACACGTCCATCTCCTTTGAGCGTTC
This sequence comes from Tipula vernalis, assembly GCA_958295665.1. NCBI lineage: Eukaryota > Metazoa > Arthropoda > Insecta > Diptera > Tipulidae > Tipula > Tipula vernalis. The sequence goes on along the minus strand of OY282558.1, from coordinate 103,768,258 downwards.
ATCGCCCACCACTACAATAATATGATGGGAAATGTGCTTAAATTCCATTCTCAATTTATCAATATTCGCCGAAACACTACGCGCATTAATATGAGATACTTTCAAGCAATTTATCGCTAACGGGGAAATGCTAGGTAAACTATTAAAAAAGCTCATAATCACAACCACAATGACAAGCCAGGATACAATGCATGAAAAAACAATAGGCAAAGAAAATAAGGGAAAAAAAAATAATAACCTGAAGACTGTAAAACTATCAACTACTACATTTAAGATTAACTTAATAACTAAATTCAAAAGTTTACAATACATATTTAATAACTAAACTAAATAAGGCTAAGAACAAAATGTATGCTAATCATGCACTAAATGTACTCAAAGATAAGGCTATAAGAACAAAATATATAAACTACTCATGCACATACTGTACAAGATATGTATTAACCAATAACTAAATGTTCAACTGAATCAACCATCTAAACCATTATTTTTTAAATTGAACCAAATCTTCTGCAGATCGCACAATTTTCGGTCTATCATTAGCTACCGCAATAATAGCTACCATACCTCTTCCTATAACCACATTTGATACCGTTCCCGCTATTTTCATCAACTTCGCTTTAACTAGAATCTCCTTTGCTTCCTTAGACAGATATGCTGAGAAGCTTGAAGAAGCTAACCTTTATAACTAACGGACCTCCACCATTCTTTCTATGTATCCTAAAAACATCCTTAATATCGTCAGCATTAAAGTTATGTACACCCACCTCAACAGCAATATTTGTCAAAAATAGGTGATCATAAATGTTGACCGTATCTGGAATACCGTAAAGCATCAACACTTCGAATTGCTTCTCAAGAAAAACAATCCTTTCCACCAATTTCGATGTTTCAGATGACAAACTCGTCTTCACAACAGCTATGGCATTATCGCAGTAACTAGTAATTTTCGGCCACATCGCATTCAATTGCTTTGACTCACAATCCTCAATATTATCCTTATTCCCTAGTTTATCCTTCTTAACCTCAGCATCTTTAGCTTTGATTTCACCAGCCAGAACTCTAGTGAGGTTACTGTCCGCAATGCAACGTAGACAAAACCATTTAGCGTTTGATTTAAGATGTTCAAATTCCACATCCGTTTTGACATCGACACATTCCGAATGAAACCACTTCAAACAGCCATTACAATTCAGCCAATTTTGCCTATGCATAGAAGACTTAGGCTCAACTTTTTTTTTATTACAAACTGCACATTTCTCGCCCATAGTTAATTGAGATTATGTTATATTATAAGTATTAAATGATATTCGATATCATTCGTTCTTTGATCGCCATCGAGTTGAGTTGTTAAAATTAGTATTTAAATAAAAATAATAAAATATAATATAATAAAAATCTAATAATTATAATAAAGTAATTATTAAATATTAATTGCATATGTTAACAAATAAAATATTATATATATTATTTAAATAAGTGAATTATTTTGATTTAATTGCCAAATATTTCGGACATTTTGTGTGCTACTAAAACAACAAAATCATTTCTTTTGATTGTGTTTAACTAATTGTCTGTATAAAAAATAAATAATTTTATATCGTCAAATTTTTGCCTAATATCTTGGTGCAATAATCAAATTATTTATTTAGTCAAATTTAGTAAATAAACTGTGTCCTGTATTAATTATTCGTGATAACATGTCTTCCACCTGCCATCTTTGTTCAAGCAAAATCACCAATGAACGTTTTCCTGGTGTTAAATGTGGTGGTCCATGCGAAAATTGTTTCCACATAAGCTGTGCACAAATTTCCAGAAACTTTTTTAATGATATTAGAAAACGTTCTGTGAGCTGGCTTTGCGGAGACTGCCGTGTAACTGCTAACAAATCGATTGTGGATGGCGATGAAGACATTATTGAATCCGCCGAAAACATCAATTTATCCGATATAATGATCCAGCTCAAACGAATGGATAGCAAATTATCTGCTCTTGATCAGTTGAAACAAAATTTTGAGGTTCTAGTATCTGAGAACAAAGCTTTAAAAGCAAGAGTGCATAAATTAGAAGAACTGGTTAACCTTCACAGCTCTAAAGTGAATCAAATTGAAACATTGTCAATCAGAGGTTTACCATTGAAACACGATGATACTCGTGGCATGATAGTTGCTACGTTAAGCAAAATTAGAGTAGCAATTCAAACAGAGGATATTGTCTCAATTAAAGCTATTCAAAAAACTACAACCAAAAACACAACACCATTGAATAAAACACTGAATTCAACATTAGATTTTTTTATTGTTCAACTTAATTCAGTTGATGTTAAAAACAACATTTTGTCACAAACTATTAAACACAAAAATTTATCGACGAAGGATTTGGACATCTTTCTTCCGCAAAATCATCCACACCAGCGAATTTTCATCATGCACCATTTGACAGCTTACCAATCCAAATTGTATCGTGAAGCTAAAATTATCAAAATACAACATAAGTACAGATATCTATGGTGCAAAAATGGACAAATTTACCTGCGAAAATCTGCGGAATCAGATGCGCATCGGATAAGTTCTCTGAGTGATATTTTTCGGCTCAAACATCTTGAAGATCCAGATGAGGACAACACGTCTTGCCCAGATGATGATCAGGGCTCTTAAATTATATAATAATAGGTTTAGTAAAATAGTTTTCTTACCTTTTTACATTCAGTTTTTATCTTTATTATTTTTAAATCACTTTTTATTATGTGTTTTTGTTTACATTAGTTTAACAGATCAAACTTTATTTGTGTTGACAACATTGTTTTTCTCCAAACGTCTTAAAAGTAGCTTGTTTTAATACTATTATTGGGCATTAAAGTTGGCCTTTTTGTTACGAATAAAAAAATGTGAGTGTTGCTAGGCTGAACTTTTAATCCTAGGTGTAAATGTTCTTTTAACACTGTTTTCAATATTAAAAGTAATTGAGACGTCATAACTTCATACGATACACAAACAAAAAAAAAAGTAAAGGCCTCCTTAGCTAGACAAAATATTTCAATAAAATGTTCAATCTTAAAATTTTAAAGGCCTGTGTTTTGTACTTATAATTAGTGTACGCAATAAATTTTCTACGCTAGAGAACAAATAATTTTGTTCGCAAGAAAAATATTATAATTATAGCTTGGCAGTTTGACACTTACAATAGTCAAACCAAACAAAAGTCATGATCTCCTTAGTTTCACAAAATATTTCAACAAAATTACTTTCAATTTTGAAATTTTAATTGCATAATTTGTACTTACTTGTATAATTAGTTTATAATAAGCATTTCTTCGTTGAAGAAAAAATAGTATGTGTTATTCGGATTAAAAGTGACTTTGTTTGACTCGCAAATATTTGCTTTTGCTCGGCTACGCTGCGCTTCGCCTCGCATGCAAATATAATTGCTCGTCAAACAAAGTATCACTTTTAATCCTAATGACACAATGTACTATTTTCTCCCAACGTCTTAAAAGCCTCTTGTTTTAATACTGTTTTTTGGTATTAAAGTTGGCCTTTTTCTTACTATTTTATAAAATGTGTGTGTTGCTAAGCTACACTTTTAATCCTTGGTGTAAAAGTAGGTATTTTTAATACTATAGGAGAAAAATATTATAGTGAAGACACAATAATATGTATAATGTATATATTACAAGTAAGTACAAATTATGTAATTAAAATTTCAAAATTGAAAGTAATTTTGTTGAAATATTTTGTGAAACTAAGGAGATCATGACTTTTGTTTGGTTTGACTATTGTAAGTGTCAAACTGCCAAGCTATAATTATAATATTTTTCTTGCGAACAAAATGTTTGAATCAGAAGATTTATCAAATTTACCTCCGGATGTGGTTCAAACAGCAAAGGAAATTGTATTAAACCTATTGCCATCAAAATCACGTAAGATTTACGAGTGCGCATATAACCGATTTTTGAAGTGGTGTACTGAAAAAAATGTGCAATCTGGATTATATTCAGAAAGCGTTCTATTGGCATACTTTGCCAATTTGTCTACGAAGATGAAAAGTTCGACTCTTTGGGCGCAATATTCTATGGTTAAGGCCACATTAAATTATAAAAATGGCGTAAACATCGAAAAATATTCCAAATTGCGAGCATTTTTAAAAAAACAGAATGTTGGTTACACAGCAAAAAAATCGAGGGTTCTCGATAAAGCCAAATCGACTTGTTTTTAAATTTTGCTCCCAAAGAGTCGAACTTTTCATCTTCGTAGACAAATTGGCAAAGTATGCCAATAGAACGCTTTCTGAATATAATCCAGATTGCACATTTTTTTCAGTACACCACTTCAAAAATCGGTTATATGCGCACTCGTAAATCTTACGTGATTTTGATGGCAATAGGTTTAATACAATTTCCTTTGCTGTTTGAACCACATCCGGAGGTAAATTTGATAAATCTTCTGATTCAAACATTTTGTTCGCAAGAAAAATATTATAATTATAGCTTGGCAGTTTGACACTTACAATAGTCAAACCAAACAAAAGTCATGATCTCCTTAGTTTCACAAAATATTTCAACAAAATTACTTTCAATTTTGAAATTTTAATTACATAATTTGTACTTACTTGTATAATTAGTTTATAATAAGCATTTCTTCGTTGAAGAAAAAATAGTATGTGTTATTCGGATTAAAAGTGACTTTGTTTGACTCGCAAATATTTGCTTTTGCTCGGCTACGCTGCGCTTCGCCTCGCATGCAAATATAATTGCTCGTCAAACAAAGTATCACTTTTAATCCTAATGACACAATGTACTATTATGTTGAGTACCGTTCAGTGTTGTGTGTATGTGTTAAATATCAGTACATTATCTATTCGTATTGATTATATTAATGATATTTCGCTACATATACATAACATTTTAATCGTTTTGAAGTTGTTCGGTAGACGTTGTCAACAAAAACAAATAAAACCGTTTCATCTGCGTGTGATTGTGTGTTGCTCTGTTCTGTATAATTTTAATTTTTTGGATATTTACGTTAGTTCGACAAATATGAATTTCTCTCTCAAGTTTAATTTTCAATTATTTGTATTTTCGCTTGTGTTTATAGTCAAGCCGGTTTCGGGTTTTATTTTAATACCTATCTCACCGCAACATTTTTGTAATTTTTGCGTAATCGTACGCGCATTTATTTTTATTTTTATTTTTAAACGTAATATTAAAACGACTCGCTACTATACATTTTCTGCTTTATTTATTAAAATTTTCCTTTGTAATTTATTGAAATTGATTTGTGTTCAAGTATATCATGGATAGTTCTTTCAGAGTTTTGATTCAAAATATTCGTTGCCTAAGGGAAAATTTTGATGCGTTCAGCTTGTTTGTAGCGAGTCTTACTAATTGTACTGATTTGATCTTTGTATCCGAAATTTGGATTTATTCAAATGAATGTTCAGAGTTTAATTTGCCAGGGTATAATTTTCGAGCGTGCTGTAATGATAATTATCGGTCGGGTGGTGTGGGTGTTTTTATAAGTAAAAATTTTATAAATTTCACGTATCAACATTGCAATTGGAAGTCTTGTAAATGAGCCAACAAGGTTGAAGACATGTTTGGATCACGTTTTTGTTAAAAATGAAAATTTATTCAAATTTGATATTTGTAACCTGCCCATGCATTTTTCTGACCACAATTTGATCAAAGTTAATATTTCTTCCTCATCCATCAGGCAACCAGTTTCTGTTAATACTTCGATTCAATCAAGAATTTGTTACGATAAACTCAATAATTTTCTAAAGTTTGAATGTTGGGATTCTGTTTATAGCGAAAGGATTTGCAGTTTAGCTTTTGCAAAATTTTTGTTTATACTTAACTCGCATATTGCCGTATCAAAATTCATTATTGCTCCTCCTAAAATAAATAAGTTAAAGCCATGGATGAGTCCTAATCTATTATTTAAAATTAACAAATTAAAAAAATTTTCTCGTAAACTAAGATGTCATCCAAATAATATTAAATTAGCAAAATTTGTTAAAAAACTTTCGGGAAATATTAAAGCGGATGTAAAAATCGTCAAAATTAACTATTACAAAAGCAAATTTGATTGGGCTAGTAAGAATTCAAAGCACACATGGAAAATAATTGATCAAGTTTTAGGACGTAATTGGATGTATAAACAAATACAACAAATTTATCAAGCCGATACTAATAGCATTCTCACGTCCCCAAAATCGATCTCTGATGAATTCTGCAAATATTTCGTAAAAGTTTCGCAAGGATCAACCTCTAATTTTAATGTAATTACTAGTGATGTTCCTTCAATTGAATTTAAAAAGTATATTTATGGAGCTGATAGAAACTACAGTTCATCTTGTTTCTTTGAGCCTATATCTTCTTCGGAAATCCTATCTGAGATAAAACAATTAGATAACAAAGGGTCAAAGGGCTTTGACGGCATTAATAATTTTTTAGTTAAAACATGTGCATGGTATTTGGTGGATGTTCTGCAATACCTATATAATCTTAGCTTGAACAGCGGTCAATTTCCAGATGATTTAAAAATAGCTGTTGTGATCCCGATTTTTAAGAAGGGTGATGAATTACAACCAAATAATTACAGGCCGATTTCGCTTCTAAGCACTTTCTCCAAGATTTTTGAGAAACTAGTTAAGCATCGGTTAATTTGTTATTTGGATAAGATTAAATTTTTAAATAAAAATCAATTTGGGTTTACTGCCGGTAAATCAACTGAAGAAGCTCTTTTGCACTGCTTGAGTGAGATTTATAAACATATTAATGATATTTGGAGACCCATAGCTTTTTTTGTCGATATCGCAAAGGCGTTTGAAACTGTTGACCATGGAATGCTTTTATTGAAGTTAGCTAAAATTGGTATTAGAGGTAACATTTTTGATTGGTTTGCAAGTTATATTGAAAATCGTCGTCAGGTGGTAAAAATAGGTGAAGCAACTAGCTGCGAAGGTTTAATAAGTTGTGGCGTTCCTCAAGGATCAGTTCTGGAACCTTTATTATTTTTAATCTACTTTAATTCGATCTTCGGTATTGATCTATTAGGACACGCCACAGCCTTTGCTGATGATCTGGCTTTGAGCTATGGTACGAATAGCGATGTCGACACTAAATTAATGCTTGAAAACGACTTAATCAAACTAAGTAAATGGTTTTCTCATCATCGGCTCGCTATAAGCGTTAAATCAAAAGTTATGCTATTTGGGAAGAATATCACTAATTCTTCGGTATACCATTTAAAATACCATGTCCATTCCTGTGATACAATCATTTGCTCGTCTCAGTGTTTTGCACTTGAATTTGTTAACGAGTTTAGATATTTGGGTTTAACAGTGGATGCTCAACTAAATTGGAAGTCTCATCTCAATGTCACTAGGAAAAACGTACTTGGTGCTATACATAAATTCTATAATCTTAAGAAATTATGCCCAAACAGTACTCTGCGGAAGCTATATCACGCCATAGTTGAATCAATAATAATGTATGGAATATCCAGTTGGGGTGGCACTTATTTTAGTAACATTGAAGGTCTATATATTGCCCAGAAAAGGATTATTAAATTAATATACCACCTTCCTCAAACAACACCATCAATTCCTATGTTTCGACAACTAAATTTGCTACCACTTAGATATCTTTACATATACAAAGTCTTGAAAATGTTTTTTATCCGTAGTAACAGTTTTCACAATCGGATTACACAGGTGTATAATACAAGAAATCCAAATTACTATATTGCTGATTTCCGTTGCAATTGTGAGAAGTTTAGAAGATTTTATCTTTATATGGCACCGTATTTTTTTCATATTTTACCTAAAGATATAAAAATTCTAACGATTGGACGTAAACATAAATTTGAGAGGGACGTTCGAAATTGGCTGCTCAACATAGAAAATGTTGAAAGATTTTTCTGAAATTAACATTATATAGCTTCGGGTAATTTCACCAATTAAAGCTGTTATCGTAAACATTAAACAATTGTAAATTTAAAGGCAACTAAGTGTAATTATTATTTTTTTCCATATATACATATATAAATAAGAAAACTATTGTGTAATATATATTTAACTCAATGTGTCCAAAGATTTTATAGAATAGCATGTTTAAATCGTTTATTTGCTCCACCACAGATTTTCATCTAAACGGAGCTTTACTTTGTTCAACTATTATGTTAATTAGTTTATAATTTGTTTGTATTATTATTAAGTTATAAGTTGAAATAAAGAAATAAATAAATAAAATAAAAAAAATAAAAAATTGAAATTTTAGTTAAATCCACCTTTACTTATAGATTAATTAATTAGTTATTAAAAGCTTCCACAACTTTAAGCAGCCTTATACCAGTTTATAGCAAAAAATGTATTAAAATATTAAATTTATTAATTAAATACGGACCAAATAAAATTTGCACATATACAACCAATGTCAAACACTAATATTGTTGTTGTTATTTTACGCAAAAACTGTTTTACTATCACTCGTAAGTTCACAAAAAATTATTTATTCTCACTGACTTTTCTCAGAGAGAAAAAACAGGATCTTTTGTGTTGTTCTGAAAATTCATTAAAGGATAGGTACTTAGAATTGCAGAAGATATATTTGCAGAATATGGTTATTTATTGTTTCTTGGCAATTGCTTGTAACTAGCGGCCTCGTAATAAATTTCCTAAATAAGAGGCGGCCCACGTGGATATGTAACGAGAAACCCTAAGTTAATGAGAAATATATTTGTTTGTAAATCTTTAGAATTGATGTACATATTTATAGGTACTTCTATAGCCAGACCTAATTGATAATTAATAGCATAACAAAAAAAAAAAATCAGAAGAACCTAAACATAAATAAAGCCAACCCGCCTTCTTTCAATATTTCGAACAAAACGAAACATGCCAAGTCATAAGGCAACATTATACATCTTATTCCAAAATCATCTAATTTTCCACATAATTACACACCAAACAAATTTTCATTCAACATTAAAACCTCGTCAACAATATAATATAATATGTACGATGGCACCGCATCAAGGCTACCATTACCACACATAAATTACTACAAACCATCTATCTTAAACAGCAACCATATTTAAGAAACATTAAATTACACCTATACAATACACAGTCTCTTCTCCAAAACGTACATAATGATACATCTAGATTTAAACAATAATATTACAAAGTCTTCTTAAATTTAATTTATATTACGTTAAATTATACAAATAAATTACGTACGACGACGAATAGATAGCGAGTGGTATAGAAAGGAAAGTTAACGAAATATAAATAAAACAAAAAAAAAAATCTTCTGTTTTAATGAATTGTAAGTAAAAAGCATAAAGAAAGCATATACACACAAAAAAAAAACCCACAAAGAAAATAAACATCTTGATAATGTACATAAGACAAAAATAAAAAAGCACCGAGTAATATCATCTCTAGTCTAAATGGAAATTGTAGTTAGATTTGAATAAAATATGCATATGGCTTTTCCTTTTTCCTTGTTTTCTGTTTTTTTTTTTTGTTCTCTCCGCAGTTCCGTCTCTCTTAACCTACGTATGTATTTTTGATTGCTTTGTTGCTTAAGGACTTCGGCTTGATTCAAATCATATTTTGTCATATCCACCCACCCTATACACATATACATATAAAGTGGTGCCAGGTTGCTCGGGGTTGTAATATCATTAGCAGTATTCAAATGTAAATGTGACCGTGTACCAAATTTATATTTATGTATCTGTACATCCACTTTAAACAAAAATAAAATTTAAATGAATTTTAAATAATTCAAATAAATAAATAAATAAGCAAATGGTATAAGAAAACAGAAAAATGTTCATTTTTTCGCGAATACACTGGTACCAGATACATGTACCAAGCAAACCCAAAAGGAAATGGCAAAAAATAATAAGACAAAATTTTAATGAAAATGAAAATACTTTAATGAAAATGATAAATATAAATATTAACGAAGTAAAAGCATAAAAATATGTATTGTATATATGTATATACTCCTCGAGTATTAATACGTTTATATACATACATACAAAAAAGTTGCGTTATACATATATTTGTGTATAATATAAAGCACTGATTTATATGCTTTAATGTACGCAGCCGAGAATAAAAAACAGCGAGCGAAATAAAAATTATAATTTAAATTAAATATATAAAAAATGTTCATGTTTCAATGAAAATTCGTATACTCAAAATTTTTAAAAATTTATAAAACAAAATGAAAGAGAAAATTCAAGGTAATTTTCATTTTTTTGTATTTTGTATTTTCATCAAAAAAAAAAAAAAAAAAATACTAATAGTAATAATAATATGTAGCTATATAAAAGAAAATGGAAAATACAAGTGAAAATGTAATTCAATTATTGATTTTCCTGACGGAAGGAAAAATAATACAGAACCGACAAAAACAACACAGCATACCAAAAACAAAAAAAAACTTTATAAACATTTTCATAATATTAAGCTTTTTCTTATATACTTAAGAGAGAAGAAGGGTTGTTATGGTAATTCATGTCTTCGTCTTTGGTTTTAAGTTCTTGGTTGGGTATACTCGTATATTATATGTATGTATGTAATGGATATAATTTTGTTATCATAATTAAAAATTTATTAAGTGAGTATTAAAAGAAATGATATCGGTGTTTTTTTTTTTTTTTGGAGCCCAAAACATAAAAAAAAGGTTATTCAAATTTGAATATGTCAGGTGGCTTAAAATATATTTCCATATCCTGGATTATCGTTTTTCTATATGAAGGTATTCACTTATTGATTTAAGGGATTATTTTGTGCGGTATAATAAATATAACGAATTATAGGTTTATAGCAAACAATAAAAAGATTATTATTAAAAAAAAAAAAAATATTCGTTTTACACAAAATCGCTCAATAAAATTCCCATCAACACAATAATACACCTTAAATTCTCCTTTAATAATTCTTTTATTTTCTACCCCTATACCTCCAAAAAAAAAAATCCTCCTCAATACACAAAAAAGATCTAAATAAAGTTGTAAATTTTTACTTAAACATTTCAAATATTTACACCACTTCATTCGTGGTTTATTTTGTTTTTTACCCGCAATAACCATTAATTTAGAATATAATGCCATACATTAAACCAATATGTACTTTATTTTATATCGTTCAGTAATAATCAAATCCATATACATTATTTATTTATATATTGAACCAAAATATTTTTTTTTTTTATATATAAAATAATATATAACCTGACTATAAAAATACGAAAAATCTATAAAAATCTTTTTCTAATAAATAACAAATAATAAAATTTAATAACATTGTAAATTTTAAAAAGAATCTTGTTATTTTGCCAGAATAGACATTTTGCTGTAACACCAGAATATGGAAATAAAAGCCAGAAATATTATTTGTTAAAGAAGTCTCAGTAACAAATTGTCTCAACAAGGTTTCTTATAGCAATCCAGTATCAATGTCATCAGTCAATTTGATAGAGCTAAACTATAAATCTAGCACTTCACTTTTTTGTATTTGAGTACAACAAAAAACGACACACCAAAACAATTTTTTTATTAAATTTAGCCTCTACGTATGCTACCGTTCATCGATTGACTTTTTTGTTTTCTTCAAGGCATAAAAGGAAGGTGGGATTTAGAAAAAAAAACATAATAATAATAATATACAACAACAATAAACTTTAAGCTCATGGCGTTATCGTTTCTATAAATTTGTACTGAATAATGTTGATGCCAATTTTTTCGGGTTTCTGCCACATCACAATAATATAGATTTATTATTTATTATTATTGGAGGGCCAAGTAGGCGATCAGCCACCTCGCATTGCGACCTAAGAGATCTATTGTGCTGGACCCTACTTAATTACTCGTCCAGTCAATATTCAGGTTCTTAATGAACCTGATAATGCTGCCCAGCCGGTACGTGATACATACTATCTGGGCTCATTGCTCTTCCTTCTAGATGTTTACTGTAATATCTTATTTTCATATTTATTTATATTTATTTTGGAAAGCCTTAACTTTTCGTTTCATGACTAACTGTTAACTCTTGTAATAACATTGTATTAAGTAATAAAACATTCATTCCATATTGTACGCTCAAACCAAATGGTTGTTACACCTTACTTAAATAAATATAATTATGTTAAACCCAGAGTAGTGTATTTTAAATATAAAATTTACTACAGCATGTAGTTCCGCTAGAAAGACGTTGGCATTGAAGCCTAAGGACTTCGAGAGGGTTGCCCCGTCTTCCGTTTGATTTAATTCTTAAGAGTTCCTGGAAATTGCAAATCGCCTGTTGGTCACCCAGATTTACTACAGGAAGGCTAAATAAAACTGGAGGGTGCCTGGTATACAGAGTCCGACTATTTTGGACCGATTAACCTATCAGCCATTCATCTTTCGGCATATGCTGTTCCATCTTAGATTAGGGTTTTTTGTCAAGGTTTTCGCCTTTAGCGTCGTATTTTAGCCTGTGCCAAATGGCCAATAATGTACCAAATGGCCTTAGTTACCAGTGATTTCCACGAGGAGGCAGCACGCACATTTGCGAATTGTGAACAGGTTACCCCTTACACAATTGTACCCATCACGCAGCTGCCCAATACATGACCAGAACAGCTCACGTGATGCGCACCCTACTTGAAGGTTACGGCGCTGGTAGTTCATCTACTCAACTTTGATCCCCCTTCCATCCTAGATATCAAATAAGTTTAAAAAATGGCTCTTTATTATTATTGTTTTTTTACTTTTTCAAATGAACAGATTTTTGAATTTTAAATCGATTCTTTACAGAGTTTAAGTTTTTCGCTCTTTTAGAGCTCTTTATAAAAATTTTCGGTCTTACTCCCAATAAATTTTTTTTTCAGTTGGCTTTTACGCTCTTACTCTCTCATGGTAAACACAAAAAAAATAAATTTCGCTCTTAAAACAAGGAGCGTGAAAGTTAAAAATATCACTCCCAACCCATTCTACAGAGCGATTGAAGAAAACACATTAGGGAGCGATATTTTTGTAACACACGAATTGGTCTTTGAATATCATTAAATAAAGAAAGTTCGATAAACGATATTTAGATAAATTTCTGGAATATGGTCAAATAGGATGGAACTTGGCTATTTCGTAACAAATTTTAGAGAAATTTGACATGCGCGATAGAAATAGGATTCTTAAGTGATTTTTAGATGAAGTTCTGGAATATGACCAACTAGGGTGGAACTTGGCTATTCCTTAACCGATTATAGAGAAATTAGACAAATGCGTTGAACATGAGATTGCAAAATGATTTTTGGATCAAGTTCTGGAATATGGCCAGTTATGATGGAACTTGGCTATTACTTAACCGATTTTAGAGAAATTTGACATGCGCGATAGAAATGGGATTCGAAAATAATTTCTAGATGAAGTTCTGGAATATAGCTAACTAGGATGGAACTTGACTATTCCTTAATCTTTTTTTATGAAATTTGGCATGTGAGTTGGGGTTCTAAAATGATTTTGGGATCAAGCTCTGGAATATGGCCAATTAGGATAGAACTTGGCTATTCTTTGCCCGATTTTAGAGAAATTTGACATGTGCTTTGGAAATGGGATTCTAAAATGATTTTTGGATAAAGTTCTGGAATATGGCCAGTTAGGATGGAATTTGGCTGATGGAACTTCCTTAACCAATTGTTATGCTATTCGACATGTTCGTTGGAAATGTGATTCTAAAATTATTTTTAGATTAAGTTCTGGAACATAGCCAATTATGATGGCACTTGGCTATTTTTAAGCCGAATTTTGTGAAATTTGACTTGTGCTTTGGAAATGGGATTCTAAAATGTTTTTTAGATGAAGTTCTGGAATATGGCCAACTAGTATGGAACTTAGCTATTCCTTAACCGATTTTAAAGAAATTTGGCATGTGCGTTGGTAATGGGATTCTACAATGATTATTAGATGAAATTCTGGAATATGCCCAATTGGGACGGAACTTGGCTATTCCTTAACGGATTTTAGTGAAATTCGAAATGCTTGATGAAAGCGGGATTCTGCAATGATTTTTAAATGAAGTTCTGAAATATGGCCAATTAGGATTGAACTTGGCTATTCCTTAACCAAGTTTAGAGAAATTTGGCATGGGGGTTGGAAATAAGGTTCTAAAATGATTTTTAGATGAAATTCTGCAAAATGGACAGTTAAGATGGAACTTGACTATTTCTTAACCGTTATGTTTTTGTTCTGAACATTCCCTCAATTAGTAAAGTAAAAATATTATTATAAAACAAAATGACAACATTTATTTATTAAAACTAGGGGACTGAATAAATGATTGCATAAGTTGAAAGGCAAAGAATGATCATTAGCTGTGCCTAATCCATTTCTTGGAATAAAATGTATTACTCCTTAATGCGATCCGGTGATTATTTTAACCTTTAAGCAATTAGCGCTAGAATCAAGAACCACTAACCGTGTTCCATGGCATAATCCCTTTGTTATTGCCAGATTTCACAAACAATATAATTATACAACCCTTTTTTAATTTAAGGCAATATGGTGGTAACCCTGATGGATTTATTGAACTAAGATATTCCATAGGTAAATTAACTGAGTCAACTGCATATTTCATTTGAAATACGCCTTTGAAAAACGTAATCATTTATTAGTCGAACATGCCCATTTTTCGGACACAAAATTGCTCATTTTGATATAGATGCAAAATCATTTGTAGTAAAAGATGAACCAAAAATATCGGAAATATAACCTGAAGGTATTGGAATAGTGAAGTGTGATTTTCTAATGTGTGAGTTATCAAAATTCTTTCCATCACTAATATTCAAAAGCCAACTACTAAAATATGTATCACTTATTGCTGTCATATTTTTATTTAAACTTAATACTTGAAAGTGTTGCCATAAATAGGACTTTTTTATGGTCGAATTTACAATTGATGCACGATTCCCTCTTCTAACAACAGGTAGCACTTGCCGAAAATCTCCTCGTAAAATTATTACTTTTCCACCAAACAGTAAATTATTTGTTATTAAATCGTGAAATATTAAATCCACAATTTCAAGTGTTACTCCTAAAGCCATTGGAGCTTTATTCTATATAACATAATCAATAGATTTTTAAAACTCGCGTTTTGCGAACGCAATGAAAACGCAGAGTGGCATGTTATTCCTTTGGGTAAAAGAGTTGCAGTTATTCTCGTCAGATCTTCTAGAAGATTGCTTTTAAAATTATTAAAAAGTTCTGTAGCATCAGAAGATGCTCGCTGTGACTTTGGCAAAATATGAAAGCTAGCCTCTGATAAAGAATATGCCACTCAACACTACCATTAATTAGGCCCCGTGCCCTAGCTGCTTCTTTAAATGTTGGGTAAATAGTATACACTTATTAAATGTTTTTAGAGTATCGAAAGAAATAGCCTCAGAGCCCTTCAATATAAAAAGTAGTAGCCTTAAATGATCCAATTCAACATTTTTTAGAGAAACTGAAATGATTCTATACCGATATAGCTTTATCCCCAAAGTCTGAATTTGGAGAGCGTTTTTGCAAATTTTTTCATCTTGATATAAAAAGTTACGGGCAACAACGTCTGTAGAATTTAATTCAAAGAAGGCAGTTAAAGTTGTAGCCTTCGCAGACTCTCTTCATAAAGCATTTTCAATGTTATCTTTGGTGAAAAATATTGACTGGCCATCTTGTAATTGAATAGATAGTATAACAACACAATGGGATTGGCCATGAACTGGATGTTCCTGGATATGTTCAGCATCTTCCTGCGAACTAATATATCGACAATTCAGGTATTGATTTATTTCATCATATACTACAATATTGCCTACATTGTTTGTAGAATCAACCGCAACTCCAATTCTGGCGCAATCTTGGCCCTTTGTTACGTGTTTGTGTATATACTTTATTGTTTTGACTGTCGAACAAAGCTCAACGTTTATATGCACGTTATATTTTAGACTCAGAAAGGAATTATAAGGAACAACATAACGGTTATCAATTATAATATTCGATTGTGATCTTTGTTGATTTTCTAAATTCAGCTGTTCTAAATGAATTTTCATTCTTAAGCGTAAAGAAACAATGCGCGTGTGGTAATTCACGTTTTTAATGTTCAATTGTATAAGCGTAAAAAACAGCTGTTCAAAATATCTCCCTATTAATAATATCATCTATAAATAATTTTAGCTTTAAATTGAAGATCGCGGGTGGCGTTGAGTTGTCACTCATCTCTAAATGAGATGGGTGAGCATTTCAATATCCAGGTAATCTGGGTCCCAGGTCACTCGGGCGTCATGGGGAACTGCAGGGCAGATGAACTTGCTAGGCATGGTACGACTCTCCAGCTGCAACCGGAAAGGGCAAGTCTGGGGAGGCCTATCACAGCGCTGAGACAAGCACTTTGGAAGCAGGCGCTATCCTCAGCGGGGGAAAGGTGGTCGAACACCCTCACCTGTAGAGTTGCAAGACAAGTTTGGCCAAAGCTGGACTTGGGGCGCACTAGGGCATTAATATCCTTACGCAGACGTGAATTAAGAACGGTCGTAGGAATTCTCACGGGAGACTGCCTTTCTGGAGAACATATAAGAAGGCTGGGTCTGGAGGTTAATGACTTCTGCAGAAGCTGCTTGGACGAAGAAGAGGAAGAGACGTTGGTCCACTTCCTTTGCTCGTGTCCAGCATTGGCTCTCAGAAGGCACAAACACTTAGGTAAGTTCAGGATCTCGAAAACAGGAAAGTGCGGGACGTCTTACGCTACATAAGTAGCTCGAAATGGTTTCAATAGGGGTAAAAGTGGATACATCCTATGGTATCACAATGGACCGTCACCGGTGTAAGTGTGCGTAAGCAGCCACTCCAACCCAACCTAACCTTTAAATTGAAGAGTAGAGCAACAATATCAGGGCGGTCTGACGCATTTTGAAAAGTTGCAAGTTCTTCTTTAATTTCTGTCCACGCTGGATTGCACGTGAATGTATTATCAAATCTGGACGACCAAATTTGCGAACCATTGCCATATTATCTTAATATAGTTTTCTCATAAACCGTGGGTCGCCAATAAATGAAGAAGGCAGCATTTACACATTACCTACACTAACATTTGTATTTCGGCAAAGTTATAAAAGACCTTTTTAAGATTCCACACGCAGGGATTGCTGGTTGGTTCGTATACAATTTAATCTATTAGCTTCAACTCTAGCGTAGCAATAAACTAAATATTGCTGAAATAGTTTTCCACCATAATGCAAAGGATTAAAGCGTTGAAATTGACTGCAATTTTATGGGAATAAAATTTTAATGTTGTAATTTTGTTTCGGATTGTAGTGATATTTTTCGAAGAATGATTCATATTAGTTGTCCAGCCATATTGTCCATTAGGAAAAAAAATGGAAATATTATTGGATCAAGGTGTTTGGATAATGAATTAACTCTTTTCATGGTTCTAGAGTCAGCTGGATGCACAGCAAAATCGAGTGTAGCTGGTATATTACCATCGCATTCTGAAACATACACAACATCATTAGGATTTGTTGCAACCTGCTCCATGTGATAAACATCTCTAAGTTTTTTGTAAGACTTAGAATAAGGAGAATTTTGAAGAATGGTTTTTCTTTCTGAAGTCCATCTGTTAGAATTTTCTGCAAAAATACCAAATAACTGGCGCATGAGACATCTAACAGAAAGTCGTCACGAGATCTGTGCCAACGATACAGGACTTGAGACAAGACGTAGTTGATTTGCGTAAATCAATCGAATTGTGCAGCTTCATATATTTTTGTTAAAATTTTAAAAAATTTTAAAAATTAAAATAAATTAAAATTAATTTTCAAAATAAAACTTTATTGTTACACAAGTTACAAAATTTTTCTTTCTTTTATCGTGATATATATTAAAAACTTTATAGACCGGTTTCGAGCTTCACTCTTCGTTAGAACTAAATAATTTTTTGTAAAAATTGTGTTGAATTATTTTCCTATTTCCATAATCATATCGTATAATTTATTAGTTTAAAAATTAGTGTGATCATTGAAAATTAATTGGTTACGGCGCTGTTGATATATTTCAAACTCGTCTTGATTAGTGTATGTGTGGCCATCTTCCACTAAATGTTGTGTATAATTTGATTTATATTTATTCCACGCCTGCTTAGGTTCGTCTATATCTCTTTAAATCGTACTGTAAAAGAACGTCCCGTTTGCCCAATATAACATTTTTCGCAATCTAAGTTACAGTAGCTCGCATTAATGTTATTTTAATTGAAATTAAAATTAAAATTGAAATTTAAATTGAAATTGAAATTGAAATTGAAATTGAAATTGAAATTTAAATTGAAATTGAAATTGAAATTGAAATTGAAATTGAAATTGAAATTGAAATTGAAATTGAAATTGAAATTGAAATTGAAATTGAAATTGAAATTGAAATTGAAATTGAAATTGAAATTGAAATTGAAATTGAAATTGAAATTGCTAGCTCGCATTAATGTTATTTTAATTGAAATTAAAATTAAAATTGAAATTGAAATTGAAATTGAAATTGAAATTGAAATTGAAATTGAAATTGAAATTGAAATTGAAATTGAAATTGAAATTGAAATTGAAATTGAAATTGAAATTGAAATTGAAATTGAAATTGTAATTGTAATTGAAAATTAAAATTAAAATTAAAATTGAAATTAAAATTAAAATTGAAATTGAAATTGAAATTGAAATTGAAATTGAAATTGAAATTGAAATTAAAATTAAAAATTAAAATTGAAATTGAAATTAAAATTTGAAATTGAAATTGAAATTGAAATTGAAATTGAAATTGAAATTGAAATTGAAATTGAAATTGAAATTGAAATTGAAATTGAAATTGAAATTGAAATTGAAATTGAAATTGAAATTGAAATTGAAATTGAAATTGAAATTGAAATTGAAATTGAAATTGAAATTGAAATTGAAATTGAAATTGAAATTGAAATTGAAATTGAAATTGAAATTGAAATTGAAATTGAAATTGAAATTGAAATTGAAATTGAAATTGAAATTGAAATTGAAATTGAAATTGAAATTGAAATTGAAATTGAAATTGAAATTGAAATTGAAATTGAAATTGAAATTGAAATTGAAATTGAAATTGAAATTGAAATTGAAATTGAAATTGAAATTGAAATTGAAATTGAAATTGAAATTGAAATTGAAATTGAAATTGAAATTGAAATTGAAATTGAAATTGAAATTGAAATTGAAATTGAAATTGAAATTGAAATTGAAATTGAAATTGAAATTGAAATTGAAATTGAAATTGAAATTGAAATTGAAATTGAAATTGAAATTGAAATTGAAATTGAAATTGAAATTGAAATTGAAATTGAAATTGAAATTGAAATTGAAATTGAAATTGAAATTGAAATTGAAATTGAAATTGAAATTGAAATTGAAATTGAAATTGAAATTGAAATTGAAATTGAAATTGAAATTGAAATTGAAATTGAAATTGAAATTGAAATTGAAATTGAAATTGAAATTGAAATTGAAATTGAAATTGAAATTGAAATTGAAATTGAAATTGAAATTGAAATTGAAATTGAAATTGAAATTGAAATTGAAATTGAAATTGAAATTGAAATTGAAATTGAAATTGAAATTGAAATTGAAATTGAAATTGAAATTGAAATTGAAATTGAAATTGAAATTGAAATTGAAATTGAAATTGAAATTGAAATTGAAATTGAAATTGAAATTGAAATTGAAATTGAAATTGAAATTGAAATTGAAATTGAAATTGAAATTGAAATTGAAATTGAAATTGAAATTGAAATTGAAATTGAAATTGAAATTGAAATTGAAATTGAAATTGAAATTGAAATTGAAATTGAAATTGAAATTGAAATTGAAATTGAAATTGAAATTGAAATTGAAATTGAAATTGAAATTGAAATTGAAATTGAAATTGAAATTGAAATTGAAATTGAAATTGAAATTGAAATTGAAATTGAAATTGAAATTGAAATTGAAATTGAAATTGAAATTGAAATTGAAATTGAAATTGAAATTGAAATTGAATTGAAATTGAAATTGAAATTGAAATTGAAATTGAAATTGAAATTGAAATTGAAATTGAAATTGAAATTGAAATTGAAATTGAAATTGAAATTGAAATTGAAATTGAAATTGAAATTGAAATTGAAATTGAAATTGAAATTGAAATTGAAATTGAAATTGAAATTGAAATTGAAATTGAAAATTGAAATTGAAATTGAAATTGAAATTGAAATTGAAATTGAACATTGAAATTGAAATTGAAATTGAAATTGAAATTGAAATTGAAATTAAAATTAAAATTAAATTAAATTGAATTGAATTGAATTGAATTGAAATTGAAATTGAAATTAAATTAATTAAATTAAATTAAATTAAATTAAAATTAAAATTAAATTAAATTAAATTAAAATTAAAATTAAATTAAATTAAAATTAAATTAAATTAAAATTAAAATTAAAATTAAAATTGAAATTGAAATTGAAATTAAAATTAAATTAAATGAATTGAAATTGAATTGAATTGAAATTGAAATTGAAATTGAATTGAAATTGAAATTGAATTGAATTTAATTAAATTAAATTGAATTGAAATTGAAATTGAAATTAAAATTAAATTAAAATTAAATTGAAATTGAAATTGAAATTGAATTGAAATTGAATTGAATTGAAATTGAAATTGAAATTGAAATTGAAATTGAAATTGAAATTGAAATTGAAATTGAATTGAAATTGAAATTGAAATTGAAATTGAAATTGAATTGAATTGAATTGAATTGAAATTGAAATTGAAATTGAAATTTGAAATTGAAATTGAAATTGAAATTGAAATTGAAATTGAAATTGAAATTGAAATTGAAATTGAAATTGAAATTGAAATTGAAATTGAAATTGAAATTAAAATTGAAATTGAAATTGAAATTGAAATTGAAATTGAAATTGAAATTGAAATTGAAATTGAAATTGAAATTGAAATTGAAATTGAAATTGAAATTGAAATTGAAATTGAAATTAAAATTGAAATTGAAATTGAAATTGAAATTGAAATTGAAATTGAAATTGAAATTGAAATTGAAATTGAAATTGAAATTGAAATTGAAATTGAAATTGAAATTGAAATTGAAATTGAAATTGAAATTGAAATTGAAATTGAAATTGAAATTGAAATTGAAATTGAAATTGAAATTGAAATTGAAATTGAAATTGAAATTGAAATTGAAATTGAAATTGAATTGAAATTGAAATTGAAATTGAAATTGAAATTGAAATTGAAATTGAAATTGAAATTGAAATTGAAATTGAAATTGAAATTGAAATTGAAATTGAAATTGAAATTGAAATTGAAATTGAAATTGAAATTGAAATTGAAATTGAAATTGAAATTGAAATTGAAATTGAAATTGAAATTGAAATTGAAAATTAAATTGAAATTGAAAATTAAAATTGAAATTGAAATTGAAATTGAAATTGAAATTGAAAATTAAAATTGAAAATTAAAATTAAAATTAAAATTAAAATTAAAATTAAAATTAAAATTAAAATTGAAATTACAATTAAAATTATAATTAAAATTAAATTTTAAATACAATTAATAATAATAAAAATATCTCCCAAAGCATAGAATCCGTAAAAAAGTAAAAAGAAAAAAATTAGGAAATAAATACCTTGAACAAATTTCCAAAAATCTGCTTGACACTTTTTCTTTTGCAATACTCAACTGTTGTCTTTCCTCTTAAAGATGACAAGCTTTTCTTTTTAATTAAATTATTTTTCGCTAACTACCGATCCCAGAAATTGTGTGTTATTACGACAAAGTACAACAATTAAGCGCCTTACTTAACTACCAAGTGGAATCGTCGATCTTCAGTCTGGACATTGTATAATTGTAATGAAAAAATCGGATAAGCTCTGTATTAAGTTGAATTATTACGCTGGACGGGGCGGAAGAAGAAACTAAAAATATAGAAATTACACAAATAATATATTTTACTATTTACATGATTATTGAGTCACAGTTTTATAAAGCTCAAGTTAATTTAAAAAATAAAATCATTATAGAACCCAAAACCATAAAAAAAATTGTAATAATATATTTTACTATCCTCAATCGTTAAAAGTTCGTTCAAAGGTTACTCCGTCTATTAAAAATAAAAAAAAACCTTTTCAACAGACAATTCTTTATCAACTTTTTCTGTTAACGAATTACCAAAAAAATACAGTTAGCAAATTTCAAGTAAACGCCTTGAACGTTTCTTTAAAATTTCAAGGTTCTTTATTGCAACAAGTAATAATAACCTTTCAAGTTTATAAATAAACGGTTTAGATCGTTACTTCTTAAAGAAATAAAAACTGTCTACTGTGATTATCCTGATTAAAATATTATTTTTCAACCGATAAACAACAACGACGCAGATGATTTTGTTTTTATAAATCCTAAATAATTTAACGATATAAATGTACAAAATAACGAACTGATAATATTAAAATTAAAATTCTTGGAATTTATCATTTTCTGCACAACTTTTAAAAAATGTTAAAATTTTTTGAACAGACAATTCAATTAATTTATCTCCATTTTATGTATAACATAAAACCTGACGAAGCACAATAAATATTTTTTTCATAAATCTGAGTTGCAAACATTTTCAACAGAATTCTCTTTCTTGTACATATTTTTAAAGTAACTCCGCATAGTTATGTTTTGTATATAAATGTACACAAAAAATAAAATCTGAAAGATAAGCAAAATGTATAAAATGAACAGTATCCTTCGTCTTTGTATTAACCAAACCTAAATCTGTCAAACTCAATAATACCAAGTAAAAGCAAATTGACGTTTTATTAAAAAATACCGACTTGTTCAATATTCAGTATATATAGTACATACATATATAAATTTTGTACATAAACCCTAAGTCAAATACTATTACTATATACTGTATCAGAACATATAATCTCTATTCATGTAATAAAACTTATTATTATCCTTGAAAATACATAAATAAAGGAGCAAAATAAATAATGAGTTTATTATATTATGTTTTTTTCGTATTTTATAATCCGAATCATAACAAACAAAATAACAACAACAACAACAAAATAATAGAATAATTAAAGCAAAGCTTTTCAACCTGCGCCTTTATATTAAATTGCCCCTTTCTAAATAAGCTGTTACCATGAAAAAATCAGATCAATATTAAACTTTTTTTATTTATGCTTTCTATACTCGAATAATCATTTTATTTTTCATTTTCGAAATGATTTATGCATATATCGATATTTATACATATACTTTGAATTATAAAATATATTTTCTTTGAAGACGAAATAACATTTCGATTCCTTTTTTTTTTTTTTTGAAAAAATCTTATTGATTTTACAATATTTGGGTTGAATAAGTCAACCATCAAAATAAATCGACATGAGTATACTCATAAATTTTTTATTATATGTTTACGAAAAATGGAAAACATAAGAAAAATGCTTCACTGATATGTATATCTTATTTTACCAAAAAATTTTCTTTTTGGAGAAAATAAACGGAACAAACAAAATTTATTACGAAAGGCTATCAAAAAAATAAAAATTTGTGTATATTCTAAAAAATATTTATTTTGAATAAATTATTTATTTATTTTATTATTATTACTATTTTTTTGAAGTATTTTCAAAAAGCTTAAATTATATGTCCTACACATAGTAGTGTATAAGAACAACAAAGTTAGTATTCAGAAAAGCATATATAGTATATGTAGGTACTCATCCTGCTACATTTATTTTATACATAATCAGTAAAGTTTGTAAAAAAAATGAATTTTATCAAAACAAGGAAAAACGAAGCAAAAAGTAAGCCAGCCAGGATATACAAAAATAAAAATGTTCTAAATCATTAGGGAATTTAAAGGCGTATACTACAAAAAGGTTATCAATTTTATATTTTTTAGTTATATTCGGCTGTTTTTAAAGTGTAAGTTCGTGTGTATCTGTGTATTTTATAAGTTCGCTGACTTTTGAAATTGTTTTGAAATGTATGCTGTATACTATAAGAAAAAAAAATTCAATAACAAAGCTGGAACACGGAGAAAAGTAGGCTTGTTATAACGAAGAAAACAGACTTTCATTGAAGAAAATGTACTTTTTCTTCAATTAAAAGCTAAACTTCTTATATCTTTTGAGTTTTTCTTTATAAAAAATTTGTGTTTCTTGTAATGATAAAAAAATTCTCCATTTAGTTTCTTGCATGTATATAACTGCTCAAAATTCTTGATTGTAGAAAAAAAAAACAACGAATGGAGAAAATATGATTGTTTTGTTGCAATTTTTCTTCCAAACAGAAATTCTGAGAAAAGAGCCTTATTCTCAAACAACACGGAAAAAAATTATTACTAATATGAAGAAAAAACGGATTAATTCAAGAAAATGTGTACATCATTTTTCAGCTAAACGAAATTTTTCTCACCACAAACTTTACGTTTCTCAATTTGAAATTTTCTAAAAATATTAAAGTAATTTTTATTTGTTTGATATGAGAAAATTAATTTCTTGGTGCAAGAAAACATCATTACAAAGCGTATATAGCTTTTCTTGACGGTTAATTATTATTT
Organism: Tipula vernalis; assembly: GCA_958295665.1. Lineage (NCBI taxonomy): Eukaryota > Metazoa > Arthropoda > Insecta > Diptera > Tipulidae > Tipula > Tipula vernalis. The sequence continues at coordinate 103,743,599 of OY282558.1, read as the reverse complement.
CTTAAGTTAAATAAAATAGGTTTGTTTGTAGAAACCAAGTCTTCTGATTGAAAACTAGAAATTCTTAGGTTGAGAAACACGTTTCTTTATTTAGGTAACATCATTCTTGCTGGAAAACACACATTTTCTTGAGTAGAGTAAAATGTATCAATCTATTGTTTGGATTTTCTTGTATGTATCCGTTTATTTCTTATATGAAACTAGCTAATTCTTGAGTAGAGAAATGAATTTGTGAATCTAATGCGTGGGCCTTCTTGGATGCATCTATTTAATTCTTAAACAAAACTTGCTATTTCTTGAATATAGAAAATAATTTATGAATCTGTTGTTTTTGTTTTCTTGTATGCATCGGTCCACTTCTTCCAGGGAACTTGAATATTCTTCACCAGAGAAACGATTTTCTTGTGACAACGCAATATTTCTTCGTTGTAGAAATATTTCTTTAATTTGTTTAAAATAATACATTTGTATGAAAATTTATTTTAATGATTTTTTTTTATTTCACCATCAGAAATATAATGTATATTTATATAATCAACAATTGAATTATCAAGCGTTATATATACGAGTATATATATATATATATATATATATATATATATATATATATATATATATATAATATATAAATTTAGTTTTCAATTTGTTATTATTTACCATTTTTTCTCCAGGGAAATACTTTTAAATATCGGTAGAAATTTGGTCAAAATATGTCGGTGAAACTGGGACTTCGATAATTTCGTCTACAATAGACGAAACAAGTAATTCTCTGCCAAACACGTTCCTCGTCTAATTGTAGTGGTGTATTCAAATTCAATATTCGAAATATTTCACTTCCTTTATTGGTCTCAAGAAATTATGCCAAATTCCGAAATGAAAACAAGAATATGAAATAATAATTTTTATCCTTAATATTTTTTCGCAAAACTAACCAAATCTAGTCGCGAAACCACATTACTAGCTCGAGAAGAGCCAGATGGGGACTGAGTTTGGATCCAGTCGGATAAGGAGGAGTTTTTTGAGCAGATTCTTGAACAACTAGTAGTTGGATACAAATTGACCGTTGAATATCCCTTTAAAATATAAATATTGTTGTAGCATTATTAAAAATAAAATTCAAATCAGTTTTACATTTTCTTCACGCCATTGCACAATTCTCAGGCGTAACTTCGACTTAAAGCGTACTAGCTTTAGCTCAAGAAACATCTGCTTTTGGTCATTATGTTGTGTTCCGTCAAGGTCGCTAGTCTTTAAAAAACCACATCCTCTAATAAGGAAATTAAAAAAAAAAAAAAAAAAAAATTGTATCTCACAAATAATCGGAAAATTTTATTGAATTCATGTTAAAGAAAACACAAAATATTTTGACAAGTGCCGCAATAATTAGTTGTTACAAAAATAAAATAATAAAAATTCACGTACAAAAATTAACATCACTTACCACCACTCTTTTACCTATCGACACATAAATTACCTAAATAAAATTTTTTGAACACAATGAAATAACTTACATTTTCAAATGTTTCCAGAAATCCTTTTTTGTTTCACTTTACACCACAGTTTAAAAAAGGTTTTTTAAAAACAAAAAATTTCACTTTTAAAATGACAAAACTTTTTTACGTTCTTCACTGTTGAAGGTCCGCGATCGATTCCTTTTTGGTATACATCTATTATATAATGGTAATGTAAATACCATTATAATAATTTAACTATTCTTTTCTTGTATCAAGAAAGGCTTCGGCAGTTTATATACTTTGTTTCTTGTTATGAGAAATAAATTTTTTCTTATTATGAAATAATTTTTTGTATCAAAAATATTCTCTTAGATTGAGAAATTATTATTCAAATGAAAAATGCGATTTTTAAATAAGGTCGTTTGAAATAAGAAAATGTTTTCTTGTCCTGAGAAACGTAAAACGCAAAAGTTCTTGATGAACAAAACAATTTCTTTATTCAAGAAACTATTGAAATGTTAAAGATATAAGATTGTATTTTTCTTAAAACTAGAAATGAATCAACTTTTCTGTAAATATATTATCCAATTTTCTTGAAATCATTATTTTAAATTTATTTTTACAATGTGATCGAGCATCTGTTTGATACTTAAATAGTATACATTTTAAATTTAGTATAATTTCTGATTGAATTAGTTCTTCTATAATTGCGGTATCATTAAGGGATAGATCTGTTTTTAAAAAAATTGCCAGTTGATATCAGATTAATAAATAGATTAGAATTATAATATGCAAGACTTGATGCATTGTCCTCTTAGCTGGAAATTTGAAGATCAATTTTTTTATTATTATTAATTATTTATTATATTTTCGCCAAATTTATTAGCATTTGAAAAGTGTGATAAATTGTGTTAAAATTGACCAAAAATCTCAATGATAATATTAAAAGCTGACATTAAAAATAAAGGTACATATGGCAATGAATCTAAAATTTAGCTCGCAGTCTGTCGATTCTAGTTAATTAATTAAATAATTTATTATGTTGGCAATGAACTTCTAATAAATAAATAAATTTCGAAAAACTATTTTTATTTCTTTATTCAAATTTAATTATTTATGGTTGGCGAAGATTTACTAAGAGTACTGTATGCAATATGAGAGATAGATTAGGACGTTCTACAGCATCAATATATATTATTTTGTGTACGTAATGTTGAATACTAAGTTTATCTATACTTTTGTAATGAAGGGCAGTCGATAGTATAAAATCTATATGTTAATTTTGTTATCAGATGTATTCTGTATTATATTCTAAATTCTGTGTTACGCAACGTTATAGGTTATATGATTTTTGAGAATTTTAATTTACATACCCGCTCACTATGTTAATTTAGATGAGTGGATGTAATATGGAGAAATTTGGTGTTACTTAGGAGAAGCATTGCCATGTAGGAATTCAACAGTTATGGTTGTTGCACGTAATACCTCTGTGCTAGTTGGTCGAATACTTACCAATGTTATGCGATGATTGCTGGATTTTGGCTTCTGCTGGATTTTGGCTTCTGCTGGATTTTCCTCAGTTGTATAATTTATAAAACTTTGTGGAGTTTATTTATATTTTATTTGAAATTTATTCTGGATACAAGTTATTGATTTCGCGTGTTTAATTGAGCTTACGATAGATTCGAGTTATTAGTTATGCGTTTTGAATTTCAAGTGACGAGTTTTAGCTGTTGTTTACAAGTGATGATTTTATGAATATTTTCTGTTCTTATACTACATAGTATATTAAATTTATACACTACTTTACACTAACAATATTATAAAACATCAAAACCTAATTACTAATTCCATTGATGCGGCATTTTACTTGCCCGTCATAAAATTTGGGTCGTTTTATTTTGAAACAATTAATTTTACGATTGATTTTGGGTTACTCAATATTGCATTACACGCTGATTTTACGTTCTCGGAATAGGAATAATTATTTACTGACAATTTGTATTTCCTTATTATTTTATTACCATCAGACTTTTATTACTAACAGATTTTACTGATTTTTGTCAACTCTTTTCTTATCTCTGAATGCATTGATTTTCTTAGAATTAAAATTTGAAACTAACCTTAATACTACTTTATCGTGGGGAATGGATTTTGTCTTTGCTATTGTAAATTTTATTTATTACGTCTACATATTTTTCTTTATTTTAATCTATTTGAAGGTTAATGTTGTGTAATGGCAAATGGGCATTTCACAAAAACATTCTGATAACTATGTTCTTTTTATAGCTGAAATAATTAGGTTATACAACACACAACTAAGTTAGGTATCTAAAAATTTGGTTCATAATATGGAATAATTTGGAATATATAGTACAACATTTCAAATAATTTACATTATTTTTAATTAGGTGGCACAACAATAAAAAGTATCTTTTGTCCCCGAAATAACCAATTTTTCTATGTTACTCTTGAACTAAGAGAAAATTTTAGTAAATATATTAAACTATTTCTTAATAACCTCTCTTTACAAGAGTTAATGTTAACGATGTTATTTAAAAATCGCATTTTTCATTTCAATAAAAATTTCTTAATCTGAGAGAAAATGTTTAATACAAGAGATTATTTCATAATATGAAAAACATATTTCTCAACAAAGTATTTCAAGTGAATAAGCCTTTCTTGAGATGGAAAATTTTTCGTTAAATTGGTTATAATTGTACGGGCTGTCGGTGGTTGTTGACGTAACTCGTTTTTGTTGTACTCAACAATATTATTGCATGTGAGCATGCTCCTGATGTCCGAGGATTCACGGATCTTCTGGTACTATTGACATGGCGTATATGTAGGACGGTATCTCAGTATACAGAGACACAATTATTCCAATGATTATTATCGTTGTTATACTCCAGGTAGAGTAGTGTTGGTTTTGTCGTATTGTAAGTTAGTGAATTTAACAATGTGTCCATGTTGTTGATGTATCTGATGTTATCCCAGGATTTCATCCCAGCAAATAAAAATATTGAATCTGGCAACTCTAGAAAAATTGTATACATCAAGCATTCTTGTTTGAAGTTAGCCCAGCCCAGAATTTAATTATTTTTAAATTTAAAACTTAACAAAAAAAATTATCTAAAAAATATGTATCGCTTTCAAAACATCTGTACATAATTATTAAAATATTTGTAATAACAAAAGTTTTTGTCGGATTGAGGCTGAATAGTTTTGAAATGGACATACACATAGCTTACTTTTGGCCAAATTTAAAGTAAATCGTACCGTTGCAACTTGCGAAATTTGGCCCTGGGCCAAAACCTCTATACAATTTTTGAAGTGAAATTGGATTTTTCGTCTGTAACAACAAAAGTTAAAATTTGTCGGATTGATGCTTAATGGTTTCTAAATGGACATACACATAGCTTACTTTTGACTTTGCACAAATTTGAACTGAATTCACATGTTCGATTTCATCAGAATTTTGAATATTTCCTCTATTTGTTCCATATGATCTTCCTTCGTGGTGCTATTAATGTTATCCATATAGCACAGGCAGGTTTTTTCCGATATAGTTATTCAATGTTCTGTTCATGAGTCGTAGGAACGTAGACGGTGCGTTTTTTTAATCCGAAAGGCATTCTATTGAATTCATAGTGATTTCCTTAAATTGAAAATGCCGTCTTCTATGACTGAAAAGTAGCGGCATACCTTGGCATAGGAAATTTATCGTCTATTGTTTGGTGTTCCCTGTAGTCTATGAACATTCGAAATTTCTTTTTCCCTGAGTCGTCATCTTTTTTGTTGACAATAATGATTGGTGAATTCCATGCGCTTTTGCTTTCTTGTATTATATCGTTTTCTACAAATTCTTTGATCTGTAATTTGATTTCTGGGATTTGAGAGTTAGGGTATTTGTATTGTTTTTTGTGGATTGGTTTATCATTAATAAGTTCTATGGTATGCATTATATCTCCATTGTATGGCAGAGTTGACGTTATGTCAAATAATGATTGATATTACACGCTTTGACATATTGTATTGCAGTTTTATGCAATGAATGGAAGTTCTCGGAAATATTAGTTCTCGTGTTTTGAAATTTATTATTATTCCCAATTATGTCATGATATTTGTTGTACCGTGAAATTTTAATTGGTGAAATGTTAATTTTTGGCTTGTTCTAAATTCTTTGAGGACATTCAATGTCATTCTTCGGTTTCTGTGCAATATATATTCCTTACCATTTTGATGTTTGGTGCTTTATTCCTTGCGGCTAACCATTCTTCTTTTGGCATTGAGAACTTTTGGAACCTTTGTGTTGGAGGTTTATATTTTTAAGTAGTACATGTTCTCCTGTTCTTGACGTACATCTAATGCTTCAGATATTATTCCAGGGTCTTTGCTCCTGAGCCTAGTGCTTCCTTAAGGTTGGCCATAAATTGTGCTAGATACATTTCTACGTATAACTCTCCTTTAGCATTGCTATTATTGTGAATATTTGAATGGGATATTCAAGCTGTCTGTATCTCCATTATTTTGTTGTAGAATTTTGTATTTGTTTGTATTCCCTGCCTTGTCCTATGTAGGTTTCTAATTAGAGCGACCGCTGACATAGTGTCTGAATAATGATTGGTTAGTGTTCTCCTAATGTCTGCCCAGTCGGTTGAATGTACATCGTTCGCGATTAGTACTTCGTTAGACTCTCCTCTAATTTTGTTCCGTATCGCTTTTACAAATGTTACAGGTATTTCCACATTTTCTGGTAACACTGATTTTGTAAAAATAAAAATTTCTTCTACTTCTGTTAAAGATCTGTATAAATGTTTGATGTCTCTGTTAAATTCTATGAGTTCTTCTATTATGTCCGGTGTTCTAAGTGCGGCATGTATTTTTTCTATCAAACCACCTCCACTGTAGTGAGATCTAAATTTGTTTCGTCTGACATGTTATCACTGTTATCTAAACTATAATTTCCACATATTTCACTTTTTTCAATTATGTTATACGAGTCTTCGAATTCCTCTTAGTAGTCTTATTAGTTGATCTTCTTGTATATTTTATTTAATTTTTTTCTGGCTAAATTATTTTAGGATTTTTCTATCAAACAAAATTTTGTATAAATTTTGTATAAAAACAAAACCAAAAGCTCGAAATTCTAATAAATTAAAAATGTAAATGAAAAGCTGGAGGTTCTTATATATCTATACAATAGCATCTGTTAACAACAATAATACCTATCGCCAACTCAAATAATTTGCAGATTTTTTTTATTGAGTTGATTTAGTTTCTCATGCCGTACTCTTAAGATTTCAGCCTTAGCTGCTTGTCTCATTTTATGTTGTTTCTTCCACGAAATTTGGTTGCATTTCAACTGTTGATTTCCCAAATTCCCCTTTCTGAAGATATTTTATTCCTATTAGTAGTTCAAGTGGTATTGCGTTTATGGAGTGTAGTATTCAAACATGTTTGAACCTTTAGAACATGCTGAAACCATTTCTTTGGGTTTGCAGTTCACTTAGAAATTGACCTAGAATTTTCTCTAAAGTTTTCGGTTCAAGATATTTAAATGAAAGCTTTTACTTTCTTTGAGAATGAACTTATTTCCTTCTGAATAAATTGTCCCTTTTTCACTTTATGACTAAACCATTCATTCCAGCAGCCGTCAGTATTACTTGATTTAGTTTTATCACCGCTACATGACATCGCCTAAATCTGTTCAAACGATTAATTTATTAATTAATTGTTGAATTAATAAAACGCTGGAATGCTTAAGGAGAGTTGCATAGCAAGAACAGAACTTTTGTAAATTCTTGTTGACCATCAGTTTCGAATATCAATTTCGTGATTTTTCGGCTTTTCTGGACTATAATTTATAATAAAACAGTCTTGACTTGACATCTTGTATATTGCGCAGCCATAATAAATTTGCAATATTCCGAATGGAAATATTTCAGCTATTCCAAGTTCCAAAATTCTACTTGTCAATAAAAGCTTTTTAGCATAGATAAGAGTACATTCATAGTATCCTTCCTTATCAAATTTACTTTGCAGCCTGTATCACTAAATGTAATCAAATTATTGGAATCTATAGTAACGTGTAATTACATCCTCGATCTAATGTAACCGATCTCTGTTTTCTGTACTTTGGTGCAATGTGTCTTCATTGTACTTAAGACATTTTGGACCTTTTTCCTTTACGTTACAGTTGGCTAAAAAATGAGCAGCAGAATAACATTTGTTAATTAAAAATTGTTCACACTCTTGATTTTGGTTTAAATGTTAATTGTTAATTGTTTAGCCGATCATTTTTAACAACCTTTTGATCTAGATATACCTTTGAATATCCGTCCAATTCAAAAATTCTTTTTTGCTGCTTCAATCATTTAATATTCATTTTATTTAATATATTGGTTTGTGTTTTTTTCACTTTGACGCTTTAATTTTTTTAACTTATAGAACCTCTGTTTTAGTTATACGACTTTAACTTATTTGTGTTGTAATTGCAAAATAAGCAATCATATACGAAAATACAAATTGCTACAGTTAAACAACAAAAAAACGAACTGCAGCAATCCATAAATGTTTTTTAATTATATTTAATTTTACAAAAAAAAAAAGCGACATACACTTTATTATTTGTTACAAAAAAAAAAAATTTTAATTTTATTTTTTTTTTATTTGATGAATATGTCCATTTTCTATCAATGACAAATCAGCAATAATAATAAGAATAAAAATTGGTAAGCCATAAACTTGTTTCAGCTACTTTACATGTAAAATTAATATTTTGTACAATTGAGCTTTTACCTACTTTATGCGATGAACTTAATTGTGATAACAGATCAAGTAGTACTAAAACCTAACCCCGCCTGTTAAGAAAGTACTTTCTTAGCTTAAAATTAAACCACTATAATTTAATGAATTAAACAATTAAATAGGTTACAACTTATAATACAAAAATGACTGATTGAATAAAGAATTTACAAACTTATACAAAACAAATGAAAACATTTTTTTTTTTTTTCAATTCTTACTTATTCAACTATTATTTATGACTATACAGATTTAGAATTAACTTATCTTCTATAACACATAACTCAACTCATTTTGATCGATTGGAAGAGGGACTATTTTGACAATACTCCTTTGAATTTCGCCATGAGGTGTCTTTACCGTTGCTACTCGTATGTTTCCATCACATTCTGGGAAAACCTGAATTATACGGCCTATTAACCAGGTTGCCTTTGGTAAATTGTCTTCCTTGATTAAAACCGGTTGATCTTCTTTTAAATTTGGTTTTGATGACTGCCATTTTGGTTTTTGTTGTAACGTAGTGAGGTAATCATTTGACCACCTTTTCCAAAACATTTCGACCCGTAATTGTAAGTTTTGATATCTGGTTAAACGATTAATTGGAACTTCTTCCAAATGTGGCTCGGGTATTACGTTCAACGGAGCTCCAATCAAAAAAAGCCAGGCGTCAGAACATCGTAGCTGTTAACGTCCTCAGATAATGGACATATAGGCCTGGAATTTAAAATTGCCTCAATTTGTGAGCTCACTGTACATAATTCCTCGAATGTCAGGGATGCTGTGCCAATCGTTCTTAACAATAATTGTTTATAGGATTTTATATTTGACTCCCATAACCCTCCAAAATGTGGCGATCTGGCTGGAATAAATTTGAAATTCATTTTTTGGGGAGATAAAAATTTTGATATTAGATCAAAATGACTTTGTGACTTGAATAATTCAAACAACACATTCATCTCCTTTTTTGCACCCACAAAATTGCTACCGTTGTCCGCTAATAGTTCTACCGGCTTGCCTCTTTTAGCAATGAATCGATGTAACGCCATTATAAAAGCCTCGGTTGTCAATTTTGATACTACCTCGATCTGAATTGCCTTCACTCTGGTACATATAAACAACGCCACGTAACCTTTTATTGGTTTAAAAGGACCACGACCAGACCGATCACGAATCCATATTGGTCCTGCATAATCTACTCCCGTATGCAGAAAAGGTCTACCTGTCGTTACTCTATATTGGGGTAGCTGACCCATAATTTGCTCATTTGTGTGTTTCCGAAGCTTGAAACATGTTATACATTTCAATATACTATATGTTGTCGGACCATGTTCCTGCAACCAACAATCCAATACCTTTTACGAATAATTGAAATTAATGTGTTTGCACCAACATGTAAATGAGCCTCATGTAGATTCTTAATAACATTCCATGAATAAATATGATTCCTCGGTAAAATTACAGGGTATTCTATATCGTACTCACAACCTGACATCGACAGACGACTGCCAACTCGTATAATTTGATTTTTATCAATGAACGGTGTCAACATTAATAATTTGTTGTTTCGATCAATATTTCTTCGTTGCTGTAATGCATTGAGTTTGGTTTTGAATGCATCAGACTGTGCCCATCTAGTACATATATTTGCAGCAATTTCCAATTCCATCACTTTTGGCGGTAATATGAATTGAGCATTAAAGGCATTTCGCTCTGAAACCTTGATGTTAAGTTTTTTACGAATTGTATTGGTATGATACCGACAGACATAACTTAAAACTCGGTAAATCTTTTGTAAAGATGAATAGTGGTTAAAAAGATGTTGACAAATATTTGTAGCCACCTAGACATGATTCGATTCACACGTTCCATAATTTGACAATATTTTCACCTTGCGTTGTTCGGGAAGATTAATGTTTGTTTTGTTGAAAACAACTGGCCAAGATGACCTTTCTAGTTTTATATGCTGGTTCTGACCACCATTGCTCGTTATTTGCTAATTGTTGTGGGTTCAAGCCTCTTGAAGTAAGATCCGCAGGATTTAGCTTCGACTCTACGTGGTTCCAGTGGGCTTCTGGTAATATTTATCGAATATATGATGTACGGTTCGCCACAAAGTTCTTCCATCTACTTGGATGATCGGATAACCAAGCCAATACCACTTGAGAATCGGTCCTTGCATACACATTATCGTATGACAGTCCAAGTGCTTGTTGTAAGTACTTGAAAAATTTGGTTCCCAAAACTGCTGCGCACAATTCAAGGCGTGGTAGTGTAACCGTTTCCATTGGCGCAACTCGGCTTTTTGCTGCTATTAATTTTACAACATCGCCAGTTAAATTTTTCGTTCTCAAATAGGCAGCTGCTCCGTATGCTTGTTGTGAGGAATCCCAAAACACATGCATCTCCATCGTACTAAATTGTGATATTTTAATACATCGACCTACATCGATAGTTTCTAATAATTTTAATGATGATTTAATATCTGGCCAAATATCAGCTATGTCTTTAGGAAGCTCTTCATCCCAGTCAATCTTCCTTTTCCAAACCTCTTGAAATAGGATCTTGAATTGGATAGTAATTGGTGTTAGAAGTCCCAGAGGATCAAATACCCTGGATGCTTCGGAAAGTAAACTTCGTTTAGTTAGTTGTACATTCTCCGTTTGATTAACCTTATAACGGAAAACATCTCGGGTTGGATTCCAGTGTAATCCTAATGTTTTATAATATGCTGTATCGTTATCGAAAGAAAGTGATTCTTCTGTACCACGTTGATCGGCGGGTATATTTGATATTAACTCTCGACTGTTCGATATCCATTTTCGAATATTAAAACCACCTTCGTGCAACAATGTCGATATTTGGTGGTAAATTACTAGTGCTGTTGCATGATCTTCACACCCAGTCAACATGTCATCAACGTAAAAATCCTTCCTTATGATTGAAGCAGCGTTTGGATGAGTTGATTCATGAATATTTGCTAACTCAAGCATCGCGCGAATTGCTAGAAATGGAGCACTAGTAATTCCATAAGTTGCCGTATTTAACCTATAATGTTGAAGTGGCGTATTTGCATCGTCACGCCAAACAATTCGCTGAAAGTCACGATCTTTATTTTCAACTTTCACCTGGCGATACATTTTTTCGATATCCGCCGATATAGCAATGGAATGGATACGAAAACGTAATAGTATGCAGGTGAGATCATCTTGAAGGGTTGGACCAGGTAGTAGAATCTCGTTGATTGATACACTAGACGACGACTTGCACGACCCATCGAAAACTACACGCAGTTTCGTGGTAGTGCTCGAATCCTTGCACACTGCGTGATGAGGCAAATAGAAATGTGGCTTACCAAAATTTAGGTCACCACTAGGAATACGTTCCATATGCCCTAGGGTTAAATACTCGTACATAAATTGACGATACTGAAGTGCTAGTTCCTTTCTTCGCACAAATTTTCGTTCCATAGATACCCATCGTCGTTCAGCACTCACCAAGGATAATCCTAGCACTTTAGATGTTTCTTTGCAAGGCAATTGAACCGAAAATCGGCCATCCTCGTCCCTCTGGGTCGTAGCCTTAAAATATTCTTCACATTTTGTATTTTCTAATTTAGGTTGTCTTTCAGTACAAACCTCTTCAATTCGCCAAAATTTTTCTAGAAGAGTTCATCCTGATTTGTTGTTGTCGTTATGCATGTCGAAATGCAAGCAAATTTTCAGTCGGTTTTTTTGTTACCAACTTTCCACCAATAACCCAACCGAATATCGTATGTTGGGCTATTATCTTCGGTTGAATAACAAATTTTTCGGGTAACAGTACATCCAGAAATACATCGTTTCCCAATATCAAGTCAATGTGTCCTGGTGTTGCAAAATTAGGATCAGCTAGTTTTAAATCTGTGCTGATTTGCGTTGTTAATCTTGGCAAGATTAATGCTTCTACATCTAACACCTTCGCGTTGGAATGAATTGATGTCACCTTTATTTTCACGTACCCTCGAGCTGAAGCAGCTGGTTTTGCCGCTACTCCACTAACCATACAGGACGTCGGAGACCTTCGTAATTTAAGCCGCTGTGCCAATGACTTCGTTATTAATGTTGATTGTGATCCACTATCCAGCAAAGCTCTAGCCCTTTGAATGATATTATTTTCATCAATGATACTCAGCTACACTATGGACAATAGTGCTTGAGATGACCAATTTTCGCAGATATAAGCTGTAGTTGAACAAATTGCTTGTGAAGAATTGGATTTATAAATTGCTGCTTGTTCTGTATTATTATAATAAGTTGCGTTCTTCAATTTTGATAATTCTTCGAGTTCTTCATTTGTTTTATTGGATGCACATGAAACAGTAGTAGTATTAATTGATGAAAGCTGATTGAGTTTTGTACTATTATCATCAATGATTGACGTATTCGTTGGTTTAACAGAAACTAAGGTGTGGTTATTATTGGAATTGTCACTAATATGTAGTAATGTGCTGTGTTTTTTTGCACACATCAAACATTTTCGGTCGGATTTACAGTCATTTGAATAGTGACCGGAACGTAAGCAAATTCCACACAATTTATTGTTTAATACGAATTGTCTCCTTGCTGGTGGTCTTAAATCTTAGAACTTAAAACATCGATATAATGGATGATTACCTTTGCACATTGGACAAGAATTAAATGATATGTTTTCATTTGTAGCAGCATGAATCTTCGTGCTCGATTGTTTATTATTTACTATAGGTTGCCGTTTACTTGCGGTACATTCCAGTGCATCACATCTGCGATTCAAGAATTGTAACAGATCATAAATTGTTGGTTTTACATTATCGGTGGAATGGATTGCCCATAACTGGTGTGTTTCTGGATCCAACTTCTTTAACAGCATATATAATACCCAAGGATCGCGACCTTCCCACTCATTACCCAATGATCGAATGCCCCTTAATATTTGATCACTGACATCGCATAACGACCACAAGGTTTTAGACGACGACTGATGTACATTTGATTGATTCATAAATAGTTCAATGTAGTCCTTGATAATATTTTTTTTACGATCGAAACGTTTGAGTAACATATCCCAAGCCTCAACATAACTTTCCTCAGTAATTGGTAAATGTCGGCGGCATCACCCTTTAATAGTGTCTTCAGATATTGAAACTTATTGACATTTGTAAGTGATTCGTTGTTATGAATTGCTTTTACGTATTGGTCGTAAAATGAGGGCCACTTGGAATAATCACCAGCAAATGAATCAATTTGTATTCGAGGCAAACGTACATCGCAATGCAACACTGACTTATCGAAATCAAACAATGTTCTGTTGGTTACTAAATTATTTTCTGGTAATGGGTTAACGCTGGGCTGACGTGCTTTCAATAGACGTCTCAGGCTAGCCTCAGCGTCGAGAAACGATTATTCTAATCATCTACTTCGGCTTGTTGACTATTATTAGACAAAATAGCAATTGAATCATTTATGTCATGAAATTCAGTCCATGCCTTTTCCAATTTCTCAAGCCTCGTTTCGATTTGTTCCTTGTTGATTATTTGATTCTCAGGTGGTTCACCAGCTTTCTCATCCGCAAATTTCTTAATATTTGTCAAAGTAGCTTTGATTGTACAGCTTAGCTACTTCGGCCATCTTGTTAACAAATGAATGTGATAATGTTTTTTGTTTCTTAAGCCTCGTCTTTGAAGCATTTCCGCTTGCACGCTTTTTGTAAGATAATTGTACAATGTAATTTTTAAATGTTGCACAATTTCACCTTCAGATTATGATGAGATAATTTTTTACTGCCTTTTGTAATTGAGTAAAATATATTGCGCACTAATGTTTAACTTAAGTTCTTTATATACAAAATAATTCACTGTATATTTTGAAAATTACGTCACCACGAATCAATTTGATACAATTAGATTAAAAAATATTTGTGGGATTCAGCAAGAGTTTGTTAGATGATAATTCACTTCATATAATTATGGTTGTTACAGCACACACAGGAACACGATGACAAAAAATGTTCTCGAATGATCACAAAAAAAAACACTGTTCGACATATTCACTATACGGCAATTCGCAACTGGATTTACCGTTAACACGTGATATATTTCAGTAATATTGAGGTTGTAACAATGACAACATTACACCTCAAATCTTCTTAGTTAAAACAACATAAGCCCGTTTCAAATCTTGCGTGAATCCCGGGTTTCGGCACCAATGTTTTAGTTATACGACTTTAACTTATTTGTGTTGTAATTGCAAAATAAACAATCGTATACGAAAACACAAATTGCTACAGTTAAACAACAAAAAAAAACGAACTGCAGCAATCCATAAATGTTTTTTAATTATATTTAATTTTACAAAAAAAAAAGCGACTTACACTTTATTATTTGTTACAAAAAAAAAAAAATTTAATCGATGACAAATCAGCAATAAGAATAAAAAATTGGTAAGCCATAAACTTGTTTCAGCTACTTTACATGTAAAATTAATATTTTGTACAATTGAGCTTTTACCTACTTTATGCGATGAACTTAATTGTGATAACAGATCAAGCAGTACTAAAACCTATGCGGCGTAAACAACCTCTCCCCATTTTTTTTTTTTTTTTTTTTTTTTTCATTTCTTAAATTATTATCTTTATCACTTTCAACTCTTTATTAGACGTACGTAATCACTTGATATTGATTGAGCCCCAACATTTTTGGGAGTGGTGAATTTATTTAAAAATCTGTAAAAATGATTGTTTCCTATCTCATAAATAAACCACAAACCAAATCTTAATTTTCATAATATATTGGGCCCGATTCTGAGTTCAAAAGTTTTATGTTACGTTTTGTTCTTTTTATTTTTTCAATTTAATTCTTACGGGAAGCGGGGAAATAAAATGACATAACATGAATTTTATCGTTCCAGAATCGGGTCCATTGTACCTTTTCTATTTATTTTTCTCCTATTTTAATTAATTGTTTTCCTTTTTATATAATCTATTTTACTTTCTCCCTCTCGCTGAGAATTTAATAACTATGAAACTAAGCTAAACTCTAGTTATATATGACTGATTTACATATTTTTGGGGTTAGTAACAAAATTTCACACCAGTTCACAAGTAAGAAGTAAGCAGAGGAGGGTATGTGCTCCTTATGCACTAACTCCGTAAATTTTGTGGGATTTTAGATTTCATTATAGTAAAATCAGATAATTACCTTTTATTCTAAATATGAAGAAGGGAATCTTGAAGGGAGCCAAGCCTCCAAATATTAAGCATTACGGTTAATATATGACAAAACAAAGGTAATTCTTACAATTACTATAGGCAACTTATACATATAGCATACAACTTATATAATATAGCAAAATTATTAATTCCCTATGCCATCATTTTATTTTATGTAATGTACAATACTATTGTTTGTGTCCGCAAAATAAATATTTGACTGAATTCTGGTCGATTTTATCCGCCAACAACTTAAACAAAATATAGATCCACTGTCCACCCACAAAGAGAAATTAAATGCTCCCCAAAAATAGAATAAAAAACAACAGAAAAAAATACAGTTATGATAAGAACTGCCCTACATCAAAAATAAATAACCATTATAATATTTGTGAAGCGTAAACTATTTACGTCATATCGTATATAATCGTACGAGTACATAATACACACTTTACCCTTTTCATTAAATGCCTCTAACTAAAACCAAATTAAAAATCCTTAGTTATGGTTCATCCTACAAATCATAATTTTTGTTGTTTTACTCTTATCAACCGAAAAAATACACACATAAGTATAAATATTAGACTCGTTTACTTTGAAATGAATTTTTGCCTTCAAGCAGCAACAAAAAAAAAAGGTCTTCTAGGAACATTCGGAAAAAGGCAAAAAAAACGAAATTACCAAACGTCTAAATATTATAATAGATATACACAAACACTAAAAATAATAAACTAATCCTTATATCAAACTAACTAACAGAGATGTTTAATCTTTATTTGGCAGAGTTTAATTCATATTACTATGATGCGGACACCGATTTAAAATTATGATCGCACAATTTTGTTGGTAAACCCATTTTCGCCCTAATAATGTATATACGAGTATATTTGACCTTCATCCGGCTAGAGATACTCACAACAAGAATGAAATACATTTTTTGGGCTCATTGTTTTATCTGAGATTATATCCATTTTATCCGCAAATAAATCAAAATAAATTGGAGGTGGTATTAAATTTAGTATCTTGTATAAACAAACAAAAATACTAAAAAGGGATATTTGCCATCTTTGGACAGTTTATTAGTTTATTATATCAATATTTTGTAAAAATGACCGGGGTACAGAAATAGAACTATATTACATAATAAATAAGTTAGCTTTCCCGTCTCGTTGATTCACAATGAAATACGATGGGGGTAGACAACATTATTGTACATCCTAATTATCTTCTGCGTACATAGCAATTTGTTAAGTAATTAACGGAAACCGAAAATACCAGATCATCGTTTACAAATTGTAAAACAATTCAGATATAGAAACACTCGTATATACGTACTCCATTCTATAATTAAAGAAAATGTGTTAATTTTCCCATGAATTTTTACTGTCTAAAAAATCATTGAACGAATTATTGTTGTAAACAAAGAACTTTGTTACTAAATTTCATTATATTAATTACAAATTATCTTCATCTTTTGTTTTGTAAAGAACAGATTTTATACATTTTTCTATTCTTTTACAAATAAAAATTTTTCAAATACACAGTAAATATAGATTGTAATAATCTTTTTTATTTTAATAACTTTTCATGTTTTCCAGTAAAACGAACATTACTCCAAATATAGCATGTCATATATATATATATGGTATATAGTATCTATAACAAAGATAAATTCCCAACTTTTTTACAACTACAAGCAGTAGTTATATTGCATGTTATTATTAAGCAAAAAAAAACGAAAAATTCCCAGAGAAGTTCAATAAATTTATTATAAATTAATTTTCATAATTACTTATCCTGTATATTATAAAGTTAGTATATTAACAACAACAATAACAAAATAAACACAAAATACTATACATTATACCTTCATAACTACATACACATTTGCCGTTTAAAGTAAATTTCATCTGATTCAATATTCAAACATTATACTCACAAAAGAAAAATAATTTGAATTTCACGATAAAAAATAATTTTCCTTTTTTTTTTCCTTTCTTATTTCAGAAACAACAAAATCAATTAAAAAATTGAATTGAAAAGAAAATTCAGCAGCACACACAGGAAAAAAAAAATTAAAACAAAAAAAATTCATGAAAAGAAAATTAAAATGGAAAAATAACATTACCAGCTAAAACATAAAATAATAAAAAGAAAGGCGGAACATAGGTAGGGAAAAACAACAACAATATGGAGGAATACATCGTATAGGAAAATTTATCTCGCTCTTTTGTATAAATATGTGTAAGAATTTTTTCGGTTCAACCAAATATTTCAACGTCATGAAAAAAAAAAATAAAAAATAAAAATAAAAAATAAAAGCACAAAAAAAATGTAAAGTTCGACAAACTAAATTAAACTTTTGTATTTACCGTTTTATTTTGTGGCTGTTAGAGAATACTTGAGATATGTCGAGAGGCAAACAGTTATTTGGAAAATGAAGTTATTTATCTTTAATTTGTTTTTATGTTTTTTTGAAGGCGTAACATATCAGAAAAGACTGAAGAATTATAGCATATCCAGAGGTCGAATTTATCAATTTATTTGACCCGTATAGCATCCCAGTCTGCGGTTTAAAAAATCCGAATTAGCTAGATATGATCGGAAACTCTATGAAATAAAATGCGACACTTAATTCAACATTACTCTATCTGGTATAGTTTTATTTTCGTAATTTTAATTCAGTCTTACAAGCTATAACCGATCCAGAATTTTGTATGTGCGGTTGCAACTGCAAACTGTAACATGTATAATAAAAACACTAAAATTTCTTAAAATTTTTATTTAAGGCTTTAATGTTGGTATTCAAACCATAAAACTCAATTATTTAAATCTGATAAAAGTTCATCAAAATTTGACGATATCCATAATTACATAAAATATTTACTAAGAAATTTCATTTTTCAGGAAAAAGTTTCAAACATTTGAATTAATTAAATGGAAAGTGTTTAATTGCGGATTAATTTAGAATTGTTAGTGTTTTGCAACCAACCCAAAATTAGTCAGATCTCGGATTTTAACGAAATCAAAAGATAAGATTCTCTGCGAATTTACATATTATGAAATTTTTGGTAAATTAAAATAAAGGGAATACTTCAGTACACGGAATGGGAGAAATATTTTTTATTGCTATTGCTATAAATGGAAGCATCATATTCCCTTAACTTAAGATTTGTATCTAATTATATTAAAACAAAATTTTTAAAGCAAAAATAAGGCTGCGCTTAGATCCTTTTTTTTATTGTTCTACGAATTGAGTGCGCGAAAAATTGCTAAAAAAATACGTCTTTAAAAACAAGATGGATGCTTAAATTCGACTTTTTCCGATTTAATTGCTTTACCCGAGAATTGGTCCGCAGTCTTTAATATATGCATTGTTAATTCCTTTTGAAAATGAAACAAAAGTGTGCACAAAACGTTAAAAAAATGTACAGCAAAAAGTTACAGAACCCCCAATTTAAATGTAATAAAATATTTCGTATCTTTCATATGTTTGAGTGTTAGCAATTTTACATTCATTAATGAAAATTCAAAACCAAATTTGCGAGTTTTGTTTTCATTTTATTCTTTAAAGCTTTTAATGAAAATATAATTAAATATTACAATACTTCTCATGTGCAAATATTAATTTCAGCAATTTTTTTTAATTAATGAAAATTCCAAAAACAAATGTGTGAAATTTTTTTTTTTTTTAAATTTAACAACTTTAAATAAAAAAATTATTAAAAATTATTTCTCATTCATACATTTAAATTCCAACAATTTTATTTTATTAATGAAAATTCAAAAACGAAATTTGTTGTCTTCTTTTATTTTTAAAAGCTTCTAAAAAAGCAAATTATGGGAGTACAAATAAGTTTTGAGGATTTTTTTATAACTTCGAAGCTTTATTTAGAGAAATTGGTGCAATGTATTTTATTCAAAGTCTTGTCCATCGTTAGCAGCGACTTTTTCCCAACTTTCAGGCAGCTTACGGATTCGGCGTCGAAAAAATTCCTCGACTTTTGAGGCCATCCAAGAATCGATTCAAATTTTAGCTTCTTCGTAAGAAGTGAAGTGCTGCTCGGCCATTCCATGAGTCATCGACCGGAACAAATGGTAGTCGGAAGGAGCAATGTCTGATGAATACGGCGGGTAGGGTCCATTCACATTCCTTTTGCAACATGTGGCCGAACGTTATTGTGCTGAAGTTTGTCATGTCTTTTGGCATATTATGGGCGTTTGAGCTATGTTTGGCCATTGAATTTGATATATGACTAGGCTTACCCCACGCTTTTTTGCCTTTGCAAATGGTTAGAAATTTTCGAGCAATCCAAATGCAAGATGGCAAAATAAATACAGATCCTGAAGCCTATTGATGCAGCTATTGACCAACGTAATCGGAGCATTTTAGATTTTTGCCCATCAAAATCTGTGGGCTAAAGCACAGTTGATTTTCAATAAAATCGAATTTTCTTTGAAATGGTTAGAAATATTCGAGCAATCCAAATGGAAGTTGGCAAAATAAATACAGATCCTGAAGCCTATTGATATAGTTATTGACCAACGTAATCGGAGCATTTTAGATTTTTGCCGTTCAAAATCTGTGGGCTAAAGCACAGTTGATTTTCAATAAAATCGAATTTTCTTTGAAATGGTTAGAAATATTCGAGCAATCCAAATGCAAGTTGGCAAAATAAATACAGATCCTGAAGCCTATTGATACAGCTATTGACCAACGTAATCGTAGCATTTAAGATTTTTGCCGTTCAAAATCTGTGGGCTAAAGCACAGTTGATTTTCAATAAAATCGAATTTTCTATTAAATGGTTAGAAATATTCGAGCAATCCAAATGCAAGTTGGCAAAATAAATACAGATCCTGAAGCCTATTGATATAGTTATTGACCAACGTAATCGGAGCATTTTAGATTTTTGCCGTTCAAAATCTGTGTGCTAAAGCACAGTTGATTTTCAATAAAATCGAATTTTCTTTGAAATGGTTAGAAATATTCGAGCAATCCAAATGCAAGTTGGTAAAATAAATACAGATCCTGAAGCCTTTGATAAGCCGATTTTTGCCTTTGCAAGGCTCCATGAATTAAAAAAAAAAATTCTTCTTTGGCTGACGACCAATAGTCGAGGTGAACACAGTAAATATATTCGGTAAACGCGCCTAGATTATTATTTTTTTATTGTTCTCCGAAAAATTCGTTTTTAAAAACAAGATGGATGCTTAAATTCGACTTTTTCCGTTTTAATTGCTTTACCAGAGAATTGGTCCGCAACTTTAGCCTTTTCTCTGGTTATGGTTGAGAATAACATTGTACAATCAAATTGTTCTCTTCGTACCGGTTTGATTCAAAGGTCCGTACTAGCTGGTTTGGCCTGGATTTGGATCGGAAAAGCAATCATCAAAAGTCGATACATTTGTCGGTGACGTCAAAGCATATTTAAATCCACGATGGAGGTCACAAATTCACATATTCAAGGTATGCGGTAATTTTTTACCCCTGTACACAGAGAAAGGGTTAATGTACATTGTTAATTCCTTTTGAAAATGAAACAAAAATGTACACAAACAGTTAAAAAATTTACAGCAAGAACCTCCATTTTAAATGTAATAAAATATTTCTTCTCATTCATATGTTTCAGTAGTAGCAATTTTACTCTCACTAATGAAAATTCAAAACCAAATTTCCGAGTTTTGTTTTCATTTTGTTCTTTAAAGCTTTTAATGAAAATATAATTAAATATTTCAATACATCTCATGCGTAAATTTTAATTTTAGCAGATTTTTTTTAATTAATGAAAATTCAAAAATCAAACTTGTGAACTTTTTTAATTTTAACAACTTTAAATGAAAATTTTATTATTTATTCATACATTTAAATTCCAACAATTTTATTTTATTAATAAAAATTCAAAAACCAAATTTGTGGACTTCTTTTAACTTTAACAGTTTTCATTGAAAATATAATTAAATATAAATATTTTAACCAGTCAAAATTAAAAAATAAATATTTTGCACTTTCTTTAATTCTAACAGCTTCTAAAGAAGAAAATTATAAATTGGTACCATGTATTTTATTCAAAGTCTAGTCAGCATACAGATTCCGCGTCGAAAAAATTCCTCGACTTTTGAGGCAATCCAGGAATCGACCCAATTTTTGACTTCTTTGTAAGCAGTGAAGTGCTGGAACTAATAATAGTCGGAAGAAGAAATCTCTGGTGAATACGGCGGGTGAGGTACGACATCCCTTTTCCTACATGTTGCCGAATGTTGTTGTGCTGAATTTTGGCATGTCTTTTGGCATATTGTGGCCGTTTGAGTTTCAATGCTCGGCTTAATTGCATCAATTTTTGTTAACGTTCTACAGTGATGGTTTCGTTAGGCTGGAGTAGCTCATAGTAGATCACTCCGAACTGATCCCACCAGATGCACAACATTAGCTATGTGTTGCCATTGAATTTGATATATGACCGGGCTTACCCCACGCTTTTTTGCAGTTTGAGTTGTCATAGTGGATCCACTCTTCGTCCCCCCTCACGTTTCGATGCAAAAAACCCTTCCGATGTTGTCTTTCGAGCAGTTGTTCGCTCGTGAAAAAACAGCATTCGACGTCTCTTGGTTTGAGTTCATACGGAACACAATTTCCTTGTTTTGCACCATTAAAAAAAAGTGGCGCTGTTGAAAGTATTTAATTATACTCTCCCAAAAGTCGTGCAGGAAAATTAAAACAACGTATTTCACGGTTGAGGTACAGAACAGAAGAGAACAGTTTTTTATTATAAA
Source organism: Tipula vernalis (assembly GCA_958295665.1). Lineage (NCBI taxonomy): Eukaryota > Metazoa > Arthropoda > Insecta > Diptera > Tipulidae > Tipula > Tipula vernalis. The sequence continues at coordinate 103,721,343 of OY282558.1, read as the reverse complement.
ACTAATCATTTGACAATTTAATAATTTTTCCTAATAGACAGAATAATGTATTTGTTGCGGCTGATGACCAATAAACCATTTATGCTTTCAGCTCTACTTTAACATAGCAACTTAACAGATACCTTATTCCATCCTAAGACATTTCAAAAAATGTATGTTAACTGATTTCTACTTCAAAATATTATTTTTAAATTTCTCAAATTTAATTTTACCTAACGGCTTGGTAAACAAGTCTACTATATTTTCTGCTGATTGTACGTATTTTAGTTCAACTTCTCCATTTTCCACATTTTCCAAAATATGATTATATTTTACATCAACATGTTTCAGCCTTTTACTGTTTTCATTTTTTTCAGTAATTTTAATAACAGATGGATTATCTTCATGTATGACTATTAGTTTGTTATAATTTAATCCAAAGTCTACTAACAACTTATTCATCCATAATATCTCAACGATTATATTGCTCAGAGCTATATATTCCGATTCGGTTGATGATAATGCTGTCACTGTTTGTTTCCTTAAAGACCACGAAACGACACCACCATACAACATAATGAAGTACCCTGACGTTGATCTTCGATCCCTTGGATAACTCATATAATCTGCATCTGCGAAACCTTCCAGAACCACAGTTGTCCACAGCTGCGCTAACCGAAAATAAATGTACTGTCAGTTTTGGCACATATAATACATTAAATATTATTGTTTCTATCCATTTTTCGCCTCTGTAACAGCTTGACCACATATCAGTGACGTTAAGAATGCATTTTATTAGTTTTCACCGTTGCCGTTATTTCCATTTTTACTTTTCAGGATCATGTGAATGACTTTTATTTTTACAAATTTCGCAACTAACTTCACTTTTATTTAGTTTAACACGACACTGTTTTTTCAGGTGACGAATTTTCCCACATCTAAAACATTTTCTATTTACTCCAATATTTTTGGACATTAATTCTGTAACTTCTTCTCTATTTGTCATCCTTTGTTCCTCAGTCAATAATCTTGCTGTCAATTCAGACAAATTTCGTTTATCAGTGGATACTGAATCCCAAGCAGAAATAAAATGTTTGTATGTATCAGGCAAAGAGGTCACTATTTTTGTTAAAACCATTTTATCCGGTATTTCACCACCTAATGGTTTTATTTGACTTACATTTTCTTCTATTTTAGGCAAAAAACTCGCAATATCGTCTCTTGGATGAAATGTGATCGAGAAAATTTTTTGTTGTACTAAATGAAGCGATGTCTCTGATGTTCGTTCGTAAAATGTGTGTAATTTTTCCCATATTGAGTTTGATATTTCGCAGTTCATAACTTGTAACATAACCTTGTTTGATAATCGAGTAACTAAAACACTTGGCGCTTTTGCATGTTTTTTTACCCAGCTGTTGTCTCTGCGGTATTTTCTGTTTTTAATTCTAGCTTAACCACCGTACCCTCCGTTATGTCATATACATAATTCCAACGCTTTCAAAATTACTTTAAATTGGAATTTCCACGTGAACCAATTTGACAACCCTTCCAATTTTAAATTTGACGACGATGCTCCCGTCGAATTCAACAAAATGTTTTCCTTTTAAATTATTTGTTTTTCGTTTTTGCAGAAATGCTGCTCTAGAACTTATTTTTAACCTCAAAAAAAACTTCACTTTTGATTTACAAAAAAAAAAAAAACACGTTTCCTTCAATCTGTTTAACCACAGCTTTTTTTAATAAATTAATATTTTCCTTTTATACGGGTCTGGGCCCATAACATGTTGAAAGTATTTAATTATACTCTCCCAGAAGCCGTGCAGGAAAATTAAAACAACGTGTTTCACAGTTGAGGTACAGAACAGAAGAGAACAGTTTTTTATTATAAAACTAAACATTTGACATTTTAATAATTTTTCCCAATAGACAGAATAATGTATTTGTTGCGGCTGATGACCAATAAACCATTTATGCTTTCAGCTCTACTTAAACAGGCGCTTCCCGGAAATTATGTTTTGCTGGCAGAAATGTTGACATGGTTAGAGTACAAAAAAAATTTGATGTTTTCACTTCAGCGAAATGACACATACCGATTTTTAGAGAGAAATGATGATGTTTTAAAATGAATATAGTTACAAGACGGTCCGAAACGATTTAAAACTAGTTACGCCATCTTTGTAAATCACTCAAAATTTATTTGTATACTCAATAAAGACTGATTTACATTCAAAAATTTTAGCAGATGCAGATGTCAAATAAAAAATTCATTTTCTTTACACATAAGAAATAATAAACAAAAAATATCATTAACCAATACAAATGATTGGTTTTCTTATTTATGTAAACTTATTACAGTTATTTTTCCAAGCATCGCCGATTTTATAGAAAAAAGATGAAACTCGACATCTGCAAAAAAAGCAGACGAGATTTTTTGGGTTTGTTTCTCGGGTTTCAATTGACTTTTTTAAGCAGATGATTGTTTTTTCTCATTTTGTCTTTGTACTTTTTCCTATGTTGTATTTCAATTTTTTTGCAGACGTCGATTGTCGTTGAATGTAAATCAGTCTTTAATATTATTTGTCGTGATTTTAGCTGTTTTATTTTAAATTAATGAAAATTTAAAATAGAAATTTGTGAAGCTTTAATTCGAAATATAAATAAAATTATTATTCGTACATTTAAATTTAAAAACTTTTTTTTTTAATTTTAGCAGATTTAAATTAAAATTGAATAAATTATTTTTCTCATTTGAACTTTTAAACTTGTTTAACCCTCCGAGAACAGACCTATTTTTTGAATCACGAAGAATCCTGTGGACTAATCTGACCCTACACAATTTTTGATCGTCTACAATTTTAAATTGGTGAGTGCGATCAGCTTAAAAAAATTCTCATATGTACTTGAAGCATTGATTGAATCAATTGATATATTCAAAAAAACATACACGTAAATATTTTATCAATTACAGGACTTGTAATAATAATTAACTTATTTATTCACTTCCGGCCCAATCATTACATCAGCACGATATTCGCACAACATCGGACGCAAGCAAGACGGACCTTGTATTTTAGTTTCTTTATCCTTCGCATAAGGCAAACTGAACATGTTACTCTTTTTTTGTAATTGCAGTCGATCATCTTCTGGTACAGCTGGTTTATAATCAAGAAAAAGCTAAATGCCAGGCAAATTTGCGTTCGCTTCATAATTGCAAGTATACAAAATTCTTCCGTTTATTCTTTTCACTACTTCGCAACTAAAATTTCCAAACGAAGCAGAAATTACTTGCCCTTGCATATTTTAGTTATACAAATTTCTCTCTGATACAGTTTTTACACTTCAAATTGAACGTTTGGCTAATTATAAGTTGTTTGGCCAATTATGGATGGAGCTTATCAATTTTTGAACGGGTTTTAGTGAAATTTGATATCCGCGATGAAAATATGATTCTAAAATGATTTTTGGGTGAAGTTCTGGAATATGGCCAAAAATGATGGTACTTGGCTGTTTCTTAACTGATTATGGTGAACTTCGAGATTAGCGATGGAAATGAGATTTTAAAATATTAATTCTAATTTCGAGACTCTATACTACCGTTAGTAGTTTCAATTCAGCGACTCGTGTCCGCCACACAATCATCTCATCAAAACCGGTTACAAAAAATGTAAATTATATTCTAATTGACTATTGTTTGCAGTGCACATTTCAAGTTTCAACATAATCGATTAAGGAATAGCCAAGTTACATCCTACTTGGTCATATTCCAGAACTTTATCGAAAAATCATTTTAGAATCACATTTCCAACGCATATCTCGACTTTTATCATAATCGGTTAAGGAACAGCCAAGTTCCATTCTCCTTGGTCATATCCTAGAAATTTACCAAAAAACCGTTTTAGAATCCCATTTCCAACGCACATGTCAAATTTCATCATAATCGGTTGAGAAATCGGCAAGTTTCATCATACTTGGCTATATTCCAATACTTCATCCAAAAACCATTTTAGAATCCCATTTCTATCACGGATGTCAAATTTCAGTAAAACCGGTTACAAAATAGCCATGTTTAATCCTATAATTAGCCATACATATAATTTGCTAAAGGTTGAATTTGAAATGAAAAAGGTTTAATTTGTGGTATAAAAAATTCAATTTGAAGTGTAAAACCTGTATCACCTCAAATAAAAAATGTTTTTTTTTATTTTTTCGGAGTAAACCTTTAAGTTTTTAGATGACATCCATAAGAGTCCATGATGAGCAAAGCACTTTCTCGTCTAAAAATATCGCATTGTGCCTTGTAACAATTCTGTATCCACTTAGCCATTAAATCGGTCGTCATCGAACCGCAGTCACTCACAACTAGATCAATATTTTTAGGTAATTTTACCTTTGTAAATTTTTTAACATCTTTCAAAGTAATTTGTGTTCAGGTCATCGTGCCAGTTGCAGAAATACACAATACTACAGTAAAACGATTTTTAGAATGGCCCGTATCTAACCCGTCTACTGTTTTTTCTCCCTTAAAATGAAGCGTCCGACCATAAGTCATGTCAAAATAGCACGGATGTTTATTGCTTTTTGATTCAATGCTGTAATAAAATTTTGCACTTTATCGCGAATTTCACTTGCCGGAGAATTGTCATGTTGACTCTAATGAGTTATTTTTCTTTAAGTAATCTTATTTCTATTTATTGCTGCATAAGAAATTATTTGTTCCAAAGGGAGTTTCAATATTTTTGCAGATTTTTATTGCCTCCCTCCTAAACATATTATAGTTGACCACCAATTTCTTTTCCCTTTGCTTTTCAAACCACTCAATTACCGTTGCTTCTATTTCGGGAAAGGCTGGTTTCCCCCCTGCATCTGCAACTTTTTTTTATTTCTCTGTGATTTAATTAAATCATTTTCTCGAGAAACCCATTTCCTTATTTGAGAACTTTGATTCCCAGTAAGTTTTCCATATAATTGAGCGACTCACACGTTTCGCTCGACCAACAACTTCCAATTTATCAGATGCAGAAATTGATTTTCTTTTCTGTTTCGGGGGCATAGTTGTAACTAAACTAAAACAATCAAATACAATTTTAAAATAATTTATAATAGGTATCACACTGTATTGTATACTTTGATTTGACTCGTTATTTTGACAGTCGAATTTTCTATGTTTTTTTGTGTTGCCAAATTCGAAAAAATATAGTTAAGTGTTCTAAAAGGGTATTACCAAACTATAAAATATATATTTTGGTAGTGATGAAATATAACTAATACATTTCACTGTTCGAGTTATCTACCTACTACAAAAAAAATGTTTTGTTGAAATCCAAATAGTATTCCATGGTAAACTATTTGGCATTTTTAACTAATAGTATACCAGTGGTACACTATTTGAGGAGGTCTACTATTCGGCACTCTACGGTACCATGTATTTTATTCAAAGTCTAGTCAGCATACGGATTCCGCGTCCAAAAAAATTCCTCGTCTTTTGAGGCCATCCAAGAATCGACCCAATTTTTGGCTTCTTCGTAAGCAGTGAAGTGCTGCTCGGCCATTCCATGAGTCATCGACCGGAACAAATGGTAGTCGGAAGGAGCAATGTCTGATGAATACGGCGGGTAGGGTACGACACATACTGATTTTTAGAGGGAAATGATGACGCTTTAACATGAGCATAATTACAAAGAGACGCGGTCCGAAGCGATTTAACACTATTTACGCCATCTTTGTAAATCTATCACAACTTATTTGTACACTCAATAAATATTATTTGTCGTGATTTACACGACTAAATATTATTTGTTTTATTTTAAATTAATGAAAATTTAAAATAGAAATTTATGAATCTTTAATTGGAAATATAATTAAAATTATTATTTGTATGTTTTAATTTGAAAACATTTTTTTTAATTTTAGTAGATTTAAATTAAAATTGAATTAATTATTTTTCTCGTTTGAACTTCGGAACTTGTTTAACCCTCCGCGAACACACCTATTTTTTGAATCACGGAGAATACTGTGGGTCAATTTGACCATACACAATTTTTAATCGTCTACCATTTTAAATTGGTAAGTGCGATCAGCTTAAATAAATTCTCATTGATATGAGGATACACATTGATATGAGAATTAGATTCACGATTATTTAATTATAACTCGAAAACTCATAAATTGCAATCACAAAATTAAAATTTAAATAAAAACCAATAAATACAAAATAAAAAAAATTAAAATTTCTCAATAACTTGTTGATGATTTATTATTTTTTATTTTATTATTTAGATGTTACTGGTTTGACGGTCGATTTCACAATCTATGTTTAAATTGAAAAATTAAGTTGAAAACTCTTAATATTTAACAGCCTGCTTTAAGTGAAAAAATAATTAAAAATTATTTATCATTCTTACGTTTAAATTTTAGCAATTTTATTTTAATAATAAAAATTCAAAAATGGCAAATTTCGTTTTTTTTTTTAATTTTTTTTTAATTTTAAAAGTCTAAATGAAAATATAATTAAACATTAATTAAACACTTTTTACTTTTTCAATTTTATTTTCAAAATTTCAAAACCAGAAATGATCAAAACTTTTATTTTAATTTTATTTATTTATTTATTAACGATCTAAGCCACAAATGCTTTTTTATCGCTTTAAAACAGTATAGAAAAAAAAATTATAAACATAAAAATAAAAACACAAATAAATAAAAGGTATGACAAGTTTAATATTTAATTTAAAATGAAGTATAAAAAAAAATTGCCATAATCGAATGTACTATTAATAGATTCAAGTGACAACTTTTTGAATAATTTTGTTCCCCTAATTGATTTGGGAATTTTGTTCCACAATAAAATGCAACGAAAGCGATCGATCGTTAATAAAGTTGGATGAGGCCCGATTGCACTATAACCAATTTTCTAAATGGCATTTCTGATATCATAGTACGTGGGGTTGGAAACTTTTTATATTTCTCAAGGTATGTTGCACAAGCCTTGATAGCATTGACTATTGTCATGTTTAGCCAGGCTACGATTGAGTTGCGATTTATAACTATTTTTAAGCGGAACACATATAATGCATATAACGTTGTTATAAAATGGTTAAATAACAAAACCTTGTCATTGGAGTTGTAACGAGATATACTTAATTAAGTTAAACTCAATCTTGTTGTAGTTTGGAATTAGGGTAGATTAATTTTTAATTTAACCAGTTTAATTTTAATAATAAAAATTAAAAAAGTAGCATATCTCGTTCATACTTTTAAATTTTTTAATTTTATTTTAATTAATGAAAATTCAAAAACGAAATTTGCGATATTTTGTATTTTTAATTTAATATTAATTTAATAATTAAATTTTACTTCAAAATCTTACGTTTACATTTCAACAATTTTGCTCTAATTTTTGAAAATACAAAACAGAAATTTATGATTTTTGTTCTAATTAAACATCATTTATTGTTCTACTTTACAATCTCACAATTTTATTTGAAAATTCTAAATCCAAATCTGTGAACTTTTTTGATTTTAACAATTTCTAATGTCAAATGTTGTTTTTATAAATATTAAACATCTATTAATAAGCATTTTTTTGTTGAAATGAATTTCGATCAGTCCCAATTTTGCCGGATTTGTCGAAATAACAGGAAATATTCGATTATACTCGTATCCGGATTTTCTGCTTTTAATTAAGAATGTAAATATTCGTACAGGAATTTCTTAAATTTGAACGTTTTCGAAATACCCAAAACCCTTGTAACATTTGATCTCAGAAACACTGATTACTCATGCTTGCTTCAGTGTAGTACTGAACTTTGCTGATTTTACTGTCTAAACGTTTGGTATAAGATTTTACAATTTTAAAATTTAATTTGCAATTTTTTGAGGAAAAGCTCGATTATTAAAATTTATTGTAAATTGATTCCAATTTCCGATTGGTAAATAAGCGCGCAAAGCAATGAACTTAAGATTAGAGATGTTTTGCAATTTGAAAATCTCCAGATTTTTTTTAGGATTGAAATTGATTGATAGAATTTTCGAAATTGAAATTTTTAAAATTAACTAAATAGCAACAAAGAAACATTGCGGAAATTAAAATTTCAGTACCCTTAAAGCGTCAAAGCGAATAAACTTGTTTATATCCCTTAACTGTTTTGATGAGTTGATGACCTTATAAAAGGAGTAGGAAAAGATTCTCTAAATGAAATCCAAATATTTATGGTTAATTGAGATTTTGCTCGTTCAATTTCGAGAATTCGCTTGCAGACCAATTTAACAGGACACAGGTCAAACGCACAAAAGCCACTGGTAAACTGAACAGTAACCACCATGAAAATCTTTTATGAAAAGAAATTTTCGGAATATCATTGTAAAACAGAAACAAGATAAATCTGAAGTATACCAGTATCAACTACTCAGAATTAGAGTGCGCACACCAAAATAGCATTATACAAAATTGTATTTTGATTGGCACTTTTCGTGTTTTCTCATTTGTAGTATAGACGTTTTCATCATTTTCCTATTATTATTATTATTCTATGTAGATTTCATGTTCTGTGTACAAACGAAAACCTTAATAATACTCTTCACAAATATATTACAATTTAACAGTGTAACGCAAAAAATAAACCGCAACATGAAAATATTTACGGCTATATTTTGTACAAGTAATTTATACAAGTAGTACAAAGCACAGGATGGAGATAAATAAATTGAAATAAAAACAATAATAATGATGGAAAACACCAATAGTAAACAAAAACATAATAATAATACATAATTGGAAAATGGGAATGAGAAATGATTTTCCTGTATTGTAACGTTACAGTAGACAAATATACAACAACATCAACAAAACGAGCTGAGTGTTTTTTATATTTTTTTTTTGTCGTTAGATTTTCAATTTTCATGTCGACAATATAATAATGAAATGGTTTATTTATTTAACGTATTTTATTTATTTATTTAGTTTTATTATTATTTAAGAAAAAAACAAAACGAGAAAATTCCAATATAATTGTTTGTTACTATACATTTCCAATTCAACTAACATGCTACTTTACTATGTGTATAGTAAACATAAAAACAAATCAAATTGTATTTATTATTTGTTTGTTTCCAACTTGTACGAAAAGTGGAAGAGAAAATCCTTTTTTCCAGGATAAATATCGCAACTTTATATTATAGTTCAGTTTAATAATATGTAGCACATATTTTTAAGAGATTTATTACGATTTTAGTTTTTAAATATTGTTATTTATTATTTTTATGTTTATGTTTTAGTGAATGTAATATATAGTTTAAAAAAAAAACATAAAAAAAACGTAAAATTTTTAACAAGAAACATTAAATTAATTGATTTAATAAAATTATTTTTGTATCATGATGGAAAAATGTTGATAAAATATTTATAAGATAATGTATAAGAAAATGATATTAAATTATATAAAAAATAAAATTTAAAAAAAAAAAAATTGGAATGAATGATAAAAAAAATGTTTCATTTAGAGAATTTAGAGAACTATCATTTTTACCAACCGATAATCATTTACCTACTATGAATAAGGACAGAATAACATTCGGTTCTAAACAGCGTTTCCGGTAAGTATTGCTATAATTGGTGAATTGGAGCTAAACTTATATTCCGAAGACGGTCGGTGCCACTTTTAATTTAAATTTTTACTGATACTCTATACAAAAGCTTTTCTCAAATTTTTTTGTCTGTGATTAATTATTTAAAACTTTGATAAAATATTTGTTATCCAATTTATTTAATAAAATTTTTGGAGGTTTAAAATTTTTTGTTTGGTAAGACTTTAAAAAATTAAATATGCGTTAAAAATCTTAAGAATTTTAATATGTAATAATACTTTATCGGCGCATGATTACAATCAACAGGTCTAAATATAGGGATTTATAAAAACAATGACGAAAACACATTAGTTTCTAAGAAATGTTTGTCTATAAATACCTGCACTCAAAAGAATAATGTTGCACAATTTTTTCAAAGAAGGTTATTTAAGGATTATTAAATAAGAACGTTGCACAATCTACTCAAATACTCTAGTGACTACATTTCTCAATTTATTGAAATACTTCAAATGAAATCTCAATCACAAAACATTTGACAAATCGTTTACAAAAATAGTATGTGGATAAAAATACGTAAAATCACAAATCCTGAATTTGGGAGCGGAAGTCATGTTTTAATTTTATGATTTTTATGTTTTGTATGTACTAATTAAAAGATATATTTTATTCGACTTTTCTTGATTTTTGTTGCTGTTGTGTTTTTTTTTAGGATCTAGGAGCCCTATTCTCGAATTCCACAACCATTTTCCACATGTGAACATCTGTCAAAATCTTTGTAATTATTGGGGTTTTCGTATATGGGGAATTTTTTTCACCTGCTTACACCCATTCGGAAATATTCCTTTCGTACCGTAAAAATTCCTTTGCGAATTGAAGAATACTGGAATTTAAATTTCCGAACGTTTTTATGAATTTTGGCAGATGTCCACATGTGAAAAATGGATCTGGAATTCAAGAATAGTGCCCCAGGGTGCTAAATATTTAAGAATTTCATGCACATGGTATTGTATTTATTGCTATAAAAGAATCTAATTATCGGAAAATTATAAAATGGGGCTCAATAATAAAAATGGTACCATCTTTAATTTCTTCTGTTACAAAATTTACGCCGGAACATTCTTTTTGAATTTTCTCTCATTTTAATTTTTTTTTTATTCTTTTTTTTTCCCCCATTTAGATCTATTAGACATACTAAAAAATCAGCATACTATCTCTTTTAATTTTCTTGTAAAATACGGCTCATTATCATCTCAAGTACCTCCGTAGTCTTCAGACTTAACCGTTTGTTTTTTATGAAGCTAGATTGTTTGAGATTTGATTTTTATACCCAAAAATGGTAGATCAACATACGTTAACATATTTTACAAGAAAATTAAACGAGATGTTGTGCGTATTTTTTTTGGTATGTCTAATAGAACCAAATGGGGAAAAAGATTTTAAAAAAAATAACGTTTCGGAGGCCATTTTGAGAAGGAAGAAATGAAATATGGTATCATTTTTATAATTTTTTTATAATCCCTACTTATTTATCTTTAAAATGGGCCCAATTTTATAATTTTAATATAATTAGTTTTTTTCTAAAGTAATAAATACAACACCAAATGCAGGAATATAAAAATCATAAAACTAAAACATGACTTCCCAAAAAATGTGATTTGGTGTGTTTTTCACCATATATAAGTAAAATTGTTGAAAAAAGATAATAATAATAATAAACTAAAAAAAATTAGAGTAAACTAAAATAAAAATTAATCACAATATATGTTAAAGGTAAATTTGGAAAGATAGTTGGGCTTTTTCGTGCTAAAAAACGTATTGTATATTTTACAAGTAAAAAATGTAAAAAAAGACAAGCGCTGTGGAGTTGGAGCCGGTGCCGGAGTCGGAGCTGCGGAGTTTATGTTTATTTACGTATTTTCAATGAAACAGGAGTTTGAGTCATGTTGAATTGACCGACTCCGGCTTCGGCTTTTGGTTTGTTTTTATTCCTATTTTCCTATTCTCCTACGTAGCTCAATTATTTATATATTCATCAACGCATTTCAAATTGGAATTCCAAATCGTATTAGCCGAAGTTAGCATTTCTTCTCGGGAAATCTTCGTCTTTCTTAACTCTGGAAATCTCGAGAAACATTGTTTAAAATTTTCAGGGAGAAATTTGGGTCGAGATTTTCGAAAAATCTTAATTTTTCCCAATTTTATATTAAGCACACAAATCAGATTAAACCAAATAAAAATTGAAAAAAAAAACCATCCAAAAGAGTCAACACAATTTATGGAATCTGACAAATTTCAAACATGTGGTGGGCTTTGCATTCGGTGATAAATCAATAGAAACTTTGGCCAGCTAGGATGCTTTATTGTTAACAGCCAAGGGTATACTAAAATTTGAATTTAAATCTTTTCAAATCAATAATGGCGCCTTAAATGTATCTTACAACTCAATGAAATTAAGAAAACGAGAGATAAATAATTACATTGGAAAATAGCGAACGCTTATTCAAAATCTCTCATCGCGATCCTACGGATAACTCTCCTAGACCTGGAAATAAATAGCCATAACCGAAATTTTGTTTTTATGTAGAACTTAACTCAAATATGGAAGATTGCAATTTCAGACAGAAATCGATGATATTTTCCGACCGTTGGCAAAAGAATTGCCCTTTTGTGAACGAACTCGAAAAATCGCAAATTTTTTTTTGTTTATTTCCATGTATTTTTTTTTTAAAACAGGTTAACTTAAAATGTCAAAATAGCTTTTGATTGATTAATTGATATAGGTGTATGGCGAGGCCTAAGAAAGATTCCTGGAATACGTCGAGTCCACCGTACACCCTTTTACAAACAACAATACCGATGAATAGGAAAAGATTGTTAGTATTTAGAGACTCGACCCGGTTTTAGCAACCTTTGCAGTCGATAGTTAGTAAATTTGTTATTATTTTTTTTATGACATCTTGTTAAAGCACAAGACTACCACAAGTGTTGCCTTTTAGAGCCGCAAGTTCTGCAAAGCTGTGAGGAACATTGGGGTGAGAAGAGCAACACTTCATCCCAACATCATCATGTTCCCATGCGGTCACCCAAATTTGTATTTGTATTTGCAAATGTTGCTTGAGGTTGTTGTGGTAGTTGTGCCTCTTCTTCCTCGCCTACTTTTAGGAAAATTTTCAAAAACTGAAACTATATTTTGAAAATTTAGAAAATTTTTGACAAGGATTTGTTTGTATCGTAGCAATTATTAGGGTAAGCACAAATGGATATGAAATAAATCTTAATAAAAAAAAATCAAATTAAAAAGTTACTATCACCAAGCATGAAATCCTCTTATATTTTTACAAACAATATTAACGTCACCGTTACAGGTTCTATATATTTTAAGCAAGAGCTTATTCACAATATAATGTAAATCAAGAGGCAAAACAAAATTTACCATCACAATAAATACCGATATTCTACGGATGATTCGAGCCCCGTCTTTGAACAGACGATTTTTTCCAGCAACCACAGACACGCTACTACCTCACGCTTAGACTGCAACTCTGCGTAGTTCTTGAAATTCCACAATTTAGAGATGGCCTATTATTAGTTGGGCGCTCATTCAACGGGGAACTGATTTCGTACGAAACTGAAATGTATCATCAGATTATTGAGTCGTTATATCGTTTGAATAAAATTGCGACTTCCCTTAAATGAATGGATCATATAGTAGCCTTCCCCAATAAATAGTTTGTTTCGGTAGCGCTGATTATTTACAGAATATTTCGAGGAGACACTTAACAGTACTCTAATTATTTGACCGCACTGTATCACCCTTCTTATAAATAAGGATTACAATTGAAATCTTTAATTTGGCTGGAAATATTCCACTATATAAACTCAAATTAAATAGAACCAACCAAAAACCAACAACAATTTTTGACAATCAAATTTTGTACTCGGATCATATCTCGCGATATCGAAAAGGCATTTGATTTTGTCTGTCACAATGCTCTTTTATTTAAAATGAGACGTGTTTTAGTGTTCATGTATGCTTTAATTTGCGATAGCAATTTTACGTATTTAGTTACTTTAAAATCAAATATTGTTAAAACTTTAATTAAATAAGGTACGAGTAGATCCAATCTTATACAATATTTAGTAAAACAAAAAATTTACAAAAAACGATTATTTGTTATACTCTTGTTCCGAATAAGCTCTTCCTATTTTAACACTTTGATGTAATATTATAATATTTGGAAGATAAAGATAAATGCGGCCAAAACAAAGTGTACATTTTATATACGGAAAAGACTCCGTCGGAATCTACCACAAAATTCCCTAGATTTACATAAGATGCAAGTAACCTGAATTACTAAATCACATCGACTATGTATCGAAAAATGAAACTAATGTGTTCATACACTTTGTCCTTTGCTAAGTCCTAATCACTTCAGAAAATTTAAAAATTCTTACAGATTTTATTCCAAGATCCATCCTTTTTATTTTTTATTTTTTTTATTTCCGCTCCATCTAGGTCTTTAACATTTTGTAAATTCGAAACATAATCTGAAAGTGAAATTGGTTCAAGAAAATTATACAGGTAAGTTTTCATTTTCCATTCCTTTTCATTGCAATCAACTATGGATTAGATCAACAGACTTTAACATTTCTGCGGATTAAGAACAAGAACCAAAAAAGTGAAATGCTACAAAACCCGCCGAAATGACGAGCGCGGAAATTGTCTCTTACATGCTTTAGAATATTCAACTGGAGTTACACCATTGACCTTAGTGTATACTTGCTTATTGTCTAATTTCATCATTTGCAAATTTTCAGTTAATAATATATTGAATCAGGCCTGCCAAAAAGACAGTAGTAGCATATCGGTTATATAACAGAATTATGTTTCCCGTTCAATTAACTCATTCTTGTATACCAATAAAATAAGAAAAATGATTTTAGAATTAGTACAGATTCCGATTAAACAAATTTAGTACACAAACTTCATAATTTTTCTTGATCACCTCTTCTGATTATAGTTTTTCCAAAATACCAGAGCACGCTGTATTTTATAGAGCCATAATCAAAAAATCTGAGCTTTTATAAGGGAATTAGAAACGAGGAAAAAACGGAACTTTTCATAGTAAAACACACAAAACATATGGGAAATCACTTTTTTTCCTAAGACAAATTTTTAAATGAAAACGTTACAAATTCTTAATTATGATTTCTGAAATATGTACTTTCATACATGTTTGAATTTCAACATATATGAATGTCGTTTAAGTAAATCGTTTTCATTTTCTTTTAATAATTGATTTATTTAAACCAAAATATAAAAAAAATTTCATAACAGCAGGATTCTGGTCAAATTAAAATAAAAGCTTACTACGATTCGTTTGGTCATTAAGTCAATATACATTACATAGATGGCAGTGATGGTCGTAAAAATTTGGAAAAATCGTACCAAAAATTACCACCTGGGGAAATTTCAAGTTCAAAAATTGCAGGAAAAGCAAAACAAATTCACAAAATATAGGAACGTGTGATAAATTTGCGATTAAATAATTTTTTTTCGTATTTTTCTGTAACCATTTTAGATATCTTACATACACTAGTAAAACTAAAGATAAATTTAGCAAGTATTATTTTAATTTGTCAGAGCCAACTTTGATGTATTTTCCAAAATGAAAGTTCGAAAAAATATATTTTTGAAATAATTTAATTCGAATATTTCTGCAATGAATATTTACTTAATACCAATATGGCCTTCTTGTATATTGTTCTTAAAGATATGTAGAAAACTTTTATATAAACATTTTATAATATTTCTGCTTTTTTCATTGAAAAACTTGAAGCTAAAAAACACCACTTTTACTATGGATTCCTATGAAAATCAGTGAAAAGTTATTCCACTAAAAAAGCTTCTAAAAAATACGTCATTAAGATTATGGCTCTATACTCTAGAAGGCTCTAAAAATAATCGTAAATAAAATTAAAAGTAAAAATGTAAAACACAAAAATTTTTAAGCTTTTCAACTTTGGTTAAATAATCCAGTTTCACTGGAACTCATTTTTTTTTGTTGTTTTTTTTTTTTTTTGTTTGTTTCAGTCTATACGTTTTAAGGAAATCCCACGAGTGATTTCGATTGCATGCATTTTATGTCTTCTGTTTGGTAAAACGACACACACAAATTGAAATTGAAATTATTTTTTTTGGTTTTAATGAGGATTTTAATTTTCGAATCGACATACGAGTATACATTTTATATAAAACGATTATTCGTCTCGATTTTATATAAAATTGAATGGATTTTAATGTTCTGTTTTCTATTTTCTCTCATCATATACATATTGATTGTATGTATTATCATATACCTTGGAGATTTAAATAAAAAAAATTTAACGATAGTCGCTTAATACAGAAGATACGTCAATTACAGGCAAATCAACAAAATGGAAAGTTAATAATGTTGTGTATCGTTTTTAATGCTGATGTTATGTAATAATATCCTTTTGTTATACAGATGGAAAATAATAAATCACTAAGGAGGATCTGATTTCAATTTTCTATTAGGGAAGGGGGAAATTATTTCAATGTGATACAAAGAAAAGAAAAGAAAATTGTTTGTTTAATATTTGGTGTAAAGATTACTGAAGATTTCCGGTCCACGTCATGGTTTAACATTATATACTCAAAATTTCATTTTATACCGGATAAAACCAAACATTTATTGTCAAATATATTAAATGTACATGTTTTACCAGATCCATTGTGGGACGTCGATGGTTCAATGGTTTACAATTTTAACAGTAACGAATTTTATTAGTGTTATTTATTGAAATATTGTTTCGTAATGGATACCTGAATCAAGTAAAAAAGTTATGGGTACAAAGTAACCGTGTGAAAGATCTAACGAACCAAATCATCGGGTTGTATTAATTGTTCGCTCTCTATAGCCGAACATGTTGAGGCCAACTAGACATTAAAAAAAAAATCCTTATTTCTAAATTATTAGATATTCAGCTATCGCCAATATTTTCAATAATCTAGATTTTATAGGGATATCAATCGAACTCTGAATTTTCAAGAAATAATTCATATGAATCATAAATTAATCTCAAATAAGTACAAGCGTGTACAATTGTACATTCATTAAAAATGTATATAAACCTCAATATTTTGGTAAATAAATTGAACTTCCTTTCATGATTATTCTAAAAAAATTATTGCAATTCAGTCTCGGAGTTTAAGTGTTTGGTTGCTTTGAAGTTTATTCTTCCAAATAAGTACGAATGCAGCCCATTATTTAAAATATAAAGGAACACAGAAAAAACCGCAAATATTAGAATACACCGTAAATCTAAATTCTCTTTAAATGTATAAAATTGTTGCGAGTTACATTGACGTGCAAGTTGTGGTCCTGAACTTTCAAAATTTATAGGATACGTTGTGCTAAAGCGACTGAATTATAAACGAAATGTATAGAACTGTAGAGATCTAAGTACTATACAAACCACTCTCGCAAAATTCGGCTCCCGCAAACCTACAAAAGATTGCTCATTAATCTAGCGTCAATTTTAAAATATCTAGGAAAACGGATCTAACTTGGTAATTACAATAAAAATTTTAATTTTCCGAATTCACCTTAATATTCCAGAATATTTTAAAATTCTGAAAAAAGCAGATTTCGTTTTAAAAATTTTCTAAAAAATGGAGTTTTCTATTCTAATTTTATAATTAAAACAGAAATATTTATTTGTTTCACTTATTTAAAGGAAGATTTAATTTAAACATAATCAGGAAAATGAAGATTTTTGATTTTAATTTGAAAAATAATTAAAAATCAGAATGAAAATCTCGGTTTTCTAGAATATTTTAAATTAAAATCGTACGATTTAATTTTAAAATCAGAATGGAAAGCTTCATTAGCCAGAATATTTTAAAATTAGGTTTCCACCTTAATATTTTAAAATATTAATTACGTTTAAGAGGAAATCTCGAATTTCTAAAATATTGTAAATTTAAATCTTTATTATTCAGAAATTCCAGAAAAGGAAGATTTTCTAAAATATTTTAAACTTGATTTGTCAGAAATTTTTAAAATTAGAAAGGAAACAATGATTTTCCAGAATATATAGGTATTGTAAAATTAAATCATCCTGTACAATTATTCTTAAAAAGGAAATTTGATTTAAAAATATTTAAAAGCTCCATCGAAATCACCATTTTATAGAATATTTTGAATTAATATCTTCCTTTTCCAGAAATTTGTTTTGAAAATATTCTGGAAAACTAAAATTATCATTCTAAAATTAAATCTTCATTTTTCAGAATACTATATTTTCAATGTACTCGTATACCTCGATTTTAGAGAAGTTCTGGACAAAAAAAATTTTAATTTGAAATGATTCTGGAAAATAGAGATTCGAGTTTGAAATTTGAAAGGAAACTTCCATTTTCCATAATATTTTAAAATAAGAATAAAAATCTCAATTTGCCAGATTACCTTAAAATTAAATCTTCCACTTCCAGTACTTATGGAAAAGGAAGATTTAATTTTAAAATATTTGATAAATGGAGATTTCCGTTCTAATTTTTAAAAAATCTGGCAAATGAAGGTATTTTATTAAATCTTTGTTTCCCAGAAATTTTTGATAAGTAAAGTTTACTTTTAAAATATTTTATTTTGAAATTAGGATGGAAACTTCCATTTTCCAGAATATTTAAAAATTAGACTGAAATTTTTGTTTTCCAGAATATTTAAAAATTACAATGGAATTCTGGAAAAGTAGAACCAGAAATTCTGGAGAAGAGGTTTAATTTTAAAATATTCTTGAAAATGGAGATTTAATTTTAAAATATATGAAAGTGAGATTTCCATTTATTCACCATTTTGCAGAATATTTTGAACTAAAATCTTAGTTTACGAGAAATTATGGAAAAGGATAAAATTAAATCAAAATTTTCCAGAAAATTTTAAATGTATGTATAACTCTTTTTTCAAAAGGTTCTGGAAAGTTAAGTTTTAATTTGAAATTATTCTGCAAATGGAGATTCAATTCGAGAATTTCACTTTAAACTTTTAAATAAGAATGAAAATTAGAATGGAAATCTTTATTTTCAGTTTCATAATTAAATATTCCAGTTCCAGAATTTCTAACCAAGAAGATTTAATTTTAAAATATTCAATTCAAACACCATTTTGCAAAATATTTTCAATTAAAATCTTCATTTTCGAAAGAAATTTGAAATGGAGATTAAAATTGGAGATTTAACGGAGATTTAATTTGAATTAAACCTTTCGCTGCCACAAATTGGGGAAAAGAAAGATTTCGTTTTAAAATATTCGATTAATAGAAATTTCTCTCCTAGAAGCTATAGAAACTTCCGTTTTTCAGATTGTTTTAAAATTGAATCTTTTAATAGAAATTAAATATCTATTTTTCATAATATTTCAAAATATAATTTTCCTTTTCCAGAATTTCTCGAATTTTATTTGAAATTATTCTGGAAAATGGAGATTTAATATTTTTGCCATAATATTTAAAAATTAGAATGGAAATCTGCATTTGCCAGAATATTCTACAATTATTTCTTCATTTTGCAGAAATTCTGAAAAATAAAAATTTAATTTTAATTTTATTCAAGTAATTGAAACAAATAAATAATTATATTCTGGAGAAGGAACGTTTAAATTTAAAATATTCTTAAAAATGTAAATTTAATTTTAAAATTTGAATCGAAATCTCTATTTTTCAGATTATTAAAAACTTATAATTTAAATATCCCATTTTGCAATTTCCGAATTACATATTTTAAAATTAAATCTTCCTTCTATAGAAATTACGGAAGAGAAAGATTAAATTCTAAAATATTTGGAAAAATGGAGAGTTCCGTTCCAAGATTGAAATATTCTGGGAAACGTAGGTTTTCAAAATAATATTAAAATTAATTCTCCATTTTCCAAAATATTTTAAAATTAATTCTACCTTTAACAAAAAATTTAAAAAATAAAGGTTTAAAGTTAAAATATTCCGGAAAATAAAAATTTCATTTTAAAACTAGAATGGCATCTTATTTTGCGGAATATTTATAAATTATAAGGAAAGTCTAACAAAAATTCTAAAAAATCCTAAAAGATTTAAGTTTAATTTTGAAACAAAAATATTAAAAAAATTTTAATTATAAAATTAGAATGGAGAAGATTCTATTATATTTTAAAATTTAAACTACCAGAACCAGTCCAAAACCAGCTTTGAACTGATGAGCTTCCCAAAAGGCCGCGGCGACTGATCTGATTGTACCGCAATTTACATTCAATATTAACAGAATGTATTGCGCAGATTGTATTAGCGAATTGTACTAATATAGCCAAAATCCTTTCCAAATTTCTTCGTCACATTCATCACACAGCACCATTCCTGTGTAAGCAAATTTTAACAATTAAACATTTTTTCAATGTATTTTAAAATGATCTTAGGATCGGTTGCATATTAGAAATTACACAAATTAATTAATTAATTTAAAGCTGTATGAATGTGATGAAGAAAACTTTGTAAGGGGATTTGGCTATAGCCAAAATATATAGCACAATGGCTAAAATATAGCACAATTCGCTAATGCAACCTGTACAACACATTCTGTATATATAGAATGATAATTGTGGTACAATCAGTCCAGTCGCTGCAGTCTGATGAGCAGATTAACTTTTTCATAATTATAAGTTCATCAGTTCGAAACTGGATTAAATTCTCCTACAATTTTCGTAAATATTAACTCTAAATATATTAAAAAGAATATTTTAAGAATTGTTCGTCAGTGGTATAACGATTCGGCTGCGATACAAAAACCGATACCAATAATTGGCTAATTTTGTTTTACTTTGTTCGACATTTTGAGTATAATTAGTAAATTAACCAATTTTTCCAAAACTTTAGTTGACAAATCTGCCGTTTTTTCAATATTAGAAGCTACTATTATTGGTGATTGCTGTTAAACATTTTTTCGTTGGGCAGATTGGGTTTTTTGTTATAATTTTGGAAGCGGTTCACAAAAGCCTTGACAGGTAATGGTTCTAGTCTTACCTGCAAAAGCTGCCTTACAAGTACCACCCTGATGATGATGTTGTAACCTTTTATGACCAAGATTCAAATAAGTCTCAATAATCACGCAGAAATTTAAAGTCCGATATAATTTAAATTAATGCGGTCCGATATATTAATGCGTGTCCGCGCAGGACTGAACAGAAAGAACCCGACGGTTGCTTACACGTGCAAACTCGCCATTGACTTTTTTCGTGTTTCTTGAACCCATAATATTCCCGTTTTCTCAATATTTAACTGCAGACCCACAAATTCGGAAATATTGCAAATATTCAAAAGTTAATAGGCGCATTCGGTTCTCGCAACATGTTGACAACAGAAATATACTGATGGAAAAAATGAGATTTAAACTTTCACATTGTCACAACTTAACGTGCTGATTTTACTCACCCATTGTTTCACAATTCCTAATACATAATTATAAATGCCTAACAGAATAAGTCAATAAATGTCATCTTTGCACGTACCAAACATATTATAATAAATATATAGTACTGACCATGATAATAAAGTATCAATATAATTATGAAAATTGAAACCATTATAAAATGTCAATCACTGTAAGTAAATAATCAAAAAGTTATATAAATTCTAAAAACGATAGGAAAATATAAATTTAATCAAAAATTTTCAATTTAGAGACAAGAATAGTAATAAAACACATCTAGATCCACTGATTTTTACATACATACTATATATATGTATATGTATATGTATACATCAGTAGACGCATATTTTCGAAATTTGGGAAAAATCGAGAATTATTGTTATTTATAAATCAACAAGAAATACCATATACTATGTACATATGTACTTCGTACAAAACATGAATAATAAAATCTGGATATAAGTTAAATCAATAATAAATTTTTTTTTTTTTTATTTTTGCGTAAATTGGGGGTGTTAAGTGACCCGTACCATGTAATAAAAATTTATGTAAAACATAAAATTGAATGGAACCAATTTTCAGAATTTTCCTCATTGGAAAACTTTCTGTATTTGTACGCCTCCTTTTATACATTTGTTTAATATATGGTTTTTGGTAAATAAAATTATCATTATTATGTTGTGTGCATTAACAACATACAACATTTTTAAATAAAAATGTATTTATTTGAAATGCGTATTATCAGAGCAGTCTGCATTTTAGTCCTAATGTAAAAAAACTGAGCTTTTTGATTCGAGAAATGTCAAAAATTTGGAAATATGATCCATAACCACAAGCTCATAAAATTAAACCAAAAATTTTCTTTGATAAATAGAAAAAACCCATACAACGTAATTTATTTACACTATAAAATTAGCGCTAAGTTACCAAAAGAATATTAATAAGATTCTTTCGGCTTTTTATAGACAAAATAACATTTTCAAAAAAAAGTAGAAATATCAAAATCCCCCCCGTACTTTAACCCGAGGTCAATACAAAATGTATCGACTCCAAAAAATTTATTTTTAATACGTGTTGTCTATAAAAAGCCGAAAGAATCTTATTGATTTAGTACAGACAAACTTTTCCCTTTCCAAAAGAATATTACTAAGAACAACAATACAGAAGTATTAACTTTTCTCTTTCCAAAATCACTAAAACTTACTATTCCCACTTTGATCAAATACACGTATTTAGTCATATACCAAAATAATCGTATAAAAATAATCCACAATATTGTTACGGTTTTGCTTTGTCACTTAAGGTTCGTATCACTGGATTGTAAATAATACAAAATCAATTTATTTTATCTCCAACGAATTTATTTATTTCACAAAATTTATGACAACACAGTTTATTAATAAAAATTCACAAAATCACTTTATATAAATTATTCTTAAATTTTACTGTTCACTTATAATTTTTATTTCCACAAAAACACTTTTTTATTCACTTTTTAATTCCTTTTTAATCTTTACTCTATCGCTTACCAAATATTACTAATAATCTTACAAGCTTACTCTATCGCGTTCCAAATTCGAATAATCCAATTCGATCTTGTTCGCCTTGTTATATACACAAACCAAACTTCTCGAAAGTTCATGACTTTTCCAGTTAGAATAGTGTAGAACAATTTTATCATGGAAAATTCCATTTAAGTACAGTTTAACATTGAGCTATTAATTTTACTTATTCTATCACACGCTAGGTGTCACCGTCACAATATTCTTATTTCGAATATTTGAGCAGTAAATAATTCGCCTAAATGTCGTTTCAATGTAACATAATAGGTTACAGTTGTATAAAAGTTTTTAGCATGGACACAATTTTAGTACAATTTAAGAGAGTAATGCTGTCTGTAAATTCTCGGGTAAATTATATTAAAATTGGTAAATGTTTTTTACCCTCCTCAATGCCGAGGTTGTTCGAGTAAGGCAACCGTCGGTGATCTGTAGTTTGTGAATAATTTCTTTAAATTTCAAAGTAAATCATATGATAAAACTATTGAATTGTTTTTTTTTTTTAAATTCTAAATTAGGGCTCAACCGAATATTTTTTGAACACTACAACCAGCGATTGTTAATAATAATAATAATAATGTTGCATCTCATGAAATCTTGAAAAAATTAAATTAAATTGAATAAATAGAAATAAAAATCAATGATTTCTTAGAATATGACGCTTTGTCATATTTTTTAAGCGACGTTAATTTTAATGAAAAATTAATTTCTCGGTATAACGATACTATGTAAGCTTACCTTAACCTAGTAATGTAAATCCACCTTAACCTATGTACAACTGTCAGATACATGTGAATACCAATAAAGTTATATCTTAACACCCGACACGAATGGTTGAAATCTTATATGGTGTCAGAAGTGAAAACTAAAAAAATTAATAAAATAAAAATCGATTATCATCGGAATAATCATTGATCGAAACGTTTCAAAGAATAAGAAACACGAATCAATAATAATTACTGAATAATAATTAAATTAAATAAATAAAAACATAAAGCACGCGGAAATTGCTTTTCATAAAAATTTAAAATAGAAGTCCTTATCGAAGAAAAAGTAGTTCGAGAAGACTAACAACATGGCGGAGCATCTTCGACCACCAAAACAATTAATCATCACAGAAAATATAACGGATGATTGGAAAGTGTGGATACAACAATTCCAGTTCTATAGCAAAGCAACGAAGCTAGACAAACAAGAGGACGAAATTAGAGCGGCTACGCTGATGACGTGTTTAGGAATCGAAGCGGGAAAAATCTTCAAAACATTCTAGCTAAAGGAAGACGAAATTAATTACGACGCAGTGGTAAAAAAGTTTGCCGAGCATTTTACACCAAAAAAGAACATCACGTATGAACGGTATGTGTTTAATAAAATGTCTCAAGCACAGAACGAAAATGTTGATGAATTCTATACAAGAATCAAAAGTCAGTTAATGAAGTGCAATTTTGACAAATTAGCCGATAAAATGTTACGTGACAAGATAGTTGTAGGTGTATATTCAAACAAAGTAAGAGAACGTTTGTTGGTCGATACTGAACTACAGCTAGCTAAAGCAATAGATATATGCAAAGCGAGTGAATCAACCAGCAAGTAATTATCTGAAATAAAAGAAAATCAAGCATTGCATGTTATAGAAATTAAGAAATCAGATAGAATTAAGTCAAATGATACAAAAAAGTCGAGAGATGATCAGGTTTCTGACATGACACATAATGATTGTAATCCGAAAATTTTCTTTTGCAATCGTTGCAAAACTAAACACGGTAGAAAAATTTGTTTGGCATACGGCAAGAAATGTGGAAAATGTTAGAAAGTTGGTCATCTGGCAATAGCATGCAGAATGAAAGATAAAAATAATAATGAATTAAATGAAAGTTTCGACGACGAAGCCGAAGAATTGTATCTCGATATGTTGGTCAACGGAGAGGAACGCGAGAAATCGAAAGCGTGGTTTGAAAAAATTAAAATAGGCAACGATGTGATAGAATTCAAGCTTGACGCTGGAGCTCAATGTAATGTGATAAATAAAAAGTTGGCAGACAGTCTTAATTTGAAAATTGACACGTCGAATAACAAAAACCTAATTTCATTTGGCGGTCACAAAATTAGGGTTATAGGTCAAGCATCCATAAATTGCTTAGCAAAAAATAAACTAGTTTGGGTAACGTTAAAAATCGTAGACGAAATTACAGGCCCAATATTAAAAATTAATTCATGCATAGATTAAAAACTCACATCAGCTGGCTTAAAGGTAAATAGGGACAAATGCTTGTTCAATAAAAAAACCAACTTAAATTCCTAGGGCATATTTTATCATCTGAAGGGCTAAAACCAGATGATGAAAAGATTGAGGTCATCGGAAAAATCGAGACACCCAAAGTACGAAGCAACTACAAAGGTTTCTGGGAATGGTTACGTATGTAGCTAAATTTATCCCCAATTGTTCTGAAATTACTTCGCCACTCAGAGAATTAGTGAAAAAAAAAGTTAGCTTTCTATAGGATTATTAACAACAGCAAGCATTCGAAAAATTAAAACAACTTTTAGCTTCAGCTCCAGTCTTGAGATATTATGATGTCAATGCAGACGTTAAATTGTCAGTGGACGCAAGTCAAAAAGCGATGGGTGCGGTATTCTTGCAAAATGACCAACCTATAGCATATGCATCAAAAGCTCTAACCTAAGCGGAACAAAACTATCCACAGATCGAGAAAGAAGCGACAGCCATAAAATTTGCTTGTAATAAGTTCCACGAGTACATATACGGTAAACGCCTGGAAATAGAGACAGACCATAAGCCTTTAGAAACAATTTTTTAAAGGATAATCAATCATGTTACAGCTAGATTACGTAGAATAATATTCGATGTGCTGCAATATGCACCTAACGTAGTATACAAGAAAGGTACTGAGATACTAATCGCGGAAACATTAAGCAGAGATTGCATCACGGAACTCGACAATACGGAGGAGGAAGAGTTACAAATACAAATAACCCTGACTATGTCACCAGAACCGCAGTATAAATTGACAGAAGATGTCAAAATGGACAAAGATATCAGTCAGGTTGTCTCATATATCATAAATGGGTGGCCTGATAAGGAAAGAGACATCTCGCAATGTATACGAGGGAATTATCTTTAAAGGTTACAAAATAGTGGTGCCAAACATACAAATTGAAAAAATACTAAACACAGCACACACTGGTCACTTGGGCATTATGAGCACACTGAAACGGATAAGACAATAATTATTCTATTGGAAAAACTTATCCAAGGATGTGATTGATTTCGTACAGAAATGCTCAATATGTCAACAAACACAAAGGAAAAATGTAAAAGAACCAATCTTGAACAAGGAAATTCCAGAATATCCGTGGCAAAAAATATCAACCGACATATTTACATTCGAATCACAAGAACATCTGGTAATAGTGGATCTACTCAGGGTATGTTGACTTCGAAAAATTACAAACTAGCACATCTGCGGAAATAATAAAAATTCTGAAGAGAATTGGGAATTTGTTCAGAAAACAACTAGTCTACATTTTCCAAGGGCTTATGGTTTGGCGGAACGAGCCGTTCAAACCGTTAAGTTACTACTAAGAAACTGTTCCAAAGACAAGACAGACATTTATAAAGCATTGCAAAACCTGAGAAATATGCCAAAGGTTAATAGCCTAGAATCACTGAATCAGAGATTGCTAAGCAGAATGACTCGAACGAATCTACCGATCAAAAAAGATTTTCTTAAGCCAAGATCAATTGAAAATGTCACAGAAAATTTACAACGAGTAAGACAGAAACAAAAAATCTATGCCGACAAAGGGACTAAAGAAGCTCCGGATTTAAAAATCAATGACAGAATCAGAATACAAACAGGACATATAGAGTGGACGTAAGGTACAGTTATAGGTAAACCAGATGCACCGCGGTCGCTGATAGTGAAAACAGACGATGAGCGAACATTCCGTAGAAACAAACATCATTTGGCTAATACTATAGCTCAAGTCAACGAAATAATTGAGGTACTGAACTAGGAGACCGTAATACAGAAGTAATAACTACCCGATCGGGAAGGGTAATTAAACCATTATCAAGGTTGAATCTATAGGTCAGGTGAGAGAAGTAATAAAATTGCACGGTTCGTTCCTTGACGTTGTACAATAAAAATAAAATAAAAAAGATTAGTTTGGATTTATATAAAATTAGTTATAATTGAATTATATTTTTATAAGATTACATAAGCTAACCATCCTGAAAAAGATAATAATAAAAATAAAGAAAATGAAATTTAGAATTAAGTAAGACTGTGTATACCATAATATAATAATATGTACAATAATAATATGTAAAAAAAAACCAAGGGGATATAACGATACTATGTAAGCTTACCTTAACCTAGTAATGTAAATCCACCTTAACCTATGTACGAGTACAACTGTCAGATACATGTGAATACCAATAAAGTTATATCTTAACACCCGACACGAATGGTTGTAATCTTATGCTCGGTGAACGAAGATTCAGAAATGATGTACATATTTTATCACTTTTAACTGTTGTTAATTGTTTCCACTTTACTCTGTTTTCGTTGTAATAGGCTATACTTATCCTTAAGATATGTTACCCTTTTAACCGTATTTTATCCTTTTGTTCATAATGAATGTTCATAAGACGAGAGTTATGAAAAAATTATTGTCACTCATCAGGCTACAGCGATTGAATTGCTAACTATATCATGATTACTTTCTATGTATATAAAGCAACCATATGCCATTGTTATAATAGCGAATTATACGCAATACATGGTGAACTCTTAATAATTTAAACTTTTATTGTATTTCATGCATGTATGTGATTTCTGTTTGAAATAATTATTTTTACGAAGAACTAAAATTAATAACATAATTTGCCAACTCTTAATAATTTGACCTTCTTCATGCCTTTTCTCATCACATAGGAGTACCATTAATTTATCTTTAGAACCGTCAGTTGAAAAACCACGAACAATCCCACCATTGTCACCCATGCTAACATTTTTTTCTTGTCAACCAATGCTCCAATTACTAAAATATAGTAAAACTTTTTCAAAATTAGTTTATAAAATTCTCTAAAATTCACTTAACACAGCGACCCAAAAATCATGAACTGTAAAGTTGATAAAAATTGGTTGATGGGACTAAATTACCTATCCATAATAAACTACAAAAATATTGGGTGGAAGTTTAGATTTTATGGGATCATTTACGCGGATTTGTTGATAGAAAATGTTACCAATTATGAGACAATGGAAAATATTGCGCCCGATCTATACATTATTTTGGAGACTGCGGAGAGTTTGGTTCCAGATGAACCGACAGATAAGCTGCATAACATTAAAAACAGAAAACGTAAAATTTTCAAGCGAAAAAATATACAAATTGAAAATCTCGAACGTAATATTTATCAGAAGCGGGACATTGCCAAATGATGTGTTTGAATTGGATTCTCCTTTTACCTTCTTTCACGTTAGTAAACCAAAGTTTAGTAATCTCATACAAACACCTACCAGCTCACAAAATTCTATTGGAAAACTCACATAAACCTTCTTGGATATACAAAAATCAAAACAATAATGTCGGGTTGTAAATGGCTCCATTAAAAAGTTAATATGAATTAAAATAATATTTAAATTAAAACGTAATACTTACATTAAATTGTCATTTAATAATAAAATAAATTTATTGAAAAAAAAAAAATTGAATTCTACCAAATAAATTACTTAACGTAATGATTGTCATGCTACATATTGATTCATACAGTAAATGAAAATTCCGGTTAATTCAAAAAAACTTTTCTGATATTCTTAATAAAATTTTCTCATTATCAGACTAGTGCTAACATCAATTTTAGTGTATTTTCAATTTTTGGTTTATCATTTTTTACTAAGTATTTCGATGAGAAACATTTAATAGTTATACCACCAAAAAAAAATCGCTAAAAAATGATGACGTTTGATTAAGGCTCCATGATCTAGGCGGCTCTGGTATTAAACGACATGTATTTTATTTAAAATTTATAAGTACATACATACCATATACATAAATGTCGATTGGAAATGCATTTATACATTTTCTGTTTTTCCATTAATGGTTTTGCAATTTAAAAATAAAGATTTTCCATTTTTTTTTTGTTTTTAGTATATTTTGGAAATGAAAAATATCACTTTTTGAGTTGAGTAAATGTGACACATTATGTTTATAAAAGTGTCTTGTTGATTTAAAAGGTTATAACCTGACAAAATGATTTTCTTTATACAGTAAAGAGTTTTATTATATGTTGACAAGAAAACATTTTGCTACAAACCGACATTTTTAACCGAACATACATATATAAAAGTTATATATGTGTATGTGAAATCGACATGTTACCAAAATATAAATTAAATAAATAATTTTAAAACAATAATCTTCTCGTTTTTTGTGTATACCTACATACATACATATATAGTATAAAAATACAAAATAATAAAACGTCGAAATATTCTTGAAAACTGTTGGGAAAAATATTATAAAGCAACAGCGAGCAATAAAACGAGAAAATATTAAAGACATTAAAGGTTTAAAGTTAAACAAAAGCAGTCAATTTTTTTTTTTTATTGAAGAAAGAGCTTTAGATAGGATTTTGTGTTGTTTTTTGGTACACAATTTATGCTTTCTTTAGTTTTTTTTTTTTTTCTTTAGAGTAAACCGCTTAACATTTTATTTTCCATGAAACGACACACAAAAAGGAAAGACAATGTTTCGCAACCAATAAAATGAATGTCATGTTTTTGCGTTATGTTTTTCAAAAAGCACAAAAAAAAAATACTTAAAAGTTATATTTTTTCGTCTTATTACTCGTTTACTTATATATTATATTTAATGTATATAATTTTAGCTAAGCCTTTATTTTTTCCCTAACATGAAAAATTATTATAAAATGAAAAATCGAATTATGTCTGCAATACATAAATAAAGTTGATGTTTTTATGTTAAATAATTAAATAATCGGGATATATATATTTAAGTCCCAAATAAGAAATGTTGGAACGAAACCTTCGTTGGGTGATTGATGGTCTTATAATTTCAAGAATATTATAAACATTTTGAAAATATAAATAAAGGTCAAATATTAACAGTAATTATATTTTATTTATACTTTCAGAACATTGGATTTCCATAATAAAGCGTTTTAAAGATAGCAAAACGAAAACGAAAATTGAATTCACTAGAACTATTTTAATTTAAAAATCCAGTTACAAATATTTAATTTATTCAGAATATAATCTTTTAATTGTCCCTGACCGAAAATTTAAAATATTTTTTGAAGTTTCCATCAGAAAAAGTAAACGAATTTTTCATCAGATCTGTTAAAATATGTATTTAAAGAAAAATTAATAATTGAAGTTGAAGCGCATCCAACAATCTACTATGAATCCAGCCGAGACTACAAAAACAAAAAAGGAACAACTTGGGAAGGAATTTCTTAGATAAACTCTGGCAAGTTTACTTCATTTAAAAACCCTTCGCAAATTATTTTTAGTGAATAGCTGCCAAAAAAAAATGGACAAACCTATCAGACTCATTCAGAAGATACTTAAAAATAGAGAAAACCATGCCTTGTAAATCTGCACCAGCAAATAAAATTAAATGGTGCCGCTTTGAGAGCATGAGATTTCTCATTCCCAATTGCAAAGTGCCAGAAAAGTAGGTTTTTTTTTGTATTAACTATACATTTTGATTAAGGAAATTTTTTAATTTCGGTGTTTCAAAATTCAATGTTGGACGTCGAGGTAATCGAGGAAATTGAACCTAGTCCTGCGAATACTAGTAGGAATGTGCCATTATTGGAGCCGGAAAGAACAGAGTCTGTAAAATTCGGAGGTCGAGAGCTCTGTTGAAAAAAATATTAATTAAAGGCAGTGGATAATTTGACAGAGCCACCAGCTCCAGCTCCAAAAAATTATTCAATGACAAAAGTCTTTAAATCGTTAAGCGAATTGGCGAAGAATTTTAGGTTAGACCAACAAATCGACTTCCATAGCTCCATAGCTGTTTGCCAAATTTTGCGATACAACTATTTGTCAGTGGACAATCTGAAAAATGTGACAAATCTAATGAAACAGTGGCGAAGAAAGACAAAAAAGTGAAATGTGAACGGTGCTCTAAATTTTTTCATATTGAATGTGTGCGTATTACGCGCATGTAATTTTATTCATTATTAAATGACACTCGGTTCTGTTCAACTAATTGTAAAGAAAACCGTCCGTTTTCAAAACAGTCAGTAAACAAAATACCTATGTATACCACAAGTGATGATGAAGAAGGTGACGAAGATTAGTAACACTAAAAGAAATCATTGTGTCACAAAAATGCATTGCTAGGTTACGATTAGCTTGATCGTCTCATCGATGAAAATCGGGAAATGAAGAAAATTGTCTTCAATTACCATCATATGGAAGAAGAAGTAAATTGAAATGAAGTTAGCAATTGAATCTCTACAACAACACGCCAAAATGACGAGAAGATCTTAGTAAGAATATCATTGATTTAGCGGTGAAAATGAATCTGAGAAGTCAAAAAATCGGCAATCTCAACGAGTCTGGAACGAGCCCTTAAACGCAGCAAGGAGCTCAGCTTGGACACGGAAGTCACAAGAGAGACAATCGAAGTCCAGATTACTCACCTGGAGCAACGGTATAGGGAATTCTGCCTTCACGCAAGACAAGGTCGAGGCCATATGTGGTGAGGATGAATTGGAACAACAATTTGGAAATCGGGAACAGAGTGAGGAATATCATTTCATAGCAAGTTCAAATCTCAAAACTCTATTGAGACAAATTACCATGGCGACTTCAATGCATGATGCCAAGGCAATCGATGCTACCACACTACACCAATCAGTCAAAATTAAGTTACCACTGTCTTCGATGGCAATTATGGAAATTGGACGGAATTCGAAAGTTTGTTCACTGATTTGATCGACAAAAATTCAAGATTGACTGATTCACAGAAGCTCCATTACCTGAAAGAAAATTTAAATGGTGAAGCTGCTACTCTATTGAGAACGGTACAAATCAGTGATGCCAACTACAACGAGGCATGGAAGATCCTCACCGATCGGTACAAACATCGACGCTTCATCATCGACAATAACATCCATCGATTCCGAAATATGTCCGCGTCCGCTCATGAATCCGCAATCGGATTGAGCAGCATCATAGATGTCTCTACATATACAATTTGAAGTCTGAAGGTATCGGCAGTTCCGGTGGCCACTTGGGATATTATTCTCGTCAATATTATCGTCGACAAACTCGATACAGAAACTCTTCGTCAATGGGAATTGACACTAACTCGAGCGCAGTATCCCACTTATCAACTGCTGATGGATTTCTTGGAGACTCGATGACAATCGTTGGAAATGATTTCCATGCCCAAGTCAAATTCGTCGAAGCCAATCACTTCGTCAATACGCCGGGAAAACGAGGCAACAATATATCGTTCACCATCAACAGTTCAACCTTCGTCATCACGCCCGAGCTCGAAGCGCGAAACTTCAATGCATCCATCTCATTCGTTCGTCTCTACATCGACTTCAATTACATCGCCAAGCTGTCCATTCTGCAGTGAGGAACACAGTGCGTTCCAGTGCAGCAAATTCAAATCATTACCGTTTGATCAAAAATCAAATAAGATTCGTGTAAAGAATCTGTGTTACAACTGTCTGCGGAAGGGACATCGTAGCGCAGAGTGTCGGTCAAGTTTCTGTCAGTTTCTGCAACCGCAGACATCACACTCTACTACACATATCGGATGGGTCATGGCGAGCTTCAGTCACCAACACGAGTAAAACACCGGCCAACAATTCGCCAATTATCACTCATTCAAACGACGCCAGTTCGAATCATACCACATCGCCACCGACAGATGGTTTACTCGCAACAGCAATTGGAATCGTCGCAAACGGAACACAAGATTTCACCATTCGTGCCCTGCTTGACTCTGGATCACAAGTGAATCTCATCTCGGAAAACGCCATAACTCGGACTGGCCTACCACGGAAGCCAGCTTCGATCTCAATTAACGGAATCGGGGCCAGGATAGCAGCCAAATCACAATCGATCGTCGAATTTGTTCTTAAATCACGTGTTGATTCGAGATTCGAGATTTCCATCACAGCAGTAGTCGTCGAAAGGATAACTGGCATATTGCCATCGCAACATATTGAATCACAACAATGGAAACATTTAGATCAGCTACAATTGGCCGATCCTCATTTCAATCGACCTCACAAAATCGACGTGCTGCTAGGGGCTGATGTCCTCGGAATGCTTCATATGGATGGATGTATAAAATCTCTCAACGGTTCCCCATTCGCACAAGAAACCAAACTGGGACACATTTTGTTTGGTAGATTTGATCGAAACACAATCACACACTCCTTAAGTACGACTGCAATCATCGAGAACTACACCAACGTCGACAAAACCTTGAAGTCATTTTGGGAGATTGAAAACGAACCAGCAGCCCGAGAACTTACTGCAGATGTGAAAGGCACTTTCAATCAACATACTCCAGAACCAAGAACGGAAGATATATCGTGCAACTCTCTTTCGTTGATCAGCCATTGCCACTCGGAACATCTCGAGAAGGCGCGATCGTGAGGCTGAAGCACATGGGACACTCTCTATTTCGAGCAGAATCACATGGAGGCAGTGCCATTCGACGACGGAGAACCTACAAATCAAAGGTGCTATCTTCCACACCATGCCGTGATACAGGGTTCGAGTTCCAAGCCAAAATTACGCGTGGTCTTTGATGCTTCACACAAGACGACTTCTGGAGTTTCACTTAATCAAAACCTTCGTATGGGTCCTAAGCTTCAACAGAATCTATTCACTATCCTCACTCGCTTAGTTCAATATTATCGGTCGTAAATTTGGATTCCAAAGAATTTATAATAAAAAATAATTCGGTCGACGTGATTGGCCGGAAGAAACAATTTCTATTGGAAGGATTATCTAAAATCAAATTACTCGCGCGATGTGACTGAGTATAATTACTATTACATCACATCGATTTAACAATATTTTGAAAATACAAATTGAAACAATTTGCAATATCAATATGTGAAGAAATTTGTGTACCCGATTCATCGATTATTTCAGAGATTGCGTTGCAACGCGTCCGTTTGTTCAGTATTTCATTTGCCAATTCCCACTGCTTCTAACAATTGCCACCCGCTCTTTGAAGTTTGTTAAAATAGTATTTCAATTTTGCGTTTATAATTTGTTTATTCAATTCAGTCGAATACTTATAATAGTACTTCTTCAGATTTGAATTTTGACTATGTTTTTTGAGTTTCTTGCGAAGTTGGTTTTTCTTTATTACTTTAAAAACCAAAGCATCTGTAATCCAAGGTTTGCGTTTTACAGTTTTTTTACGCGTTGCAAATACATATTTACATTTAGTGATATAATTATTTAAAATGTAGAGGAACAAATCAAACGTTTCTGAATATTAACTAGAGCCAATACAGAGGACCACGATTCTTGAACTAACAAGTTATTTAATAATTTAAAATTAGCAGTTGTAACTTTCGGAATAGATTGAACAATAGGGTTGTCTTCCAATAATAGAGGTACGAATATAGCGCAATGATCAGTAATTCTCATATCTAAGACAGATGATCTCACATCAACATGAGAGCATCTGAAATAAACATGGTCAATACAAGTAGAAGACAAATTAACAATCCTAGTTGGAGCATTGACATCAGAAGTTAAACCATTACTTGACATCAAAAATTTGTATTCATCTATTTGCATTGAATTATAGTAAATTAATGTTTAGATCACCAACGACTAAAAGATTTTTGGATTTAAGTCTACACATAAAAGGGCCAAATTCAATCAAAAAAGCATTTATATTAAAAGATTGCAACCTATAGACACATACTATAGTAATTTTAAAACGATTCAAATAAATATCTACCATTAAGACATCGGCAGTATTCAAAACAAAATCGGTTGCAATTTTCACATTTAAATCATCAGCTATGTAAATTTCAACACCACCAGAGCGATATTTATTATTATAATTAGCAAACAATTTGTAGCCTGGTATTGCATAACTGTCAACCTAATTATCATTTATCCAAATTTCAGATAAAGCTATTAATTTAGGCATTACACAAAAAGATTGCAGATGGCAAACTAAACAATCATAATTTTTACGCAAGCTACGTATATTTTGGTGCATGACACAAAAATTGTGACCTTTAGAAGGAGAAGTCATGGAAGGATGGGATGGTAAAGACAAATTAGGACCTAAAGATTCGTTAAATAAATTACTCATAAATAACAATTAATAAAAAATAAATAAATATATATACCAATTAGAGTTTGTTTAGGTCCTCCATTGAATTAACCAACTTGATTGGTTCACCATTCTCCTTCCTCATACGTATCGTAGAATTCCTAATCCAAAGGTACTTATAACTGCGATCAATTTTAGCTTTTTTAGCTGCCATAAATAACTGCCTTTTCTTGTATGTCAAACATTCTTTAATGAAAATTGGAGTTGCATCTTGAACATCAGCACCAAATGAAGTGGTGTTTAGTTTTAGTTTTTCCTTGTATTTCGTATCCATAATCAAATCCTTGGTTTTTCTTGATAAAAACTTTACAAACACTACATCCTGCGGTGATTTAGAATTACCAATGGAAAATGATTTTCTCTTTTTTATAAAGCAATAGTCGAATCAGTTGTAGGCAAACCGGTAATTTCTAAGCATTTTTCCTTTGATAATTTTTCGAAGTATTCAATTTGCTGTTGGTTTTCGTTGATTATTGTTTTCAGTTGTGCGTTTTCAGCTTTTAAATTTTTCACTAGAGAAAATAGGTTTTCGTATTCCTTTAGCTGATTAAATACTTTAGAAAAATTAGATTTGATGTCATCTTTCATACTGATGACTTCGCCAAACAGCATTTCCAAGATCACGGTTGAATTAATTATACCCGATAAATTTTTATCAGTAATACTGCCACCCGAACTATTTGCACATAATTCACAAATCCAAGACTTAGAAGTTACTTCAATATTATCAAACTTGGCATTATCCAACATTACACATTCGAGATGAAATAATTTAAGGCATGCTACATATTTTATGTTATTTTTGAGTTCAGCAACACGAATAATTCCAACGTTACATTTATTGCACGACATTTTAAAAGTTATTAATGAATTACGTTTCAGTAGCTTATATCCACAATTAAAATTCACATTGGATTAAAAGATTTAATTCATAATATTAAAATACACTTTAGATTTAATAGTTTTAATTATGACAACATTCACAACATGATAAAACAAAAAATGTATTTCATACTGTTAATTTAATATAAAAGAGTACTGTACAATCTTTATGATGATTTACAAATGATTTATTTTTAATTTTTTTTTTTTTTTGTGTACTTTATATAAATAATAAATTGTTTGAAAATTCTTCTTTCACGTGTTCACCCCACAACATGAAGAGAAAGAATTGCAGCGAAGAGAAAGTATTATTAATTCCTGGTAAAATAAGCATCTTCCGGCAAACTTAAAGAACTAGAATTCTTAATCCTTGCTTCGCCAAACTGACAATTCGAAAATACTGCTAATTGGACTGTTATTTGGAGCCATAAGACCCAATATTGACCATGGTAAATTTATATTGTGTATCCGCAGCTGCCATTAAACCAATCGAAAATGTTTTTTTTAAATTAAAATATAACTTCCGCTTTTACTAGGACAAAACATTTTTCTAGGCTTACCGTCAACGGCGCCAAGGCAGTTTGAGAAATTCCACCCTGTGAAAAACTCTTCCGATATTAAAAATATAGTCTACAGCTCTTAATTAATTGCTACGATTGTTTGCATGACACATCTTCTGATGATCGTTATTCTCATTAGGAAACGTAATGAGAGATTCGTAAAAGTACTCCAATTGTGGGATTTTCGGTGGCGTTTACGACAGAATTTTGACAGTTAGTGAAAATCTGTTTTTCGGTTTTTTATGTATGGGTAAAGCAAACCGAAAAAATATTATAATTTGGCAGATTGTTCGTTTTTGATGTTTTTCGTTTTGCTGTGGGGGGTATAGCACTTAAGAGAAAAAAAAAATTAAAATAAAATTTTCGTTCATTGAAAGTTTAAAATTTCAAAAATTTAAACTTAGAATATTTTCGAATTGCATTAACTTTTATCAACTCGGCAAAAAAAACATGATCATATTTTCACAAAACTAGAACACAATATCGTCATAAAAAATAAATAAAACCTAGAAGTTTTTATTTGAATTTTCAATATTTTATTTTGACGATTTTCAATTTTGTGCTTAAAAAATAGAACAACAAACAATCTACTCAGGTATGAGTTTATCCAAAAACAGAAAAATAAATATTTGTTCGTCTTCGCATATACATATACCATATGTATATGTCAGAATAGTTTTTGTTATGAAAAGTTATTTTAAACAAAAATATTATAAAGTAAAAATACAAAAAATTCAATTTTATTCTAGTAGACAAAAACAAATTTACAATACGTAGCTACATATGTACATATGTATATCGGAAAACTATATTTTCACTATTTTCTCTCTTTCTATGGTAAAATAAATAAAATTGAATAAAAAAAAAAATATTGAAAGTAAAATTTAATTGAATTCAATGCACAATTCTTACTATTCTTACGTCTAAGCAGTTGGAATAATATAAGCAAGTACACATAAATTTCGCTTCGTTCAATGGAAGAAAATCATGTTAGAGATTATTGATTTTTGAATTAATGCTAAAATCGAATATACGTATAACTTCTTTATTTTTATAACCTCGTGTGTTGCAATAAAAGAATATTGGATAAATTTTTATATTTTATTTTCAATTCGCAGGTATTTATGTTTAACATCAAATCGTGCCAGATTAATAATATTGCTTATATAAACGTATATATGGTATGTAGCATACACATACATCGCAATGGTAGTAAACACTTTAAAGCACTCAGTGATTTATAATCCAATTATTCATAAAATTTTGTATTTCTAAAAAATAATTAGGCGATTAATAGTTTTACAAGAAAATATTACAAAATTAAACCAAAAAAAAAAAAAAAATAAAAGATGCTTGATAATAAAATTATAAATTTTCTGTAAACTTCTTATAAAATATTTTCAATTCTCTATAAATATTTGTTGTGTAAGATCTTTATTGACCAGATAATCTTCAATTAAGAAAAATTCATTTTGCAAGAAAAAAATTTATGAATTAAAATCCAATTTTTATTCTCTGTCTGTTCAAGTATAAAACGTGATTTTGGTAAATTTGTCAAACAAAAGATTCAAGAAGAAAAATTTACTGTATTGAAATAGAGAAGGAACAAAAAGCTGATTTTCCACTGGAAGTATTTTTATTATATTAATTAAGGATTATTTTTTATATTATGCAATGCAAAACGATTGATTCACCATTCAATTATATATTGACATTTCCGACTCTCTTATAAATGGTCCCTAGTCTCAATGTTTCATTCTTCGGCTCAACGTCTTCTAAATACTAAGTTACGTGTAAATGAAAAATAATAAACATATAGAGCATGCTTTCACTATTTGGAAAACTCGTTGATATATTGTAGTAAAGTTTAAATTGTACCTAGCCAGAGCCGGACACATTATACAAAGCCCTGATTAAGATGTCTCAGTCATGGATGTGTTACCTTTCTTTAAAGTGGGGATGATGCAATTTGTCAAAAACATCGATTTTTCGAATCAATTTAAAAAATCGCGTTAAAGGTTAAATTATAATTTTAATTAATTATGAGGGTATATATAAAAAAAAAAATTATAAATAATTGATTGTTTGATTGATTGCGGTGTACGATCAAACATTAAGCAAGTCTCCCGTATTATAAATGCGAATACCACACCACTATACCCATGTTGCAACACGACACCATAACTCTCCCTTACCAAGGAAATATGTACCATCATACTCCGCTTTTCATGAAGCCAACATAGCAATATTTCACCTCATAAAGGAAGGCGCCACATCGATAACCACATAAGTCTAATAGTTGTGATATCCGCCCCTGGCCAGGCCGCCGTGGTACACCTTTTTACACATAACAAAATCGAGGGATGGGAAAGGAATGTTAGCAACAAAGACTCAACCCGGTTCCAGACACCTAAGTAGTTGATAGTTAGTAAATTTGTTAGTAATATATTTTTAGTAATTTATTTAGCACAAGACAATACAATTTAAAGTTCATCTACTGCTCCAACTCCTGTAAGGTTGTTTAAGGTTCTTCAAGACATTCCTAAATTTAAAAATTTAAAATATGCATTAATTCTTTATAATAAAATTCTGAAAAAAATTCTAGATCAATCCCTATGTACCACAAATAAATAACCATTAATAGTTTGACAATCATTCAGCCAACTATCATCTGGCCATCGTGCTGTCATCACAGCCATTGTCATATTGGTCGAGTTTTTCAGGAGTGTTCTAAACTAAAACCATTTTAACTAACCAATATGAATACTAATACCAAAACTATCATTAACAATTATACCAACAAGTATGAACATTTACACCAGTACGAACACCAATACCAACAACACCCACTTCAATACCAATACCAACCTCAACCATAATATTAAGCCATATGAATAATTCAATATCAACAATAAAATTCTACGGGAATGTTAAAAAAATTACAAATTGCCAAGCTACAATTCAAATTCACAGCACCTGCCCCATCAGCCACCGCCCTCCTGTAGACAGCCAATCAATGGCTCACTCACTGCAACTAGTTTCAAAAATAAAAGCTGAAAAAATATATATTTCATATTCAACCATACTATCAAAAATTCAACCAATCGGCAATTTCCTAAAAAATCTTGCAAAAGGACATTAATAATGCTCAAATTACCTACTTATTTATCCAGTTAATGATGTTTAAATTAATTATTATATACTACGCAAAAGGTCTAGAATATTAACCGTTCCGTCAAGCACTACATGCATCCATACATGACACTTACCAACAAGACCCAAATAGAGTTTCCTAGGTTACTCTGAAAATTAAATTGCTCCACTACCCAATCAACAGCAACCAACTTATATAAACCAGTTAGTAACAAATAAAAAAATCTCTACGCCACACAGCTGCTGTACGCTTGGCGCTTCTGGGGGCTGAGCGAGAACTCACCAACATTTCCGTAGCTTGGATACGATCCAAAAATTATATACAACCCAGTATAACACCCAGTATAACCCATTACAATTACACCATCAGACGAAATACTTGAACAAACCATGACACTTTGATATAATTAAATGCAACAACCAAAAAGTGCTGAAACGTTTCCATCAATACCTCAAACATTCTTGCAATGCAATGTAGTACATAACAACATATAAAAGGAAACCTCCCCTATCCCAGACAACGTGCGACGCCGCTCATTCAATCAGTATAGCGCTTCAATCCACATATATAAATTACAATTTAACACTAATAAAGTGATTGATTTCAGCAGAAGACACCCTCTGTCACCCTAGAACAAAATTTTTAACTATCTTTATACAGGCATACCTTCAACAAAAAGAAGCAAAATCAAGAACTAACTGAAAATTTCCCAGAAGTGGAACAGATCGTTTTTGATTCCAATCTACACAATTATTGTAAATTAAAACTTCACACAAAAGAAGAAAATACAACAATTCATTTCAGAATTTCAGAATTGACTTTACAGAAATAATTTCTTACTTATCCCAATTGTTACTACCAACTAAAGAACCTAGAACCTAAAAAAGACAAAATCAAAAAGTCCAACGCTAATATCTCTCCACGCCAAACATTACAATCATTCAAAATCTATAGGAACACCCTTTGGTTTAGTACCAGTGGCAGTGATGCGTATAGAAATCAGAAATCCTTGTCAAACATTACATGAAGCTAAATTATATATAAAAGGAATACCAATACATATTACCGATCACCACTGACAGTATAGATACTATTATTTGTCCTATCATAAGTTTACACTGCTTTAATTCGTGGAAATGGTTATACACATTTTCCCTTGCATATAAATGGAATACACTTGTGTCGCCCACACATACAAAACAATACAAAATATGTTCTAAGTTTCTAACAGGGGTGAAAAGAGAATAGAGAAAAATAAAATTAAACAATATGTTATATGTACCAATGTCAATATCACCCATTGATTATATTGAGCACACTAACACACCCAAGCAACCAAAGCTTTACATACATAAGCAAAACGCCGTTTAAACAGTAAAATATCAGTATAAATCTTTGCTAAAGTTCAGATATTAATCATAAATTTCTGGTTGGCGAAAAAGTTTCTGAAGAACCGCAAGATGCTTAGTTTTCGAATTGTCACAAAGGTGATCCAATTGCCGCAAGCCAAATAACCAAAAACGCTCTCATTAAAAGCAAGAAGATCTGTAGAAATTTCACATGATTAAGAGCTATTGGACCGCTTCTTTAAACTATAAATGCTGCAATAAATGCTTAACGTACCGTAAAATCTTTCTATAACTAACAACGACTTTTATAGAGAAAGTAACGAAGCTTCTTAGCATTTTGTGTATATTTTCAATTGAAAAATTCTTTACATGAAACCGTACTATGGCTAGTCAAATGAGTAACAACTTATAAGAAAACCTTTGGCTTTTACTTTGTCATCATTTTTTCACCAACTACATAAACACAGATAAAAATTTATTTGTTGTGGAGATAAAGAGCAAAAATTGGAAAAAATACATCGCGCTCTTTACGTTGCTTATTAAAAAGCGAACAAATTTCATGAAATTCGATCACATCAACATGTGTTTGTTGATATATAAACCAAACCGTTAGAAATCCGCTCTAAAGATAACAGTGGTCAAGCAACATACACATATCCAAAATACGAAATGAGATTCTTCAACAAAATCCTAATAAATGAGAATACATCTATTCGTATGTTTGAGAATATGTACAACTATCGTTGATAAAATTTGCACTAATACATATCCAGGGTATAATTTCACAGACATATTAACTATTTTTGAGATTACCTGTTATCCTCATTTTGAACCTGATTAAACCTGTGTCCGTTCAACTAACACATTTTTTACGTTGACTAACAGTATTCTCTTTGTACAACAAAATCACTCAAAAATCCACATATCATTAAGAATTAATTTAACACACATATTTACGACTTATGTCACTTCACATCGCAACAAATCGATGCACCTTTATTAGACTAGTTCGGATCTCTGTAATATTAATCACAAATGCAATACCGTAATATCATTGACAAAAACACAAAATGTACACAATCGAAAATTCACTTCGTATTTGCATATAAACGATAAAATTAATCATTTTAGGTGTATTAATGTAACACATAACACTTTACATTACTGTTGAACTGTTCATTATTATTATAAGACAACCGAAAACATTTTAATTTAATTTTAAGGTTCCGCAAGAAATAATACGACACACTTTGTATAGTCACAGGGATACACCACTTAAAAAATAAAAAAATAAAAAAAAAAAATAAAAATATATACAATCAAAAGCATTAGTTTGAAAAGGGAAATTAGAAAGAAAAATAAAGCGTTAATTGAGCTCACAGACGAG
The DNA here is from genome assembly GCA_958295665.1 of Tipula vernalis. NCBI lineage: Eukaryota > Metazoa > Arthropoda > Insecta > Diptera > Tipulidae > Tipula > Tipula vernalis. The sequence goes on along the minus strand of OY282558.1, from coordinate 103,679,013 downwards.
GACATTAATAAAGCAGCTTGTTCCTCGAACCGTACCCATAACTAGCACTGCACGTCATCAGAATAGGGCCTGATATTTTTTGTTTGATTTGGTTAGAGTTTATTATAAAAGATACATTTTGAAATATATTGTTGTTTTGAGAGAGCAAACTTCTGTTGTATGTGAGTCTCATTAGGGTCAATTAATTTTTTTTTTCGTTTAGTTTGAGACAACACAATAGATTTAGGTCTCAAAATTTTCATTCTGGGTCCTAAAAATTAAAAAAAATGGAAACAATTTTTTATGTATTGTGCATAAAATTTCTTTCGATCTAAATAAGACATTTCTCACATAAAAATATTTCATGGGCTTTTTTGACATTAAACCGGGATCGCGTTTCCTGAGTTTTTATACTTTTAAGTTTTTAATTACGAATAAAACCCATATGAGAAATTTGTCATCGAATCGGAATTCATAATTGAGAATTTTTTAGTAGTAGAGAATTGTTTTCTCTCAAAATGAGTGAGCGAATTTTTAACAATACACACACAACATGACACAACTTTCATTTATGAACAGGGAATTTTGAGAAATTATTATGATACAAAAATCTCTTACAAATTTATTGTTTTGTATTTTTTATTTTTGTATTTCGTTTTTTTTGGAAATGGTTTTTCTGTAAACAAATATTTGCAAAATACATTTTCTGGCCCAAGGGAGTGGCCACTTCCGGTTGGCCGATTTGGAGTAAAATTCGCTGGAACCTCCCAGTTTATGAAAAAATCGTAAATCTTAAGTTTCAGTTCAACCATTTGGGCTGTAGAAAGGACACAGACAGAGTGATGGACTAACAGCAATAGCCACTTTTTCGGACTCAGGGAACCTCAAAACAGATAAATCTGCAAAAATCGCAGGGGCCAGAATTTCAATGATTACTATACTTTATTTTACTTAAGTAAAAGAAAGTTAAATGAATTTCAGAAATTTTCGTTGATTTTACTGCAACTTGTTTTCACTTAGTGAAATGTAAAAAAAATATACCAAACATAAAATTTTCTTCAATGGTCATGTTTTTATTTCAAATGTTGAGTTCTTTTTAGTAATGAGTGTCGGCTCAAGCTGCTTTAATTCCCTTAATTAGTGATTGTTTGTCATTAAAATGTGCGCAGTTCTCGCGCACTTTTCGCACAAAACGTCCGCAGATATTCTCTATTATGTTAAGATCTGAAAAATATAGTCTACGTTTTGGTTTCGGATTAAGGTTTTAATGATGCTGCAAGGCATTATCATGCTGATAAAGAAATCGCATCGGTTCAAAAATATGATAAACTCCCTTCAAGTATATTTTTGTGTTTGAGGTAATTTTGGATGTTTTAAAACTTAATTCGATAGTTCCATAATAGGAGGCTTCCCCCCATATATAGCGCCTTCTTTATTATGATATCTAACCAGAAATCTTTCTTGTTATCTTAAGTCACGAAAATAGTAACTAAAACCATCCGGTCTATCAAAATACGTTTTTTTTCATCCGGGAATACGACCTTAGTTCACGACATTGAATTTTTAGCAAATTTCTGCCATTTTGCACATCGTATTAATGATACACTGGCTGCAAGCCAATTTCTGAAACTATCACCGAACTGAGCTTATACGTTATATTGTGATAAGCATAAAGATGATAGAATGGTGAAGAAAACTTAATTCAACTTCACCATACGTCCAGTAAACATTAAATTAATGCATCTGTCAGCAGCATGTAGATTGACTGAAATTCCTGGCAGCAACAACTTCTTCTACAAGAGATTTGCTGTAATATTAATACTGAAATTTGTATGAAGACAGAGGGTTCAATTTGTGAAGAGCATATCGCAAATACATTGCCATTTCATTTTTAGTATGAGTCAATAATTTTTTTGGAAAAGATGGGGGAACAATATACCGCAACCATTGATACGGCAACCGCCGATTGCCCTCACACCGTCACCCAGAAATTTTTCTTTTTTTTAAGTCATGAAAATAGTAACTCAAACCATCCGCATCTACCAAAATACATTTTTTCTTGTCATCGAGGAACACGACCTTAGTTCACGAAATTTAATTTTCAGCAAATTTCCGTCATTTTGCACATCATAATGATGATACACTGGCTGCAAGCCGATTTCTAAGACTAACATCGAACTTTTTGCGGTCCAATACAGCAATGTAGCGTATAAAGAAGGTAGAACAGCTTAGGAATGACTTTGAAAGTTCCGTCCATCATTTTGAATACAGAGTCCCTCAGCCTGGTTAAATTATTGTTTGTTGTAAAAATTATTACGTCTCCTTCAATTAAGCCTGCGAATAAAAATTTACTTCCATTTCTTTGACAGTACCTCACTGGGATTTTAAAATCTCTTGACGCAGGTTCCTTAGATAGTGGATGCTTTTTTCCCATGTTTAATCGTTTGGGTTAAGGCTGACTTTGACGGAAGACAACCAGCAAGACAAATTATTTGAAGTTCCCGCAATTTCTCTAATGTCGTTTAAGGCGTTTGAAACTGCCATCTTTTCAGCCTTTGGAGCATTGTTATGAGACCAAAGAAAAGGAAAGAAAATTTTAAATCCGTAAAACTAGTGAAGTGTGAAGGCCAATTATACCTAAAATTTACTAAGAAAACCTTGCACCATATATGATCAAATGTCTTGGAAATAACAAGTGGAATGACCTTATGAGTCACCTCCAAAAATTTCATCAAATGGAAATTAATTATCGTCTCTATAGTACTTTCGAGAGCACAGAGATAACAACGCGCCTGATTTACTTCCTTTATTCGTGACGGGATATATTTTAGCAATTCTCTAAATGGAGAGAAACAGGGAATTTCCTAAAAGGAGTCATAAACATAGAATGCGATTTGGCTAACTATTCAGAATAAACGCTTTACCTAATTAGCCCAGAATTGATAATGATCGTCTCTGGGCAAAAATTATAATTCATAAGTGTTGAATATATGAACGCGACTTAAAAACTTGACGTTTAACATAAATTCGTAAAGATTAGAATAACGTTATTAGTATATTTTATCCACATCGTGTTTTATTTTATTTTCACAAAGTTGTTTTCCACATTTCGGAATTAATAAGTAGTTAGATCTGTGGCAAGTAAATATCATTCAAGATATTCTACAGGTTATGGACTCAGTGTGTGAAAATAAAATAAGAAATAAATTACAAAATAATTAAAGTAATTATCACAACGGGGAAACAAAACAAATTTTACATACGGAACTATGGCGGGCGTAGTAAAACCAAAATTTGTTAAATTGAACGACAGAAATTATGCGAATTGGAAGTTCAGAATGGAATTGCTGCTCCGAAAGCAAAATTAGTAGAAAAAGGTGATTATTGGTGAAAAACAGGCAGCAAAAATGGATGCTAACATTGATGAATAACCAATAAAAAGGAAATCGACGATTAGGAACTACATGATGATGAGGCGAGAGGCACAATCGGTTTATCTGTTGAAGATGATCAATTGGCACATATTCGTATGGCAGATACAGCAAAGAAAACATGGGACGCTTTGAAAAATTACCATGAGAAGAGTACGCTTGCTAACAAGGCTTACTTGGTGCGATTAATTTGTGCATTGAAACTCGAAGAAGGTGGTGATGCGAAAGCACACATAAATCGAATGCAAGATCTATTCACGAAATTGAGCGACCTGGGTGAAGGAACATTGGCAACTTTGTTTGCGAAAATATTTTTACTCGGTAGTTTGCCAGAAAGTTACGATACAATGATTTCTGGACTTGGAGCGCATGATGAAACAGAGATCACACTTGATGTGGTGGTTTTTTTTTTTTTTTTTTTTTTTTTTTTTTTTTTTTTTCTGTAAAATTATTTATCGTGAATACATTTTTTATTTTTTTTGCTAACTTCAATTTACGTATTTATTTGTGCACCATATGCAGCAAAGCTACAATATCCTAATCGCATCATCCGAAGAAAGATATTATCTGAAGGAAAAAAAATCTAATTATCAGATTAAGTTTTTGGGGAAAAAAAGAAATGATGATCGGACGGCCCCCCGCTGATCGAGTGATACCTAACCAAAGTCCAGGCGATGTTGACCAATTGCTGGATGGAAATTACGCACCTGCTGTCTTATAAATTTACTGTTTTTTTTTTTTTTTTTTTTTTTTTTTTTTTTTATAAATAAATCAAAAGTTTTTGGCACGCTGTGTGGTGAATGAGCTTGAGCTCAAAATAGAGTGTGCCAAAATCTTAGTAAATTTCTATGTAAATAAATAAATGTAAATAAATGATTGCTAAATACGAGAGGCGTGCACAAAGAGATGGAACTTTAAGTGATTCAGTTATGAAGACTGCAGCAAAGATTGGTGTTTGTTTTTTCTGCAAGAAACCCAATCATCAAAAGAAAAATTGCCCAAAGTGCAAGGAATGGCTTGACACAGGCAAAAAGAGCACTGATGGCAAATCGACTGATAAGTTGAATAGAATTCAAGATTCGGATTTTTTGTTTTTGATTGGTAACAAACAAAAGAAGGGATGGATCATCGACTTAGGCGCAACGAAACATGTTGTCGCAGCAATAGAGATTTTTTCACTGAATTTGATGAATCATATAAAAGTTCAGTCGAGCTGGCAAATGGTGAATCAGTGAGTATTCATGGAATTGGTAGCGGCAATTTAAGTTTTTTAGACGAAAGTGGATGTATTCGTAAAGCAAAAGCAACCAATGTTTTGTATGCACCAAAATTGGTTGGGAATGTACTTTCTGTCCGACGGTAGGTGAAAATGGTCTTAAAGTCGAATTCAACGATCGAATTTGTGAAATCAGGTACAATGGTCAACAAATCGGTGTAGCTGACACAGTTGGTGAATTGTATGTGTTGCGTCAACCAGATTCAGTTTGTACGGTGTTAGCACACAATGACAAATGCATACATAAATAGCATCGGAAAATGGGACATCGTGATCCAATAGCGATTCGGAAAATGGCATCAGAAGGTACAATTACTGGATTGGAAATTATTGAATGCGGAATCTAGGAAGTTTGTGTTGTGTGCATGAAAAGAAAAATGACACGGCTACCGTTTTCAAAGAAATCAGCGAGTGAGTCATCAACGGTATTGAATTTAATGCATACGGACGTTTGCGGACCTATGCGTACAGCGACTCCCAGTGGGAAACATTACTTGGCCACCTTCATTGACGATTACTCATGTTTTACATTCGTTGTTTGTTAGCACACAAATCGAAAATTGAAGACACTATGAAGCGGTTTGTCGCATTGTGTGAAAACAAGTTCAATCGAAAACCAAAAATAATGCGATCGGATCGGGGTGGTGAGTACACTTCAAAGGAATACACAAACTATTTAAAGTCAAAGGGCATTCAGATCCAGTTAACAGCAGCCGACTGTCCACAACAAAATGGTAAAACTGAACGAAAGAATCGCACTTTGATCGAAATGGCTCGTTGCTTGCTCATAGACGCGAAGTTACCAAACAGTTTTGGGGTGAGGCGATTGAAACGGCAAATTTCATTCAGAATCGTGTGATAACAAGAACTACGAACATGACCGCATATGAATGGTAAAACGGCATAAAACCAGATACAGACAATTTTCACATATTTGGTTCTAAATGTTTTGTCCATATGTATCATCAGCAAAAACAGGAAAATTGAACCATGTGGCAGACAAAATGATTTTTCTTGGACATGACGAGCATTCAAAAGCTTATAGGTGCTACAATCCTTCAACGAAGAAAGTAGTAGTCAGTCGAGTTGTTCGTTTTGGTACACAAAATACGATAGAGAGCAAAAATTCAATTTATTTGGGTGGAAGACAATGGCTTATCGGTTCAGGAGGAGCAACCAAATGTTGACAGTATCAGTGAATATGTAAACGCTGAGGAGGAGGTGGTTTCAACAGAAACACAAGGTAAAAATCAGTGCAGATGGTGAAATGCAACCGTACTTCATAAAGTACTCATCGGAGAGGAATTTCAACAGAGCTATAACGATTCATGCTTGTATTCAAAGAAAGTTGGCAATGAGTTTTGCTATGTAATTATCTGCGTGGATGACTTGATTGCGGCAAGTTCGACAAATAAGCAAATGAGCTCTCCCTCCTATATGTTTACTACAGCATGTAGTTCCGCTAGAAAGACGGTAGCATTGGAGCCCAAGGACCTCGAGAGGGTTGTCCCACTCCCGTATATTCCTACTCCTGCCACATACTATATTCCGTTTGCTTTTACTCTTACGAGTTGCTGCGAATTGCAAATCGCCTGTAAGTCACCCAGCTTTACTACAGGAAGGCTAAATAAAACTAGAGGATGCCTGGTATCCAGAGTCCGCATATTTTGAACTGATTAACCTATCAGCCATTCATGCATCGGCATATGCTGTTCCACCTTAGATTAGGGTTTTTTCTCAAGGTTTTCTCCTTTAGCGCCGTACTTTAGCCTGTGCCAAATGGCCAAAAATGTGCCAAGTGCCCTTAGTTACCAGTGGTTGCCACGAGGAGGCAGTACGTACACTTGCGAATTGTGAACAGGTTACCTCTTACACAATTGTACCCATCACGCAACTGCCTAATGACAAGTTTAGAACAGCTCACGTGATGCGCACCCTACTGGAAGGTTACGGAGCTGGTAGATTAATCTACTCAACTTTGCCCCCCCCCCCTCCAATAGACGCCAAACCACCATCAGCACAAGTAAGTAATAGTCACGGCTCGTATGTGTATTATCAACAATATCACAACTTTATTACCAACCAAGAAAGTAAATATTAAAATTACAACTGTATTGAGCCGGCAAATCTAACTAGCTTACATGTCACAAATCTACATTGGGAAGTGAAAAAATTCTGGGAAGTGGAAGAAATTTTGACCCATACAAATCTAATTACCAATACACATGAGTGTGATCTATTTTACGAACTAACCACCACCCGAATCGGAAATGGCCAGTTCATGATTAGACTACCGTTTAAAGAACCAATACCTCCACCATTAGGCCCACGATATAAAGCAGCCTATCAGCGACTACTTGCAATGGAAAGAAGATTTTCAAGAGTACGGAAGTTTTTCATAGAATATCAAGAATTTATGAACGAGTACATTGCACTAGGAGACATGAGTTATGAGTTATGTACCACCTGAAAAGATTCCAGTGCAAGATAAGAGAAAATATTATTTATCGCATCACGCTGTCGTCAAGCCCAGCAGTAGAACCACCAAATTAAAAGTCGTCTTTCACGCTTAATGCAAAACTGGCATGGTACTGTCTTTTAATGATGTTTTACAAGTTGGTCCCAATCTATATACAATGACCTGAAAATACATTTTAAAATTTTGAAAACACTCAATTACACGTAGAGAAAATGTATAAAGGAATGTGAAGCTGGAGCCACACATTCCTTTAAAAGAATCATCAGCCATTGGGTTGACGCGGTTACAGTTTGCATGGGGGATATTATCAAACTTAGGTAATGCTTGAATAAACTGCGAGAGAGAAAAAAAAAAAAGTTAAAAGATCGACCAACGCACTAAATAATAAATAAAGGGTGCGACAACTCCTAAGAGAGGGGAACAGACCTACCCCCACCTCTCCGCAGCAACACAACTGACACCTATCATCCGATAGCGTAGGTAATACCTACAAGGTGATATATAGTATATAGCATTTGTCTCCCGGATAAGAGGCCACCAAGCATCGTAACAAACGTGGGGACGTTCCACACCCGAGAAAATCTCATTAGCCGGGCATACATAGTTTGTTAGCAAACAAAATGTAAAAAGGTCATGACCGAATATCCTTTACGTGAAAAGTTCCCAATGATTTTCCCTCCAAATTATTGACATTATAAGCCACATTATTCACTTTTGCTATAATGACTGTCGGCAGAAAATTTGTTTGATGCATCGCTTTGTGCAAAAGACCGGATGAAAACAGATTGACCCGGTAAAAATTGCGTGTTTGACTACGCAAGTTATTATTTCCAGCACCTTTGTTGGAAGCAATTTTTACCTATCGTATTATTTCATCCCTAATCATATTTAGACGATCTGGTTTAGATATAGTCTGCAATTTATATTCCAAGCCATGCAGCGACATGTGTGGCCCAAAAACCAAATAGTGTTGGGGAGCCCTCAACCAAATAAAATTTGTGGAGAACTGCGTGGAACTATGAATCATATTTCGTTGAGCTTTCACTATTTCCGGTAAATACTTATCCCATTCCAGGTGTTCCCGATCTTATCAAGTGTGGTTCGATTTATCCGTTCTAATACGTTACTTTGTGGGGAATAAACCAATTGACCTCGCTTTCTACAGATTTATTCAGGGACAGGTTTATGCGGGGGTAATTAAAGACAAATGCCCCCTCCCACCCCTTTCACCACCAACCCAAGAATTTGCAGAAAAAAAAAATATATTGCAGTAGCTCTGTAATATTGCGGGAGATAATGTTAACAATTTTGCATCAAACAATTAAAATTTTAACGACCAAACATATTTGACAAACAAAAAAAAATAAAATAATTTTGCGAGAAAGTTATTTGAGTTCTTAATTTGTAATTAAAATTAAATCGTGGCGTAGATGACGACTTTGTGATGACTACGTCCGTCAATAACAAATGTTGCAGTCGATATAGGGTTTAAGATTTCGCAAATTTAATTTGTTGTTAAACCTGCGCAGAATCTGGTTTTTTGAATTTCCTGTGCCGCCATCTATGATAAAATCGATAACTTCATATTATGGCCCTCCCTGCTGATTTTTGTTTTCACAAAATTCTTTTAAACTTTAAATTGCCGTAGGATGCGTATACTTTTTGAGATAATTGCTAAATTCATCTTAAGTGGACCATCTAGTATATAAAAATAAAAATGCTTCTCCTTCAAAAAAATGTGTTCGTATTACGATTGGCTGATATAGTTGCCACGTATGTAGGCCTACTATTTATTTAAAAAAAGAATTATCAAATTCCTATACAAATTCAGGAAAAATACTTTCAGGTCGGATCCGTATTTCATAGACCTAGGTAGCTCTTATGTTTATACAAACGCTACTATAACAATGATTTTTTTTCCTATTTCATCTGCATTCGTCGAAGATTATGGCGAGCATAACGTGGAGGATTCTTGAAATTCACGAAAAATACTTTACTAGTCACCGGTTACTTTCTATTAAAATACGTCACTACAGTCGAAAATTTAAATTGATTTATACGAAAGTTACGGCCAAAATTTATATTGCTTTTCACTACAGAAGCGGACCAATGTGTTATTTTGGGTTGATGAGGATAATACTTTTGTCACAACCATCGGTCACAATCACTTAACTAACAATTATGCTATCAGTTTGCCCAAGCCCATCATTGGTGCCGATTTTTATTTTACTAGATTTGGTTTATTAGTTATCGTAAGGCGTAGACGTTTAATTGACAGGTAAGCAAATTTGACGATTGAAACACTCAACAAATTGGATTCAAGTACACCATCACTATACTTTAGATAATAATTATTGTTTCTTGTAGCAAGAATTTCCTTCTCTCTTTTCAAGTCTTAATTATGGTTAACACAGGTTTAAGAGCTTTCTAGACGTTTGGCTGAATCAAACCGTCAAAATGCATATTTGGCGTTTCCTCATTGGATTTTCTCGCATTCCAATTTAGCTTTTATCATTAAAATAATATAAAATAAGAAACAATTAACTTGGCATTATAGAAATGCTATACGCAGCGTTAAGATCTTACGCATTATAAGCACATTCAAATGATAATGCTTCACTAAATATTACCACGGTTGCTCCAAGTTGGGCGGTTGGAGCTGTTCTCGAACATTATTATTATAATGGGCAATGCGAACCAGTATCTTTTGATTCAAAAAACTTTCTCCGACTGACGCCAAATATTCTGCGTTTAATAGGGAATTACTCGGAATTTATCAAGCTCTGAAATATTTCCGATACTTCGTGGAAGGCATATAATTCACTATTTTCAAACGGATATCATAAACCATTGACGAATGCACTTACTTTAAAAACTGAATGCTAGTGCTCAAACTATTCTTAATTTGCAGCATTCGGATGATGAATTAAAAGTTCTTATTTCATCCCACGAAAGAAAACAAAATTGCACATTTAAATTGAAATTGACGGAATTGCCTTTTACCAAAGAACGGCTATGGTCTGACATATCAATTTACAAGCAACCAACGCCATTAAGGGAAAGTTTCCTGGATCAGTTACATAAGTTATCTCACCAGGCATTCGCGCTTTTCGCAAAGATTGCGCTGAATAGACAAACCCTATGTAGCCTGTCAAAAATGTAAGATTAACAAATGGAATGGCAGAGCGTTTTCTCAGAGTGCTTTACGGGTTACTATCAAGGAAAGCACAAAATATCCACCAGCTGAACTGGTAAACAAAACATTGAATTTCTGAACCACCTCCCAATACCAATAATTTGGTAGTATCCTAGGAGAACAAATCAGAAAGCTTAGGTTTTCTTAACACCTTCCGGATGATGACCTTCAGTCTGAAGAATACGTTTTTGTCAGTGTCGATAAAATCAGAACCGGTCTGAATCCTACTTATGACAGGCCATTTAAAATTTTAAAGCGATTTCGAGAATATTTTATGGTTGACATCATAGGTAAAAACATATCGGTGTCAATCGATAGATTGAAACCAGCGTGTACACAACATAAACCTCTGCCAGTTTGAATGAGTTAGCATCGCGTACTGGTAATCTCAAAGTAAGGAACAATACAGAAATATTAACTCTCTTGGTAATGATTAAATTTATGTATTTACTAATTGCTTAAGTATTTATTTGTTACATAGGACAGTTGTATACTTAGTTGTTTTCTAAATACAAATAAATTACTTTATGTATCACACCATGGCATATACACAAAATATAATGCAAATAACATTTCTAATGTAACTTATGGATATAGGTAATAAATGGATCGATGCAGCGAGAGATAATTTTAATAAAAAAATCGTTGCAGAGAAATTGTCGTCTTAAAATTATTTAGAATTTTTCAATAAAAAGTGAAATTCAGCGATGGTAGCGAGTATTCTTCGAATGAAGCGTCCCAACAAAATTGCCCAGAAATTGTTTAATTCACACGAGAAAGAACAAATTATTCTAAAATTGTATTTTACTTTGGTGAAGTTTTTACGCTCCAATTCACGCAAAGCCTAAGTAACCAAAGGGGGAAAACTGACAAAATTATTTTTGATTACCTTAAAATTACACATCAAGGTCAAGTTTATGTTTTTGAATACAAGCGTATATTTTTAAAGGCATCATATTTTATACAAAACATCAAACAAATTGGTTTGTTTGAGGAAATTTAATGAACTTGAAAGCCAATCCAAGTTCATCGAAAATAATTTAGTTATGTTTCTCCTCAAAAACAAACATTTGGTATATGGTATAGCAAATTAGAGAATATTGAAGGAAATGGTAATCACAGCAACCGCCGGATCGTAAGAAGATATCAAAAGTAATTTACCTGTAAAAGAAAATGGAATAAAAAATATTTTCCAAGACGATATTTGTGCGTTGTTCTAGAAACCCAAGGTGGTTCAACAAACTTTTATTATTTTATAATTCTCTAACAAATTTTGCTATTTCATTATTAATAATATTTTTTCGATTATTCAATATTTATTACGAAAACATTTACATAATATACCGTCTTAGTATGAAATTCGAGCGGTTTTTACATAGATTACAGGCAAATTTTTGTGACTGACAGTATAACGAAGAGTATTTCATTGGTTCTTAATTTGGCTTATCAAATACATACTTTGAAAAGAAAAAGTTGGAATAGTCACAACAAAAATATTCTAATAATAACATATCATAAGTAGAACAAAACTAAATTTAAAACACTAAAAAATTAAATTTTGTTATTCCCCATATACCAACTACCGACTATCTTTCACTCAATAAATCATAAAGCGCAACTATTTCGTACATACCATATTTTGTTGTTTGCACCACATAAATTTTACGACATTTAATTGATTTAATATAAAAAGCTTTTAAAAACAAAATTCTCGTGTATATAAATTTTAATTGATTTTATTTTATGAATTTTATTGTTTCATCCTTTGAAGTCGAAAACATAATTTTGTACCACCGCATCCACAAAAAATTAAAGCGAACCATAGTTAATTTCATATTTTAAATTAATAATAAAAATTATTTTTCTAAAACAAAATTTTGTAGTGGAATTCAATTAGTTTTCAAAAAAAAAAATAATTAAAAATTAATTTTTTTTAGCATCACCATAAATATTATAATATTATATGTACATAGATTGTTTGGACATTTTTAGTTTAATTTAATTATAAAAATTCAATTTATTGCCAATTTATTTGAGTCCTTTTTTTCTAAACAGCAATATTATAAAAAAATTATCCATGCATGGTGTACCCCATGGAACCTTACCAAACTCAAATAATAATAATAATAATAGTAATGATAGTAATAATCGTAATAATTATACACAGCAGTTGCAAAAAAAGAGGATTATGTTAATAATTATAATGCAATAATAAGTTTATAGAGCGATGATGATGATGGCTTAAATTAAAGCGAACAGCCTACTTGCTTGTTGAAAATTTCTTTAAAAAGATCGGTTAAAAAAGTTTAAAAGTTATTTTATTAATTAAGTTTAAATTTTTTTTTTTTTTTTCTGATTTGTGTAGTCAACATAATAATGGCTGATGATGGCTTTTCGTAAAGTTTTTGCAAATTTTTTTTTTTAAATTAGTTTTGATACCACCTAATTATATTGATAATGGTTCGAGTGTTGAAAAGTTTTTGTTTACATACCAAAAAGTTGGTTATGTTGTGAATTAAGCTTTAGTAGTAAAATATTTCTACAATCGTTCGATAATATTAGTATACATAAGAATACGTATAATATTAATGCATGATTGTGGGATGAGTTTTTCATTGAACCCAAAGGTATATTAATAATGGTAATAACGAAAGTTTTGTTCTTAAAAGTTTTTGGTATTTTTAGCAGCGCTAGGAAATAGAAAATTTACTTATCACTCGTACGTACATTATGTATATAGTTACATAAAATTGATGAGCAATATTATTTTTATTTTTATTTAAATACACATTTGAGACAAATACTTTAATGTTGTTGTTTTGTCGTCAACAATTATTTGTTGTTGTGACATAGATAAATATATGAACAATAAAAATTTAAAGAAAACTTTTTTATGGTGATGACTTAAAATTTTTTTTTAAAGGTTTCATAATACGTACCTGTACAGAATTTTTGCTTAACATTTCAATTTAGTCATCGATATAAAGCTAAGAGATTTTATTTTTTAGTAGTTTAATAGAGTTTTAGAAGCACTCACAAGCAGTACCGTAACTAGAATATGGCGAATGTAGTTGTTGACATAAACCCCAATTCCTATGTGCAATAGGCCGTGTGTTTGGTGTGTCCATTCAATTTTTACACCACCATTGGCCTATTTTTTGAAACGCGAGTTTTTTTTTTCAAAGCTTTAAATATTCACTCCTATTTTATTATAATTGAACCCTCTTTCTTTTCTTCATTTCGTGGAAGTAAGAACTTGATGAGTGACACAGACAAATGCAAATTAAAATAGAATGTCATGGTTGTCTAGCTGAGGTTAAAAGGCATTAAAAAGAATCATTTTAATTTGTGAAACAGGGTTCCAATTCAGTGGTAGTAAAAGAGACATAAAATCGCCTTTCGCATTTTGTGCAAAATTAATGTTTAATTTTATTTTTGGATGGTACAATACAATTGTTAGCCTATTTAAATCACTTTTAATTCCACACTTTTAACTAATGATAACAATCACAATAATACTTGTACCTTAGCTAAAACGAAATAAAAGAAAACGGAGAGTTTGTACTAAGTCTGTGTTCCAAACGAAAAAAATATATCGCATAAAAAATTAAAAAGTTAAATTTTTGACATTTTACTCACCACAAATATTTTATGTGGTCGGCGACCAGTTAAAATTTGTTATCTTTGGTTTATTTATGTATACTGCGAGTTCATGTAAAATTTCTTCTGAAAAATTTTCAGCAGGCTCGTAGTCTATTTTAAGTGAAATCTGCTCTAGATTACCTTTACAAATTTTACTGTATTGTAATATTTAGCAATTAAATTCAATAATTGCTTGTATAAAACATACAACTGAATTATTATCGGTATATATTTAACGATATTGTTATTCATTTTAAAATTAAATTATTTTTACTTCACAAAACTCACAAAAATAAATAAAACTAAACGTCAAAATTTTAACTATTTAGCTAGTTTCATTTGGAACAGCAAATCGGATAAAAAATGAGGTAAGGTTAATCTTTCTTACCACAGTTAACATATTTAACTTTTTAACCAATTGGAACACAGCCTAAGACGGAAAATTGAAATCAGCTAAAAAACGATTTTACAAACTAGAGTTTATGACCATCAAATATTTTAAGGTCAAGATAAGTTTAGTTTCTTTTACTGACAAAAATTTACCTCGAGACTGTATTAGTAATCAATTTGTTTTTAGGTTCCTTCTGTAACTTCGTCTTCGTTCCGTCGAGGTTAGTGACTTTTCAGAATAAAAGTTATTGCGATGTAATACAAACGAGGCCATAAATAGGCTAGAAATAAGGTTAGTGAATATATATAAACTAAAATTTGCCAAAGAGAATATTGAAGAAAGTGTACATATTTTTTACGGTGTAATTAAAAAAAAAATTGAACCGAAATATTACGTGAATAATAATTAAATAATTAATAACATAAAAATAAACAACACAAGAATTTAAGTTGCAACTAGAAATCTGAAATAAAATCAATTTAAAAGTTAAGATTGTCAAAATTCACACGCTTTTTTTGCGATAACGTTATTTATTAATTTTGTCATGGCAATCCTACAGTTTTTCGACATATCGCATCATAACATTTTAAATAAAACACTTGTTTAATATTTCGCAAATTTGAGATACAATTTATTCTCAATCGATTTCGACTTGCTAGGTCATCATCAGAAGTTAAACTCCTTGAGTTTAACTCCTGATGATGACCTAGCAAGTCGAAATCGATTGAGAATAAATTGAATCTCAAATTTGCGAAATATTAAACAAGTGTTTTATTTAAAATGTTATTAAATATGTTTCGTCAAGTGCCGACGGCAATAAGTGTTAACAATATATCGCATCATATTCCTTAAATAGCTCATACTATAAGCTTTCGATATGATAATGTCAAATGAATTGCATTGATTGATTTGAATTCCTTACTGTATATATATATATATATATATATATATATATATATATATATATATTTATATATATATATATATATATATATATATATATATATATATATATATATATATATATATATATATATATATAAATATATATATATATATATATATATATATATATATATATATATATATATATATATATATATATATATATATATATATATATATTGTATATACTATATAAGCCAATTTCTAAGTTTCGTGGTATTTCGTTACAGTATGAGCTATTTAAATCATAGTGTTCCCCACAAGCCATTAATTTGACATTATCATATCGAAAGCTTATAGTATGAGCTATTTAAGGCATATGATGTGATATGTCGGAAAACTCTAGGATCGCCCTGACAAAATTAATTGAACAACATTTTCGCCAAAAAACGTGTGAATTTTGGCTATCTTGGCACTTCAGAGCTTGTCAATTCATAGTGTTCCCCATTAGCCATTAATTTGACATTATCATATCGAAAGCTTGTAGTATGAGCTATTCAAGGCATATGATGTGATATGTCGGAAATTTCTAGGATCGCCCTGACAAAATTAATTGAACAACATTTTCACCAAAACACGTTTAAATTTTGACTATCTTGGCACTTCAGAGCTTGTCAATTCATAGTGTTTCCTACTAGCCATTAATTTGACACTATCATATCGATAGCTTATAGCCTGAGCTATTTAAGGCATATGATGTGATTTGTCGGAAAACTCTAGGATCGCCCTGACAAAATTAATTGAATAACATTTTCGCCAAAAAACGTTTAAATTTTTACTATCTTGGCATTTCAGAGCTTGTCAATTCATAGTGTTCCCCACTAGCAATTAATTTGACATTATCATATCGGTAGCTTATAGCCTGAGCTATTTAAGACATATGATGTGATATGTCGGAAATCTCTAGGATCGCCCTGACAAAATTAATTGAACAACATTTTCACCAAAACACGTTTAAATTTTGACTATCTTGGCACTTCAGAGTTTGTCAATTCATAGTGTTCCTCACTAGCCAATAATTTGACATTATCATATCGAAAGCTTATAGTATGAGCTATTTAAGGCATATATGATGTGATATGTCGGAAAACTCTAGGATCGCCCTGACAAAATTAATTGAACAACATTTTCGCCAAAAAACGTGTGAATTTTGGCTATCTTGGCACTTCAGAGCTTGTCAATTCATAGTGTTCCCCATTAGCCATTAATTTGACATTATCATATCGAAAGCTTGTAGTATGAGCTAGGTATTCAAGGCATATGATGTGATATGTCGGAAATCTCTAGGATCGCCCTGACAAAATTAATTGAACAACATTTTCACCAAAACACGTTTAAATTTTGACTATCTTGGCAATTCAGAGCTTGTCAATTCATAGTGTTTCCTACTAGCCATTAATTTGACACTATCATATCGATAGCTTATAGCCTGAACTATTTAAGACACATGATGTGATATGTCGGAAAACTCTAGGATCGCCCTGATAAAATTAATTGAACAACATTTTCGCCAAAAAACGTGTGAATTTTGGCTATCTTGGCACTTCAGAGCTTGTCAATTCATAGTGTTCCCCATTAGCCATTAATTTGACATTATCATATCGAAAGCTTGTAGTATGAGCTATTCAAGGCATATGATGTGATATGTCGGAAATCTCTAGGATCGCCCTGACAAAATTAATTGAACAACATTTTCACCAAAACACGTTTAAATTTTGACTATCTTGGCACTTCAGAGCTTGTCAATTCATAGTGTTCCCCATTAGCCATTAATTTGACATTATCATATCGAAAGCTTGTAGTATGAGCTATTCAAGGCATATGATGTGATATGTCGGAAATCTCTAGGATCGCCCTGACAAAATTAATTGAACAACATTTTCACCAAAACACGTTTAAATTTTGACTATCTTGGCACTTCAGAGCTTGTCAATTCATAGTGTTTCCTACTAGCCATTAATTTGACACTATCATATCGGTAGCTTATAGCCTGAGCTATTTAAAACATATGATGTGATATGTCGGAAAACTCTAGGATCGCCCTGACAAAATTAATTGAACAACATTTTCGCCAAAAAACTTGTGAATTTTTACTATCTTGGCACTTCAGAGCTTGTCAATTCATAGTATTCCCCACTAGCTATTAATTTGACATTATCATATCAATATGTGAATTTTGGCAATCTTAGCTTGCCAATTGATTTTATTTAAGATTTGTAAGGGCTGCTTAAATTCTTGTGTTGTTTGTTTTTATTTTATTAATTATTTTATCATTATGCACCCAATATTTCGTTTCAATTTTTTTATTGAATTACACTGTAAAAAAATTGTACGCTTTCTTCAATATTTTCTTTGACAAATTTTGTCAGAAACTTCACACCGATATTTGTATATTGAATTCAACTACACCGGTGGTATTTTAATTTCGCAGCAAAGCAAAAAACCAAAAACGAAACTACAATAAAGCCACCAGAACATAGGCAAAAGAATTTCTTGTGCTAAAGAGCATTTAACAAAACCTATCGAATTTTGAGATTTAATTGTTTGGACTGATGAATGTGAATTCAACGTGTTTGGAAGTAACAGGAGACCATACGTAAGACTTCTTCCAAACCAAGACTTAATAATCGGTAAGCAAAAAAACGAGGCTCAAATTCGTCGATTGTAATATACCCTAAAAGGTAGCTATTGTTCGCACAATATTTAAATTAAATCAAATTTTTAGTTCAAATAATCAATATGGGAATCTAATTGGAATTTGGAAGACGACGGAATATCATTAAATGGAAAGACATTACTAGTAGAATCGAATCGATATATGCGTTATATATCTTCGATAACTTATGAGTCATATAACTTTTTTCATTGATTGGTCATGTCCCGGTGACCCAGCTTCGTTAACTTAATACCCTAAACCTTCTCTATGTGCTTTAAACACTCATGCACGATGATTGATGAAGGCTCCATCTTGATACTATATTGTCGGTGATCAAAGGAAATTGGCGTGATTTTGTCACAATTCACCTTTTCAAATTAAATGAGATAGAAATTAACTGCAATATTTTACTAATACCCTTGAAAAATGTCAAGCATTTTGCTTAACACTTCTATAAGCCAAGCAACAGCATGAGTAATACTAAGTTTTATTAAATGTTTCAAAATTATTATTATATGTACATACATAGGCATTATGAGAGCTCGAATTTTTGTCTGTTTTTCAAAAATATTTCCATTTCATTTTATTTGAGTCACTTACACCACCCATGCAAATTTCCTGTTGGTTTTGTTCGTGTGTTATTTTCGTTTTCATTCTTACCGGAATTTGTCTTAACCGTAAAATTTGCCGGATGATGTTGTATATTGTATGTGTGTGCGTAGATTGTTTATGTTAATTGATTGTGTTGATTTTAAATTTTATTTATTTATTTTTCTTGGCAACGATTTTGGTCGCAAAATGAGGATTGAGTTGAGAATTACCGGAAGGCAATAGTATTGAGAATAACCATTTGAAAAATAAAAAAAATAATTGACACTGTGACACATTGTTTGACACTGTCGAAAGTGGGTTTTTTAGTTTTTTGATTAGCAAAGCAAAGAGATAAAATAATACGAATAAGAGGGATAATGTGAAAAATATAAGAAGTAAATGAGGGAGGATGTACTCGTACGTCGTGTGATTTTTCATAATTTAAAATTATTAATCAAATTATAGTTTATATATTTTTCTGACTTATTTTCCATTTATAGTTAATATTTATTTATCTTTAAATCATTATTCAATTAACAGTTTTATTAGTTTTATTACTGGAATAAAAATTACTGGAAATACAAATATGTATAAATTTATTTTGGTCATGAGCGAAAGCACGAAAAATTTGAATCGATTTCACCTGATTCACTTATTTTTGATACTTACCATCATGAGAAAACTCACTAATACAGTAAAAATATTTTACGGCACACAATAGCAAAATGTATAATATACGTACATATACAAAATTCTCAATCCTCAATCCTCATTTTGCGACCAAAATCGATCTCCAAGTAAAATATTGAGAATAAAATGTGAAGAATAAATTAAATATGTGATAATGAATATTGTTGAATATTTCAGAACAACGGACAGTGCTAATCTAGTGCAGAACAATGACTGTGACCATCAAATGTTGTTATTAAGATACGCATGAATTAAATAAAAAACAATTACTAATTAATTAATTCGTGTAATTTTTAATAATTCTACTTTTCGGAAATATTAACTTCCAATTAATAATTCCCAATTATTGCAATTTTGACAACTATTTTCCTCCACTGATTTAGCGGAAAAATAAATTATTATTCTGCAGGGCAAAACAATTTAGTGAATGAATAATAAACAAAAATAAAAATAATTTTAAATAAAATGAACACTTTTTTAGAAGTATGAAAAAAAATAGGACAAGGAATAGGAAAAAAGTAATGCAGTTTTGTCCATAATTCTGTTTTCCCACGGAATAACCAGAATAAGGCCACAGGAATCAGCTAAATATTGTCAAAAATGGAAAAAAAAAATTTAGTGAAATTATGAATAATTATCACAATTTTCAATTTGGTAGTGCTGATTATTGCTAAGGAGGTGATGATGGTTGATGCAGCTGCTCGTCAATGATGGTGATGATAATGATGACGAGTGTAGAGATGTTTTGCAGTAACGACGCTGCTGATGTCGCTGGTAGTCATGATGATAACACCGTACGGGTATGTGTGTCGTGGAATGATAATGGCGATGATATTGTAGTTGCGGCACGTGTATGTCTCAGATGATTGTTGATGACGATGCTCGTCCTGTTACTTTCCCTTGTCTGGCTACGCACATAATGGCAATGGCGGTAATGATATTTATGCTGCCGATGTTGATTATCGTGTGATTATGATATGTCTACCTGCATGTGTTTGTTGACTGAATGTCATTTACCTGGTACGTTCTTACCAGGTGTGCACAATTTATTAAACAAAAAATAAAAAATAAAAAATAAAACCGTTTATTCAGTGTATACAATAAAAATTAACACAACACTTTTTAATTTATAATTTAATAAATAATATTTTAATTTATTATAATTTATTTTATTATTAATAATTTATTATAATTTATGTAAATTAATTTTGTTAATATAAATTATTTTAATTTTTCACAAGAAATTTTTAACAATTTTTTATTTTGCACCACCATTTTTGGTACACACAACATTAGTGGTTGGCGGCCAACACAAAGAAAGAAATCCGAGACGAGACTGAAAAAAAATAAATTTTATTTAGTTTTTGTGTTCGTGTTGTCACTTCATATGGAAGAGACAGTAGTTTTATGGTTACATGCGTGTGGTCCCAAATGGTACAACGTTGAGCGACGTGAAGACGTTGCACTGGTTGTTGCTTGAACTCAGACGCCAACAATGCATTGTAGCGGAGCATGCATAAGTGAGCCGCTATACAGATGCTTGAATTTTCAGGAAAAATCCAATTTCTAAGCGAAAAGCAAATTATTCAATTATTGTATTACTAGGTAATACATAATCAACTGGTTCGTTCCTTGCACAAATAAACCTAATTTCAAATTTACTTCAATATTAATTATTAGGATTTTATATGATAAAACACACTATTTTGGTTCTGTCACTTTCTTTAACGTGATACTTATTTTATTTGAAAATGAAATTACGATTCTTTCTGATGTTACTCCTGTATCAAATTTCTAACAAACACTAACCAAATACTAACGTTAGTGTTTGTTAGAAATTTTACATAAAGGAGTAGCATTCGAAACGATCGTAATTTCATTTTCAAATAAAATAAATATCACGTTAAAGAAAGTGACAATACCAAAATAGTGTGTTTTATGATATAAAATCTTTTTGTTTGTGATATTAGTCCACGAGTAAACAACCAATATGTTAAGATTAATTATTATTTTAAAAATCAACCCCAATGTTGCAAAAATAAACTAAATTTGGCATCTAAATTGCAAGGACAGTCGTATCAGGTTCTTAAAGAAACATAAGGCATTCGAAATTAATCACTAAATTTAACAAAAGTTAAAACTGCAGATTTAATTTACACAAAAACTTTATGTCTTAACCACAAAAAAAGAGAAAAAGTTTTCAACGATTAGTCCAAATCCAAACCAATATCCAAACGCCTGGAAAAAGCAAAAATGTGAATGCAACATAGCTGGCACAACGCAACAGAAAAAAGCACTCATATTTTATTTCAAGGTGATGTTTTGAAAATATGAACAGTTTAGGTATCGCTGGACACTTATTATCGCTGATACTTATTAAAAATATTTAATTATGTTGGTATAAAAACAAACTGCTAAAAATTATCTTTCGTCTAAGCACAATAACTCCCACGGTAAGACAGTACATCACAGCAACAGAAAGTCATAAAGAAAATAGTACTATAAATTCACCTTTAATTTTAACAATCTAAACTCAATTACATCAATACTAGTATATTTCAGTAACACACTTTAAATATCCTTTTCCGGATCTGATTTTCCCTTTTATTATTTTCACTCTGTAATTATTTCCTGTTAAGGATTACAATTTACGACGAAAACTATATGCATATACGTATCGTTCGTATGGAAACTAGTTTTCTTCTTTCTTTTTTATATTTGAGTATATAGGCGGTTCGACATCAATATTTCTCTAGTATGATGAGGGCGATCTAGGTGTGCTTGTTGTATTTACATAAATATTTCTCCACCTACCATTATCACCCTTTTTACATAATACTCGTATGAATAGTTTTCTTTTTCAAATACGAGTAGCTATTTAGCTAATTTTATTATTAGAACATAATTACAGAAATCTTACTATACTCACTATTTAATTAAATAATAATTTGCTTTTAATAGTAAAATAATGTATGTGTAACGAAATATGAAGAAAATTACATTTTTTATGTTACGCAGCCGTTTTTTTAAATACTTAAGTAATTTGTGTTTTGTTTATTTTTAGAAAATAGGCTCTTATTTAATTATCACTATTTTTTATATGAATTAAATTAAAATTCTATCAAGTTCTACTTTATGTAAACATTTAAATTACAATGAAGATAGACATATATATATATATATATATATATATATATATATATATATATATATATATATATATATATATATATATATATATATATATATATATATATATATACAGACGCCCGTTTTGAACGCATTTAGAATACAAAAAGGTTTTTTTATTTTTCTTATGTTATATAATAAATCATAAAAGAAATAAGTATTTTTCTTGAATTGTTGAAAGCACAAAAAAATATGTTTACAAGAAAGAGAAAATTGATTATTCAAATAAACGACAATAAAAATGTACGTGTTCAAGTGTGATTTTCTTGGTATACTTGCTGCTAAATAATTTCCCTCAGATTTTTTTTTTCCTTTTATGTAGTGAAAACATAATTCCACAGAAACTTTTACAATTATTTGTTTATGATTTTTTATGTTGAATGTTGTTTGAGGTAGACGTTTACCACATATTAGATTTGTTTTTACTTTATATTTACATGCGTGAGATGTTTGGATCGTTGGTTTAAGGAAATTTCGGTTTATGTATTAGACTATGGTGACATTGAGCAGTCTTTAAGGAATCCATAGTCCATAATTAAAGAAATCCAAATGTACAATTACTTGTATTAGCGCGGAAAGGTTATTTTCGAGCAGACAGCCAACTTTCGGTTGTCTAAAGGTATCGCAGACTCATGAAATATAAAAAATTGTGCATTGTTATGAAAGCAACAGATAATATTACTAACAACATTTTTTACCAGTAAATGATACTCTTATCATGCATGCACAATTTTGTTTATAATGTCATCATTTAGTTTTTCTTGTACACGTCTATATGTTTATAAGAGATTGAGCTGACATGCTCCTACTTATAGGATAGAAAACGTAAAACAAAAAGGATTATCTTCTGGAATATCATTTATATTCGTATTTATAGTTTAGACTATTATAGTATAGTAGCATTATTATAGTGTTTGTTATAAATGACAATGAAAAAACATTAGAATTAACTTTTATGAAAATTGTTTGAAAATAATATTTTTGTCTTTTTGATGTAAAGTATAAAAGTAAAAATTAAAACCGAATATAATGAGCATAATCCGCGTTTGAGCACAAAAAAAAATAACTATTACAGAATACAAAGACTTTAGTGTACTGCCCCCGTTTTATATAGAAAAGGAAATAAATAAAATAAAAATAAAATTTTAAAAAAAGGAAAACGGAAGCTAGCTTTTGTTATGTTTAATTTTCATTTTTCTTGTGTATCACGTTTTTGGTTGAATGCTTATGGAGAATTTGTTATTTAAATGTGTTTTGTCATGAAAATATAGGAAAAGCAAATACATACGTACATACATACAAATTAATGTACTTCTGTTTTGCCTATTTCTCTACATGTACTCAGTGTGTGATTTAATAGGATTATCATAGATATTTTTCAATCACGGATATTATTATGTAAGCTTTTTAACAAATTACTGAATAAATTATGGAACGAAAAGAGTATGAAAACAATTTATTAATCCTCAGACTTTTTATAATGTGACAAATTTTTCTATTATGGAGACATTTGAGTAACATATTAAATCAGAAGACGTTGCTACTATTTGTATGTTATAAAGTAAATTTATATGGTTTTTCGTCACGAAAAGTTCGGATAAATAAAATAACATACACTTACTTCGTCCTTTGATACAAATAACTTATCTTAGACAAAAGTAATTACTTCAAATTTTAACTTATATTTTGCAGCAGTTTATCAAATTGTTGCTAACATCTGTTGATTCCTGATCTTGTAAATCGAATTAAAGAGGAACGAGTATATTATGATGTAATTTTGAACATGAAAGTTCGAAAAATGTATTTTAGAAATAATTTAATTTTAATATTTCTGTAATTAATATTTATTTAACACAATTATTCTTGTTTGTATAAACGTTTTATAATATTTTTCCTTTTTCAATGAAAAACTTGAAACTAAAAAATGTCATTTTTACTATGCTTTTACAACTAAAAAAGCTTCTAAAAATTATGACGTGTTATTTTGGCTCTATACTCTAGAACGATCTATTAAATTATCTATAGTAACACTTTAAATAGTTCGGTTTCGGTGTGTAACCTCTTGATAATTAGCCATTTTAAATCAAAATTAAAACTAGCATTACAACTAGCATGAGATATATTTGCTGTCAAAATCTTAAATAAAACGTTGTGTTGTTCAAATCTAATAAAATTGTAAATACCTGCTGTTAAGCATCATTTTAACATCATACCGTGGTGTTAAAGTAGTGCTATATTTTAGTTATAAAACATTTACAAATGCTATATGAGTTTTAAGTTTAAAATAAACCTGAACCAAACACCGACTAAATTATGTATAATAACAGGTTCAGGTTCTACCATATCAAAACGACGTAGTTGTCAAATCTAAAAAAAATTTAAATACTTGCAATTTTGGAGGTCATAACGCTTTGTTATATTAGTGATATTCTAGTTATAGAAAATTTCACAAAGCTTTATGAGCTTTAAAGTTTAGAAACACCTGAAATAAACAACGATTAAATTATGCTTAGTAACGCACTTTAAATAATTCGGTTGCAGATTCTATAATTTTTGATATATAGCCAATAAACTTCAAATTTTTCAAGAAACAAGTGTGATATTTTGTTGTTGTCAAAAGCTTCACAAAGATGTTGTTATTGTCAAATCTATTAAAATTTTAATGCTTTTATTTTAGATATAGAATATTTTTCAAAGCTTTATAAAAGCTCATATGTTGAGCACAGTTTAAAAAAACCGTAGCCAAATAACGATTCAATTACCTATAGTAACTCTTTAAATATTTCGGTTTCGGATTAAATTTTCTTTCAAACCAGTGTGATATTTTGTTGTTGCCAAAATCTTAAATAAAACGATGTTGTTGTCAAATCTAAAAAAAAAATTTAAATACTTGCAATTTTGGAGGTTAAGCGTCATTTTTATGTCATAACGCTGTGTTATATTAGTGTTATTCCAGTTATAGAACATTTCACAAAGCTTTGTGAGGTTTTAAGTTTAGAAACACCTGAAATAAACAACGATTAAATTATGCACTAACACTTTAAATAATTCGGATTCAGATTCTATAATTTTTGATATATAGCCAATTTACCTCCAATTTTTCAAGAAACTGCAATTTTGTAAGTTAACCTTCATTATTACGTCAAACCGTAGTGTTAAGTTAGTATTATTTTAGTTATAGAACATTTTGCAAAGCTTTATGAGCTTTTAAGTTAAGAAAATGTTGAATCAAACAATGACTAAACTATCTATAGTAATACATTAAATAATTTATTTATTTATTATCTATCTATTATTATTATTATTCACGGAAAAAACACTTTAATAAGCAGTGTGGTATTTTATGTACATTCGTTGTCATTTACATGAGAATATTTGCCCCCGTGCCAATTTATGAGAACCTTTCATATGTAGCACAATAAAGATTTTATAAAATTAATTGGTAATTGTCATCATTTATATTTCGAAGGTTCCTATTTCTATATGAATAGTTGTAGAGCTAAACAATGGATTTCCAAATTAATATAAGAAACTGTATACAACATAGTTTAACAAATATTCTTATTATATTAAGAAAATGTATCATATGTGATATGAAAGTTTCTTATTCTAATTACAAAGAGTATCACATTTGTATCAAACCGTACCATTGCTTTATGATACATTTTCTTATTAACCATAACAAAATATGTAGCTTTTATAGGGATCTTTCTTATTTAAATAATAAAATTCATATAATATGCATATTAAACAATGCTATTGCTGAGTGGAATGCCTATCCAATTTTAAGCATTTCTTCACGTATCTTTTACAAAGCTTATGTGAATTATAAGAAAACCGTTGCAAAATATTTTAATAAAATTTCGTAAATTCTTGTTAGTGCTTTTAAATAAAACATCTTTCTTGTTAATTTTTAATTGTTGAACTTCATTTATTAATTTAGTTTATTTAAAGTTTGACTAAACCAGTAAATAATTACACTTTGTCGAGGAATATAAGGTTGATGAAATGCTGCTGAATCTTTTGCCCAACAAAGCGTACTTCAATAATTCGTCTGAAAGTAAAATTGGGAAATTAAAATATATAATAACATGAATTAGAAGTTAATTCACGTAATATGAATAAATACCTACGATTTTCAAACCAATTCTGAATTCAATGTTTCGTTTCAGCCTTTGGTGTATGGATAATAACCTATTACACAGAGAGAAAAAAAATTATATTCATAAAATTGTACAGTAAATGATTGTTTTGTTGACATCAATGCATTAAATTTATTGATGTCATTATTGTGCATTAGATACATTGATGTCCTTATTGAAAAATAAAGGCAATTTACATTGATAAATCATTTTTTTAACTGCCACTTATAAGTGTATAAGAGTTTGGTTTCTAGATTGCAAAGATTAGCCAATATCTGAACACTCATTTTAAAAATGCAATCCCTTTAAAAAATGAATAATCTCTTTCAAACCAAATGATATAAAAACATAAAAGCCGTTTGATTTGCATAAATAAATTGTTCTTATATTTTAAAAACTATTTAGACACAGTACACCAAAAACTCAAACACCAAATAAATAATCATAATGTAATCCACCACAAAAAATAAACATAACCACAAAAGAAAAAAACTTACCCATTCAATTTTTCAAACAGTTAGAAGGAAACACCGAATAGTTCTAAAATTAACAAATTTTATTTTTAAAATTGTAATTTAACAAACACATTTGTAAAATTTTAACTAAAAAATCACTTCCTAAATGCACACAACCAAGTTCGAGATCGATTGATATTAACATAAAATACAAGCCGTGATATGTCATAGTTGGTAGAACAAAGAATTAAAATTCTATGTATTTCAGATTGATAATGTTTACCATATATTTATTAAATAGTCACATTAGAAATAATAAGACACTGACAATATTGATAGAAGCAATGCCGATATTGAGCCGAAAAACTTTTTTTTTGTTTTTTAACGATATTCGTAAAAATTGTTATATCACAGAAGAACGTATCAATTTTTGTATTATAAATCTCATCATATTGTTTATGAACGGTCACAATAATTTGCTAAAATTAAGTAAGCATGCATAAGAAACTATACTAAACTGGATCAGACAAAAATATTAAATCATATGATAATTCCTCTAAAGTTTTAATAGATCGGTTAATTTTAAAATGATGAACCATCTTTTATTCAAGAGACTTATTATTAAATTTTATATGCTACAAAAATAACAAACATTGCTATACATTTTATTATTGGGTGTCTTATAAAATATATTGTCTGTAATAATTTAGGAATGGGTCTTTTGGTTTTTATGAGGAATTGCTAAATTTTCTTTCTGATGTACATGATATTGATTCATACGTACTTTTTTTTCCGTGTTCTAATTAAATTTTACAATATTGTCGCTTAACATAACTATAAAATAAACATAAAACATAACATAAAATCTAATTACCTAATATAAATAAAAAACATAATATAAAAAGGAAAATTATAATCAAAATTAAACAAATTAAGAAATAAATTAAAATTAAATCAAGAATTTTCAAGAACGTGATTTGAGTGAGGACAAAGATTGTGAGTTGTGTGGAAGTGCGGAGGATATTGAACATCTCATATTGGCTTGTCCTAAATACAACCGATACAGGTGTAAGTTCAACATCCTTCGGAATGCAAGAAATCTAAGTGATTTAATGAATGAGGGCGGTTTGGCTTACAATGAAATGTATGAATTTATTAGGATGAGTGGGATAACAATTGGATATGAGATAATAATCCGGATTCATTAGAAAAGTTAAAAATTATATTAGTAAAATTAAATTATGAAGTAGAAATATGTAAATAAAAATTTATAAATTTGGATTTTTTGGCAATATGGCTCTATTTTATGTGAGCAGCCAAGCCTAATAAAAAAATAAAAATTAAATGTTCAAGACCATTAAGAAGTTTCCACGTAAGTGAAATACAACTGCAACCACTCTAAAACACTTCAAATTTCCATCAACCAACTATTTAGAGACTTCGAAAAGTCAAAAATAATGAAGCAGATTTAATACTTGATGGTAACTGATTAAACAAGAAAGAAGTCTTATAAGTATAAAATTGTTTGTATTGCTGCTGCCGAGAAAAAGGAACCATGCAATTAGAGTTTCTTCTTTCACACTTTTAGTCGGGTAAAATCCAAACGTTTACAACCTTGGATTTCTTTTAACCTTGCCAGTCGTATTGACGAGAAAAACAAATTGCGCAATAAGTTGAAAAAATGTCCTGGTGATTCAGTTCTTCGGGATATCTGTGTTAGTAATTGTAACAAAATTAATGCTGACATTAAGAAGGAAAAAGAAATGTATTATTCCAATCGTTTCCTTGTCAATCGTGGAGATGTTAAAAAAAACTGGAATCTCGTGAATGAAATTCTAACAAGAAAGCCTAAGATTTCTTCGATTAAAAGCATTCTATCTGAAAACGGTGAGCTTATTACCAGTGATTTAGAAATTTTCAATGAGTTTAATCATTATTTTACGAGTGTTGCTAGTAAATTAAGAGCAGAGTTTAAATCGTATAACTCGTCTGTTAATTAAGATTTGCCTTATGATTACTGTTGTACTACTTTTTTTATGACTCCCGTATCCAATTATGAAATTATATCTATCATTAACTCGTTGGAACCGAAGCAGTCAGTGTCACAATGATGGTCTTAGTAATTATAATTCTGTGGCAAATATTTTACAGGTGATAACTCAAAAATTCGCATTGTTCAGGAAAACGTTTTTAAAATTAAGCGTTACTCAAAATCGTATGAGTTTTTAAGATTCTGCTATTTGTAAACGCTTATTACGGTTGCTTGTAGTTGCCAGAATATTACTAAAAATTGATATGATATGAAATCGAATACGGAGATTTCGAATTTTAAATAATACGTAAAAGGGTATAACTTGAGTTATAACCTTTTAAATATGTGCCACAGATATATTGAAAGCTATTGTTAATTATGACAGCCCCGTTCTTACTCATATTTTCAATCTTTCTTTCGTACAAGGAATTGTCCCTGAGAGACTGAAAACTGCTACTATTATTACGTTGTTTAAAAAAGGCAATCGTAATGATAAAGGCAATTATAGGCCTATAGCCTTGCAGCCAGTAATTTGGAAAATTTTAGAGAAGGCTGTGAAAAACAGAGTCATTTATTTTTTAGATCAGAATAATATATTAAGTAACCATCAACATGGATTCCGTCAGGGCAGGAATACCGAATCGGCCTTGTTGGAATTTTTGAACACAATTCACAGCGGACTGAACATTGGTAAAGCTTGTGCTGGTTTATTTATTGATGCTGCTAAAGCCTTTGATATGGTTGACCATAAAATTCTTCTGAATATTTTATATGATATTGGTTTTAGGGGAGTTGCTAACAAGTGGTTCGCGTCTTACCTTGCCAACAGATCGGTTCGAGTTAAAATTAATAGCACTCTAAGTGAACCAAAAATTGTGGGCATTGGTGTTCCGCAAGGCTCAGTATTGGGCCCTCTGCTATTTCTGATCTATACTAATTCGGTTTTTAAACTTAAATTGCATGATCTTTATACTGGGTTTGCCGATGACATAGCTTTAGCTTACACAGGAAAATCCCCTAATGACGTCATTTCCATGATTAATTCTGACCTTAAAGTCTTACATGGTTTGATAAGCATTGCTTAATTAATTCTAAGTGATAAATCAAAATATATGTTGTTCAAATTGACTGGCACAACATCAGCAGCAAATGTTAATCAGGTAATTTATCATAATATTTCCAACTGTGCATCTATACTGGGTGTCATTCTGAGTGTTTTAATATTGAATTAGTCAACGAGTTTAAATATCTTGGCGTTCATTTAGACGGTAATCTCAGTTGGAAAACTCATGTCTCTTCTTTAAGACGTTACTTGTCATCTGCTTCAAGAATTTTCTATATCCTGCGTGATTTTTGCCCTGTTCATGTGCTAAAAATTATCTACCATGCACTGGTTATGTCTAAATTGGAATATGGTTTATCATGTTGGGGTGGGTGCTGTGCAACTACGTTACTTGATTTATGTGTGCAACAGAAAATTATTTTGAGAATTTTATTGAGAAAAAGTAGATCTGAGCCATCTTGGCCTCTATTCACGGCTAATACTATCTTGCCGTTACAACATTTCTATATTTATAAGGTTTTAAGAATTTTTTTTAGGCGTAGTGGGCAACAAACTATAAGGAGCCTTATTAGGTACAATATTCGAGGTAACAATAGTTTTCTTTATAATATTCCCCGATTTTTTACTGACCACTTTGGACGCTATATCCTTGTTGCTGCTCCAGTTTTTTTCAACGCGTTACCTATTTGTATTAGAGGGCATATTCATTCCAAATCATTTCTATCCAAAGTTAAAAAATGGCTTCTGGAAACGGCTGACATTACATTTCTTTTTCGGGTTGTTAAATAAATGATTTCTATATAATGAGTATTTTTATTTTTTTATTTTTGCTTCACTGTGATAACTGGTTGTTGTAGGATTATGTAATTTATATTTTTATATTTGTCTTATATTGTTATTAGTTTATATTTTTAGTTTATAATTATGTAGTTATAAGATATTTTTTTTAGTAATTATGTATTTTACTTTTTTATAAGTTTTTTATTTTTTTTTTTTCATTGGTGGATTCGATTCTGTCCTTCTTTCGGCACAGAATCCTACAATATTTTTTACTTTTTTACGCCTATTATACGTGTTCATTAATTATAGTTTATCATAATGTAAAAAATGTATAAAATTAAAATTTAAATAAAAAAAAAAAAAAAAATCTCAGTTTGTTGGTATAAAAAACAGAATTTTTAATCCTGAAATTGTACTGATATGTCTGAATATGATAGCGAGGATGTTTGGAAACATTTTAAAAGAGGCAAACTTGATAAGGAGGCTTTGCCTTTCTACTCAGACGATGATTTTTTTATTTTATTTCAAAAAATAATAAAATTTAATTAAAATTTAAAAATCTAAAATGTGGAAATCTCTTCATTAAAAAGCATAAACTATAGCGGCCTTTCATGCCATCGGGAGCTTATTGGCAAATTTTCCAAACTCTTCTCATCAAATAATATTGAGCATAATGCAATCCAGCAAAACTGCAAACAAGAAATATAGGATTATGAGATCGATGATGCCCACATTGCCCAAAAGAGTTCTGTGGCTTTGTTGTAGCTGCTGGCTACATAATATGCCGAAGTTTTGTAATTACTGATTTATATTTTGTACATGTTTTTGAATACTGACGCCTTATTGTGAATGAGCTCATGCTCAAAATAAGGCGTCCCAAAGTTTTAGTAAATAAATAAATAAATAAAGATAGAGCTATGTGCACGCATTGCGCAAAGTCACTCGCGTGTAAGGCCTCATCAACGACGGGTTTACATCGGCATTTAACAAGTGTCCATAACTTGAAGAGAAAATTAAAAGAATCTTCTACATTTACAGTTTCTGAACCGACAGCCAAAAAAAGTAAACGCATCGGCGAGTAGTTTACAACTTCTGATAAAAGTCTCACACTGGCAAGAATTGTTTCTAAACCTGCTGCGAAGGATGGAATTTTAATTAATTCAATAAGTAAAAGTTCATTTATCCGAAAAAGTTTACAATTACAAGGCTTTTCATTGCCGAAAAATCCATCAGATGGGATGAATTTAATATTAAAATTTAACGATACTGTCAAAATTCAAATTATTTCCAAGATCAATCAAATGAAAGCGGCAAATAAAAAATGTTGTATATCTCTTGATGAATGGACGAAGGGGGGCGAGTAGCAGGGACAGCAGAGACGCAACGATTTCAACAGCAACGTCAAGCAACACTACTTACAGTCAGTTAGTACAAATTTGGGTGACCGCATGGGAACATGATGATGGAACGAAATCTCGCCCCCCTCTCACAACCGCCGATGGAAAAAATGGTGGAGGGGAATAATAATAGTTGTTTACAGCTTTTCAGAAAAAGAGTTTGCGGTACCAGGAAATTTGTGTTGTTATTGTGTCTTCTTACAGGGTGGAGCAGTAGATGAACTTTAAAATTGTATTGTCTTGTGCTAAATAAATTACTAAAAAATATTATTACTAACAAATTTACTATCAACTACTTAGGTGTCTGGAACCGGGTTGAGTCTTTGTTGCTAACATTCCTTTCCCATCCCTCGATCTTGTTATATGTAAAAAGGTGTACGACGGCGGCCTGGCCAGGGGCGCGGATATCACAACTATTTAGACTTATGTAGTGTTATCGATGTGGCGCCTTTCTTTACGGGGTTTGGCTTCATGAAGAATGGTGTCGTGTTGTGTGTGTAACATGGGTATGGGTATGGTGGTGTGGTACTCGCATTTATAATACGGGAGACTTGCTTAATGCTTGATCGTACATCGCAATCAATCAATCAATCAATCAATCTCTTGATGAATGGACGAGTTTCCGTAATCGTCGTTATTTAAATGTGCATTTATGTTTTTCCGATGGATCAACAGAAAATTTAGGTTTGATGAGAATAGAAGGTTCATGCCCTGCTGATAAGGCCATAGAAATGGTTACCAGTAAAATTCGATCCTTTGATTTGAATTGCGAAACAGACATTGTTTCTACCACAAGTGATGGAGCCAGTATAATGTTGAAATATGGTAGGTTGTCGCCGGCTTTTCAATAACTGTGCTATAATCACGCAATTCACTTGGCGGTTATGAAAGTTTTCTACGAAAAAAAAGTTTCTTCGTGTAACAACTTAAGCGATGAGGTTGAGAATGAGGATTCAGATGATTTAATTGATAATGAATTTGTTGCAGATAACATTCAACTTAATTCTAGTATGCAGATTAAAAAAACAATAATAAAAATAAGAGGAATTGTAAAATTATTCAAAAACTCTCCGGTTCGACCTGACGCGCACGAATTACAGTTGTTGTTAGATTCTAAGATCCGATGAAATATAATCGAAAGTGACTGAACGTTTTTTTTAAACTTAAACCAGGTATTTTAAAAGCATTAAGTGACCTCAATCTTGCGCGTCTATGGGATCCCAAAACTGATGATGTCGTGGCCTCTAATTTATTTAATAGTCTAAAGCCAGTTAAAAAATTTATAGAGATATTAAGCCGTCAAGATGCGTCATTACTCTCTGCTCTATATTTGTTCAAATCTCTTCAGACAAATAATTCCGAGATAAGTCGAAAATTATCAAGTGAAATTAAAAACCATATTTTTAAAAGAAAAGACAATTTGATGATTTCACTGATTTGGCCAAGAAAATTTTAATTTAACAATGAATTGATATAAACTTAAAATAAAATCGATCTCAGTACTCCAGGTTGGGGAACACCAGAAGTGACAACCAGTTCAAAACTAAGAGTATCATCCACTTTAGTAATTTGACAACGACTATCCATAAATAATTTTAAAAAAATCAGTAAATTTCCTGGGAAACCTCCGTGATACAATTTTTTAAGTAAAATTGTATGTTCAACCATATCAAATGCTTTCTTTACAATAAAAAATGCAGCAATTTTATTATAAGAACTTATGCCATGGACAAAACATATTAATAATAACATCCTCAGTATTACAATTTTTCAAGTAACCAAACTACCGAACACCAAAAATTCTCAATTTTTCCAAAATCATAGAAAACACTGGTAGGAGACTAGTAGAAGAAACGCCTTTTTTATGTATGTAATGGTAACATAATAGCTTTTTACTGTCAGGAAAAATACTTGTTGAAAAACATAAATTGTAAATGTAAGCAAGAGGTTCAACAATATAAAGAGAATTTTTCCTATCGCGTTGGAATTCCATCAAAACCATAAGAATTTATTGATTTGTATTTATATAAAATAAAAGCTCAATTAGATCAGTCAAAATTTTTACATTAAAATTTATCAGAAAACATAAATTTATTTGCTTCCTTAACATCAAATAAAATATAAAATATGACTTTTATATTTGTTGTGCGTTCCAGTAACACCGTTAATTATATTCCACTACTTCTTTATATCATCATTTCAATTTAAAATTATTTTTCTAAAATACGTAAATTTGGCATTTTTAATTCTTTTTTTTTGAAAGCCTTCAAATGTATCTATCTGTTTTTTAGTGCTTCATTAAGTGGATGCTTATTAACTTTTAATCCTAATTTATTTTTTAATTTGGTTAAATTAAATAATTTATTGTCCAACCATTTATCCAACAAGTTCAGCATCATTAGCAAAATTTGAATTAATACATACAGCGTCGTCATACATTTCAGCGTCCAGAGCATTTTCAAGTTAATGAAAATTAATGCGTTTCATATAACTAAAACTATTTACCAATGATCAACACCTGAAAGTCGTTAAGAAATGTTGAATATGAAATATCCAAACTGGGCCCAATCACTGTTTTGTGTTACACGTGTAGACTGATCATTTGGTGATTCAAGCCCGAAGGCTAACATCAACAACATGTAGTCTGTACTCTTCATATAATTTAGTTTCAGAGTCTAACGTTTTTGATAAATAGCCATGTTACATCAAATTTTCCCTAAAACTATAGTGTGATATTTTGTAATTGTCAAAATCTTAATCAAAACGTTGTTGTTGTCAAATCTAATGAAATTTTAAATACTGGCAATTTTGTAGGCTAAACCTCATTTTATGTCATAACGTGGAAATTAGTGTTATTTTAGTTATAGAACATTTCAAAAGCTTTATGAGTGTTAAAGTCTAACAAAAACTTGAAGTAAACCACGATTAAATTATGTATAGTAACGCTTTTAATAATTCGGTTTCAGGTTTTTGGTATAAGTCATTTTACATCAAATTCACAAATTCGTCAAAATCTTAAATAAAACGTTGCTGTTGTCAAATCTATTAAAATGTTAAATACCCGAGATTTTAGAGGTTAAGCTAAATGTGTACGCCATAATATAATGATAAATTAGAATTATTTTAGTTATAGAACATTTTACAAAGCCTAATGAGGTTTTAAGTTTAGAAAAGTTGAACCAGACAGGGATTAAATTATCTATGGTAACACTATAAATAATTCGATTTCGGAGTCCAGCATTTTTGATAAATAGCCGTTTGTAACGGTCAGCTTATTAGCGTTATTTTATTTATAGAGCATTTTACAAAACTTTATGAGCTTTTAAGTTTAACAAAACTTAATTAAACCACGATCAAATTATGTATATAGTAACACTTTAAATAATTCGAATTCAGATTCAACCATTTTTGATATATAGCCATTTTACTCCTAATTATTCAATAAATAGATCTGAATTTGTTGTTGTCAAAATCTTAAATAAAACGTTGTTGTTGTCAAATCTATTAAAATGTTAAATATCTGAGATTTTAGAGGTTAAGCTTAACTTTTACGCCATAATGTAATGTTAAATATTATATAGAACATTTTACAAAGCTTAATGAGCTTTTGAGTATAGAAACAGTTGAACCAAACAACTGTTAAATTATCTTTAGTAACACTAAGAAATTAGGTTTCAGAGTCTAGCTTTTGAGTTTAGAAAAGTGGAGCCAAACAACGGTTAAATTATCTATATACGTTTTTAGTTCTTTTAACTACAAAGACTGCTTTTAACGATTGGAAAATGAATGTTTGAGTTGTTTCCACTAAATAATAGGACCAATTATTTAGTACTTTATAGTAGTATCATTTAGCATTTTCATTGAATTATTACCCGCCATGAGAGGCGCTTATTCTAGATGGACAATCATCAACTACAACCAATTTCTAAGTCAATTATAATTATCTCCTTATAATCTAATATGTATGTAAATATATATATCCTTGACTCAACTAAACTATGTATAACAAAATAATTTTCTTGTCAGAAACACTAATATACTTTGTTGTTATAATTTATAATAATACACATAAGACACAAATGCAGCAAGATGCACTAATTCAACTCCAGAGACTGAAAGAACAAAAAAAAATCCAGCACACAAGGCAGTAGTTGCACAAATAACAACGACATGATAAAGAAACTGGAGTTAGTATAATAATCATATTCCATTTTGGTGAGAAATCTAAAGACATAATACAAAAAAAAATAACGCATCTTACAAATAGCACAAAAACTATATTATGAACAATAAATTTCTAGCTGGATTATCAAATATGTTGGAACATTTTTAATGGAAGCGCATAGTAGAAATTTCACAAATATTATTTTACTTGTGAAAATGATTAAGAATTTTTTTTTTGTTTTGTTTCCTACCATAAAATGTCTTAACTTCCACTCTATATAGCCTTGTAGGTTGTGTGAGTGAATTTCTCATATATTTATTTGACATAATTCATTTGGAAAAAAATAGAAATTAAAGCAAAAATATACCGAATTTTCTCTGGCAATGAAAGAAAATGAATTTCATTTTTCTGAGTGCACCGAGTAAAAAAAACATAAAGATGAACAAGGATTCTTTAGTATATGTATGTATATAGTATATACATACATAAATTTTTTTTTAATATATTATACGTAGCTTACATTATATTATGTATTAGAGAATGAAAATAAATTTTCCGTTCCACTTAAAAACAAATATTACATCAGGTGGAGGATCCACATTTTTTTCTCTCCTTTATTATTTTCCTTTTCGTTTTTGTGTTTTGCCTTCCTGCTGATAATTTCAGTCACTGAATTTTATGGTTTTTATGATAATTTAATTATTTTTAGTGAAATCTGATGAAAGAACATCCTTTTAAAATTATTAATACGTATATACTTGTGTACAAAGTTTAGTATAGTGTTTTTTGTTATTGTGTACACTATTTGAGCTATAGCATAATTTATATTTTAATTGTTTTGTAGATTTTATAAAGTAAATTTCAGATGAATGAATCATTAAAATGAATAATTAATTTTAATTACATTTTCTATAGTGCAGAGTGTAACAGGTTGCGCGAATTCGAAATATCATCATCATCCCCCAACCAATCTGTAAATAAAACAAATCAGTGTTATTTAGTATTTGCAAAATAGTATGCTAGTATTGTATACCTATAGTAGAGCACAAACTACTCAAATACACCCCACGAAAATATCGGCATTGTATTTTATGTTTTTATCACGCAATGAATTATTTTTAATGTTATATAAATGTTTGATCCATTTATTAACACAAGAATGACAGTTTAATTGGATGCAATTTATTTTAACAACTTTAAATATTATACATTTAACTAAAGTAATTAATGTTATCAGTTTGTATTTATATTTGGTTTGAATAAAATATGCTGGGAACGTTTTAGATGATTGATTATAATATATTTTAAGTTCTGATAGTTTATGTGCTTTTCGTGCAACAATAATTTTGTTGATGACGAAAATTAGTGATGTTTAATCGATTTGCATTGTGTATAAAACAAATGATCTATAAATCAATTGAAGAAAATCATAATTTGGGTTACATTTTTGTTTCAAATACATAAACCACTTGCAAATGGAACAATGGTACGTGTTTGGTAGTTTCGTATGTGTTTTTGGTTAAATATTGATTTGCGTGTTTTCTAATATACGCCAACAACAAAAGAAAAAAATATAATAAAATTTTCTTTCAGCTTAGCACGATAGAAGAAAACAAAACGAACAGGATTTTCATTTTTTTTTTTTTTTTATATTAGTCGGATATATATTGTATTATATATAGCACAAAAGAAACACTCTCGTACATACGTGTATATAATGTGGTGTTCTGTATATACATTTCAAGTTTTTACGTTTTTGAATATGATAATAATCTAAAATAATAAACACGAATTTAAAAACACGCATTACGTGGTAGTGAAAATGCTTCCAATTATATTATATTGTATACTATATAGTAAACGCGTACTACTATATTTTGCAGATGTTTCTATTTTATGATTAGAAAATTTTATTTTATATGAGTTTTGCCAAATTTTGACACTCAGTTTTTGTGGTGAAAATGGAATGAAAATTTCTTGTCCATTTCGATCTATATTATTATGATAATATCTAAACTTAAATATCCGGTTCCACTTTGTCATTTCGATGTTATTTATAATATTAAAATTAGCAATTCTATATTTAAACTTTGTTTAATTTTTTTTTTTATATTATATAAACGAGTAATCACGCTATAATCAGACAATACAACTGTTGACATGTTACGTCTAAATTTATGTGATGATATATTTTGAAAAAATTGTAATCATGCTATATTGGGCGAGGCTATATTTAATACAATCATGTCTTGTCTCTTTTTTTTTTTAATGAACACCAATAATATTATATACTGTACTAAAAGGCACAGTACC
Source organism: Tipula vernalis (assembly GCA_958295665.1). NCBI lineage: Eukaryota > Metazoa > Arthropoda > Insecta > Diptera > Tipulidae > Tipula > Tipula vernalis. The sequence goes on along the minus strand of OY282558.1, from coordinate 103,640,201 downwards.
CTTCTATTTTCCACTAAAAATCGTTTATGTCTGTCTAAATTAACCTACAAATTCTGAAAAATTGAAAATTTCATTTAAAATCTTATCAAAATCTAAAACATTTAGTTAAATTTGTAGTTGACTTTCAACATTTTGACCCTTCATATTGTCCGGACATTCGAATGTCATGTCACCAACTCACGGACCAATCTTTGAGGACGTATGTGAATTTTGTCCTAAATCTGTCCTAAAAATAAAAAAACATACTGTGTGTGCATGTATTAGTAAAAAAACAGAATGTCTCGTTATTACGAATTTTATTTTTAGGTAATCAAAATTGAAATTTTTTAAACGAAGTGTAAATAAGATGGCAAAGATTACAAGATAAAATAAACTAATTAAAATATTTCCTTCTTTCCAAAAAATATTTCTTGTAAAAAATAGGAGTTTAGGGGGGTTAGGACAACAATGTTTGATACGATCTCACCTAGTATATAAAAAAACTTATGAAAAAATGAATTTCCCAATTTTCTTGAGAAAATCCTAGGAAGCTAACAACAAAGTGACATACTCGTATATGTAAAGTTGGCATATGATCTAGGCTATCCAAAACCCGTTTCAGTTTACAAAAAAATAGGGGATTAGGGTGTTTAGGACAACGATGTTTAATACGATCTCACCCAATCAACATAACAAATATTATGAAAAAATGAATTTCCCAATTTTCTTGAGAAAATCTTAAGGAGCTGACACCAAAGTGAGCTATATGTAAAATTGGCATAAGATCTAGGCTATCAGAAACCAGTTTCAGTTTTGAAAAAAATACGGGATTAGGGTGGTTAGGACAACGATGTTTGATATGATCTCAACCAATAATTACACCAAATATTATGAAAAAATGAATTTCCCAATTTTCTTGAGAAAATCTTAGGATTCGCTTCCTAGGATTTTCTCAAGAAAATTGGGAAAATCATTTTTTCATAATATTTGTTATATTTATTGGGTGAGGTCGTATCAAACATCGTTGTCCTAAACACCATAATTCCCTATTTTTTCCAAAACTGAAACCAGTTTTGAATAGCCTAGCTAAACCGCCAACTTTACATAAAGGCCGTTCTGGTGTCAGCTTCCTAGGATTTCCCCAAGAAAATTCGGAATTTCATTTATTCATATTATTCGCTACATTAATTTATAAAGAAAATATAAAAGGTAACACCTTACTCGTACTTCCATCGTATTTATGTATTACATATAATTCGTAAATAATTTTTCTTATTCTTATTAAAGAAATTCGTTATAACGAGAGTTTCAGCTTTTACCCTAGTACATGTAAATAATAATTTTTATTGACGATTTTTAGGACAAATTTAGGACAAACTTATTCACGTGAACTTTATCCTAAACTTTCCTAAAAAAAAAAAAAAAAATTAGGATAGTTTAGGAAAAACTTCACGTATTTGCGCAATCTCGTGAAGTTTTTCCTAACTCTTATTATATTTAGATGTATTTGTAACCATTTTGTATTTTGTTCGGATTAACCGATACGCGAATTGGATTCACCATTTGAACGGAGAATTTATTTGCTATTAGGAAAAAATCAATTTAGCGTAAAATAGTTTTTAAATTTTCTTCAATACAATATCCGCGCTGTTATGTTTGTAAATTTTAACGTAAAAGAAAAACTCAGCTTCATGGATTAGGCAATACCTCTGGCCGAAAAGCGGTTTATTAGAACTTGTTTAGTCAATTTTTTGCTGTAAGCAAACAATCTGTTATGGTATTGTTCAATATAATACGTGGATTTTCCGAACGTTTTCCGGTACTTAGAAACACCGGCCCAAAATCCTAAGTATATTTTTTGATTCGAATGGATATAACCTAACAGAATAAAGTAGTCACTTGAAAAGTTAGACGGGCTTTGGTCGTTTAGTAATCAAAAAACCCGATATGGTAATGTTCAATATCATATGAGGATTTTCCGAACGTTTTCCTAAACTTAGAAACACCGGCCTAAAATCCTAAGTAAATTTTTGTGTTTGTATGGATATAACCTAACAGAAAAAAGTAACCACTTGAAAATTTAGAGGGGCTTTGGTTGTTTAGTAATCAAAAAACCCGATATGGTAACGTTCAATATCATATGTGGATTTTCCGAACGTTTTCCGATACTTAGAAACACTGGCCCAAAATCCTAAGTATATTTTTGGGTTGGTATGGACATAATCTTACAGAAAAAAGTAGTCACTTGAAAAGTTAGAGGGGCCTTGGTCGTTTAGTAATCAAAAAACCTGATATGTTAATGTTCAATACCATATGTGGATTTTCCGAACGTTTTCCGATACTTAGAAACACCGGCCCACAATCCTAAGTATATTTTTGGATTGGTATGGACATAACCTAACAGAAAAAAGTAGTTACTTGAAAAGTTAGAGGGGCCTTGGTCGTTTAGTAATCTAAAACCTGATATGGTAATGTTCAATATCATATGTGGATTTTCCGAACGTTTTCCGATACTTAGAAACAATGGCCCAAAATCCTAAGTATATTTTTAGGTTGGTATGGACATAACCTAACAGAAAAAAGTAGTCACTTGAAAAGTTAGAGAAGCCTTGGTTGTTTAGTAATCAAAAAACCTTATATGTTAATGTTCAATATCATATGTGGATTTTCCGAACGTTTTCCGATACTTAGAAACACCGGCCCAAAATCCTAAGTATATTTTTGGGTTGGTATGGACATAATCTAACAGAAAAAAGTAATCACTTGAAAAGTTAGAGGGGCCTTGGTCGTTTAGTAATCAAAAAACATGATATGGTAATGTTCAATATCATATGTGGATTTTCCGAACATTTTCCGATACTTAGAAACACCGGCCCAAAATCCTAAGTATATTTTTGGGTTGGTATGGACATAACCTAACAGAAAAAAGTAGTTACTCGAAAAGTTAGAGGGGCCTTGGTCGTTTAGTAATCAAAAAACCTGATATGTTAATGTTCAATACCATATGTGGATTTTCCGAACGTTTTCCGATACTTAGAAACACCGGCCCAAAATCCTAAGTATATTTTTGGGTTGGTATGGACATAACCTAACAGAAAAAAGTAGTCACTTGAAAAGTTAGAGGGGCCTTGGTCGTTTAGTAATCTAAAACCTGATATGGTAACGTTCAATATCATATGTGGATTTTCCGAACGTTTTCCGATACTTAGAAACACCGGCCCAAAATCCTAAGTATATTTTTGGGTTGGTATGGACATAATCTAACAGAAAAAAGTAATCACTTGAAAAGTTAGAGGGGCCTTGGTCGTTTAGTAATCAAAAAACATGATATGGTAATGTTCAATATCATATGTGGATTTTCCGAACATTTTCCGATACTTAGAAACACCGGCCCAAAATCCTAAGTATATTTTTGGGTTGGTATGGACATAACCTAACAGAAAAAAGTAGTTACTCGAAAAGTTAGAGGGGCCTTGGTCGTTTAGTAATCAAAAAACCTGATATGTTAATGTTCAATACCATATGAGGATTTTCCGAACGTTTTCCGATACTTAGAAACACCGGCCCAAAATCCTAAGTATATTTTTGGGTTGGTATTGACATAACCTAACAGAAAAAAGTAGTCACTTGAAAAGTTAGAGGGGCCTTGGTCGTTTAGTAATCTAAAACCTGATATGGTAACGTTCAATATCATATGTGGATTTTCCGATCGTTTTCCGATACTTAGAAACACCGGCCCAAAATCCTAAGTATATTTTTTGGTTGGTATGGACATAATATAACAGAAAAAAGTAGTCACTTGAAAAGTTAGAGGGGCCTTGGTCGTTTAGTAATCAAAAAACCTGATATGTTAATGTTCAATATCATATGTGGATTTTCCGAACGTTTTCCGATACTTAGAAACACCGGCCCAAAATCCTAAGTATATTTTTGGGTTGGTATGGACATAACCTAACAGAAAAAAGTAGTTACTTGAAAAGTTAGAGGGGCCTTGGTCGTTTAGTAATCTAAAACCTGATATGGTAACGTTCAATATCATATGTGGATTTTCCGAACGTTTTCCGATACTTAGAAACACCGGCCCAAAATCCTAAGTATTTTTTTGGGTTGGTATGGACATAACCTAACAGAAAAAAGTAGTCACTTGAAAAGTTAGAGAAGCCTTGGTTGTTTAGTAATCAAAAAACCCAATATGGTAATGTTCAATATCATATGAGGATTTTCCGAACGTTTTCCGATACTTAGAAACACCGGCCCAAAATCCTAAGTATAATTTTTGGCTCGAATGGATATAACCTAACAGAATAAAGTAGTCACTTGAAAAGTTGGCCAGGCTTTGGTCGTTTAGTAATCATAAAACCCGATATGGTAATGTTCAATATCATATGAGGATTTTCCGAACGTTTTCCGATACTTAGAAACACCGGCCTAAAATCCTAAGTAAATTTTTGTGTTTGTATGGGTATAACCTAACAGAAAAAAGTAACCACTTGAAAAGTTAGAGGGGCTTTGGTTGTTTAGTAATCAAAAAACCCGATATGGTAACGTTCAATATCATATGTGGATTTTCCGAACGTTTTCCGATACTTAGAAACACTGGCCCAAAATCCTAAGTATATTTTTGGGTTGGTATGGACATAACCTAACAGAAAAAAGTAGTCACTTGAAAAGTTAGAGAAGCCTTGGTTGTTTAGTAATCAAAAAACCCAATGTGGTAATGTTCAATATCATATGAGGATTTTCCTAACGTTTTCCGATACTTAGAAACACCGGCCCAAAATCCTAAGTATATTTTTGGGTTGGTATGGACATAACCTAACAGATAAAAGTAGTCACTTGAAAAGTTAGAGGGGCCTTGGTCGTTTAGTAATCAAAAAACACGATATGGTAACGTTCAATATCATATGAGGATTTTCCGAACGTATTCCGATACTTAGAAACACCGGCCCAAAATCCTAAGTATATTTTTGGGTTGGTATGGACATAATCTAACAGAAAAAAGTAGTCACTTGAAAAGTAAGAGGGGCCTTGGTCGTTTAGTAATCAAAAAACCTGATATGTTAATGTTCAATACCATATGTGGACTTTCCGAACGTTTTCCAAAACTTAGAAACACCATTCGGTTTCCGTTCGGAAAATCCACATATGATATTGAACGTTACCATATCGGGTTTTTTGATTACTAAACAACCAAAGCCCCTCTAACTTTTCAAGTGGTTACTTTTTTCTGTTAGGTTATACCCATACAAACACAAAAATTTATTTAGGATTTTAGGCCGGTGTTTCTAAGTTTAGGAAAACGTTCGGAAAATCCTCATATGATATTGAACATTACCATATCGGGTTTTTTGATTACTAAACGACCAAAGCCTGTCCAACTTTTCAAGTGACTACATTATTCTGTTAGTTTATATCCATTCGAGCCAAAAATTATACTTAGGATTTTAGGCCGGTGTTTCTAAGTATCGGAAAACGTTCGGAAAATCCTCATATGATATTGAACATTACCATATTGGGTTTTTTGATTACTAAACAACCAAGGCTTCTCTAACTTTTCAAGTGACTACTTTTTTCTGTTAGGTTATGTCCATACCAACCCAAAAAAATACTTAGGATTTTGGGCCGGTGTTTCTAAGTATCGGAAAACGTTCGGAAAATCCACATATGATATTGAACGTTACCATATCAGGTTTTAGATTACTAAACGACCAAGGCCCCTCTAACTTTTCAAGTAACTACTTTTTTCTGTTAGGTTATGTCCATACCAACCCAAAAATATACTTAGGATTTTGGGCCGGTGTTTCTAAGTATCGGAAAACGTTCGGAAAATCCACATATGATATTGAACATTAACATATCAGGTTTTTTGATTACTAAACGACCAAGGCCCCTCTAACTTTTCAAGTGACTACTTTTTTCTGTTATATTATGTCCATACCAACCCAAAAATATACTTAGGATTTTGGGCCAGTGTTTCTAAGTATCGGAAAACGATCGGAAAATCCTCATATGATATTGAACATTACCATATTGGGTTTTTTGATTACTAAACAACCAAGGCCCCTCTAACTTTTCAAGTGACTACTTTTTTCTGTTAGGTTATATCCATACCAACCCAAAAATATACTTAGGATTTTGGGCCGGTGTTTCTAAGTATCGGAAAACGTTCGGAAAATCCTCATATGATATTGAACATTACCATATTGGGTTTTTTGATTACTAAACAACCAAGGCCCCTCTAACTTTTCAAGTGACTACTTTTTTCTGTTAGGTTATGTCCATACCAACCCAAAAATATACTTAGGATTTTGGGCCGGTGTTTCTAAGTATCGGAAAACGTTCGGAAAATCCTCATATGATATTGAACATTACCATATTGGGTTTTTTGATTACTAAACGACCAAGGCCCCTCTAACTTTTCAAGTGACTACTTTTTTCTGTTAGGTTATGTCCATACCAATCCAAAAATATACTTAGGATTGTGGGCCGGTGTTTCTAAGTATCGGAAAACGTTCGGAAAATCCACATATGGTATTGAACATTAACATATCAGGTTTTTTGATTACTAAACGACCAAGGCCCCTCTAACTTTTCAAGTGACTACTTTTTTCTGTTAGATTATGTCCATACCAACCCAAAAATATACTTAGGATTTTGGGCCAGTGTTTCTAAGTATCGGAAAACGTTCGGAAATTCCACATATGATATTGAACGTTACCATATCGGGTTTTTTGATTACTAAACAACCAAAGCCCCTCTAAATTTTCAAGTGGTTACTTTTTTCTGTTAGGCTATATCCATACAAACACAAAAATTTACTTAGGATTTTAGGCCGGTGTTTCTAAGTATCGGAAAACGTTCGGAAAATCCTCATATGATATTGAACATTACCATATCGGGTTTTTTGATTACTAAACAACCAAGGCCCCTCTAACTTTTCAAGTGACTACTTTTTTCTGTTAGGTTATGTCCATACCAACCCAAAAATATACTTAGGATTTTGGGCCGGTGTTTCTAAGTATCGGAAAACGTTCGGAAAATCCTCATATGATATTGAACATTACCATATTGGGTTTTTTGATTACTAAACAACCAAGGCCCCTCTAACTTTTCAAGTGACTACTTTTTTCTGTTAGGTTATATCCATACCAACCCAAAAATATACTTAGGATTTTGGGCCGGTGTTTCTAAGTATCGGAAAACGTTCGGAAAATCCTCATATGATATTGAACATTACCATATTGGGTTTTTTGATTACTAAACAACCAAGGCCCCTCTAACTTTTCAAGTGACTACTTTTTTCTGTTAGGTTATGTCCATACCAACCCAAAAATATACTTAGGATTTTGGGCCGGTGTTTCTAAGTATCGGAAAACGTTCGGAAAATCCTCATATGATATTGAACATTACCATATTGGGTTTTTTGATTACTAAACGACCAAGGCCCCTCTAACTTTTCAAGTGACTACTTTTTTCTGTTAGGTTATGTCCATACCAATCCAAAAATATACTTAGGATTGTGGGCCGGTGTTTCTAAGTATCGGAAAACGTTCGGAAAATCCACATATGGTATTGAACATTAACATATCAGGTTTTTTGATTACTAAACGACCAAGGCCCCTCTAACTTTTCAAGTGACTACTTTTTTCTGTTAGATTATGTCCATACCAACCCAAAAATATACTTAGGATTTTGGGCCAGTGTTTCTAAGTATCGGAAAACGTTCGGAAATTCCACATATGATATTGAACGTTACCATATCGGGTTTTTTGATTACTAAACAACCAAAGCCCCTCTAAATTTTCAAGTGGTTACTTTTTTCTGTTAGGCTATATCCATACAAACACAAAAATTTACTTAGGATTTTAGGCCGGTGTTTCTAAGTATCGGAAAACGTTCGGAAAATCCTCATATGATATTGAACATTACCATATCGGGTTTTTTGATTACTAAACAACCAAGGCCCCTCTAACTTTTCAAGTGACTACTTTTTTCTGTTAGGTTATGTCCATACCAACCCAAAAATATACTTAGGATTTTGGGCCGGTGTTTCTAAGTATCGGAAAACGTTCGGAAAATCCTCATATGATATTGAACATTACCATATTGGGTTTTTTGATTACTAAACAACCAAGGCCCCTCTAACTTTTCAAGTGACTACTTTTTTCTGTTAGGTTATATCCATACCAACCCAAAAATATACTTAGGATTTTGGGCCGGTGTTTCTAAGTATCGGAAAACGTTCGGAAAATCCTCATATGATATTGAACATTACCATATTGGGTTTTTTGATTACTAAACAACCAAGGCCCCTCTAACTTTTCAAGTGACTACTTTTTTCTGTTAGGTTATGTCCATACCAACCCAAAAATATACTTAGGATTTTGGGCCGGTGTTTCTAAGTATCGGAAAACGTTCGGAAAATCCTCATATGATATTGAACATTACCATATTGGGTTTTTTGATCACTAAACGACCAAGGCCCCTCTAACTTTTCAAGTGACTACTTTTTTCTGTTAGGTTATGTCCATACCAACCCAAAAATATACTTAGGATTTTGGGCCGGTGTTTCTAAGTATCGGAAAACGTTCGGAAAATCCACATATGGTATTGAACAGTAGTATATTTTTAAGAACATAAATTATCATAATGAAAATAATAATAGTATATTGAAAATATAGTACATGTTAATATTTAGACGGTTCAATGCAAAAGTTTTATAGTTCCCTTACCTAATAGAAAATCTGTAATTTATTCGTTAATGCGTAGTTTTACACATACATTCGCATAATTTGTTGTTTTTGTTATTTTAGGAAAGTTTAGGAAGAAATTCACATTCATACAAACTTCACTTATGTATTTAGATTCGTGAAGTTTGTCCTAAAAAAAAATCCTAATTATTTTTTTTTTAGGACAGATTTAGGACAAAGTTGACGCGAATTCTTTGAGGCCAGTTTTTTATTTTAAATTTTTAAATGTAGAAAAATTTCGACATTTTCCAATTTGCTAACGATCTTCTATTTTCGAAGATTTATGAATATTGATTGGGCTGGAATTGTTAACAGTATTAAACAATTATATGAGAACTGTTATGCCTACATTTTATTTTAGAGGTATACATTACAACCTAATCTTTTTAGATCTAGAAATATTCAACACTTTTAGGAACGGATGAGATGAGACAGTCAATTTTTTTGAAATTACGATTGGTCGTTTAGATAAGCAGAATTCACAGCACAGAATTCAGCAAGCGCAGTTCTTGTAGAAACCTTAATCTGAACATTATAGGATTATAATAATTAATTTCTCTAAAAAACATTCAAGTAGTTAAAAACTAGAAAAATTTCAACCAAAACCTGGAGTGGAGGTGCATACCAACCCGGAAATCTCCAGATGAAAACAACACAGTGTGTAACTCTTGGTTAACATAAGCTATTTCATACATACATAAAGCCCAATTTTTGGCAATTCACGAGGAGTTTATCTTCATCATTGTTTTAAACAATAGTTTTGTCTTTTGTACATTTAAAATGAAAACACTATGTTGAGTTTAAAAACGATGACTATGAACACTATGAATAGGTAAAAATATTTTACAGAATGCTCCATATTCTAGCACCATAAAACCCATCTTAAGTTATTTAATTTCACCGCTTCCTATTTGAATTTTTATTGAAAAATAATAATAATAATAATAATACATTTTATAATGTCAGCCCACAAAATTTTGATCTTCCTAGAAAAATTTATCACGACAGACTCTCAGCCCAAAAATAAAACTATCATGGGAAAGGAAACATTCTAGAATAACTAAGGAGAACTTAGCAAATTTTCGCAATTCAACTGAATATTTTCTGAAGTACTACTGTTGGCACCAATCTCCCGATGATTTTTTATCAGGCCTATCAATTGTAAGTACTCTGGAACTTTTTTAGAATTTTATGATGAGGATAGCATGGTCAAATAAGGCCGGAAAGCCTTGTGAGTCGTATTTAATTTGATTTTTGCAATTCAACTAAAGATTTTCTCAAGTACTCTTTTGCTGGCACAAGCCACATGTGCCACTTTTATCATAATTTTGTACTATTTTTGTTTATAGAGTGCTCACAATTGATAGGCCTAATAAAACACCGTCGGGAGATTGGTGCCAATACAATAATTGAGAAAATACTTAGTTGAATTGGAAAAATCAAATTAAATACGACTCACAAGGTTTTACGGCCATATTTGGCCATGCTATCCCCATCACAAAATTCTGAAAAAGATCCAGAGTACTCACAATTGATAGGCCTAATAAAAAATCATCGGGAGATTGGTGCCAACAATACAGTAATTGAGAAAATACTCAGTTAAATTGCAAAAATTAAATAAAATACAGCTCACAAGTATTTCCGGCCATACATATTTGACCATGCTATCCCCATCATAAAATTCTGAAAATGTTCCTCAGAGAGTACTCATAATTGATAGGCAATATATAAAAAATAAAAAACCGTCGGGAGATTGTTGCCAACAATAAAGTACTTCAGAAAATACTCAGTTGAATTGCAAAAATCAAATAAAATACGGCTCACAATTATTTCCGGCCATATTTGATCATGCTATCCCCATCACAAAATTCTGGAAAAGCTCCAGAGTACTCATAATTGATACGCTTAATAAAAAATCATCGAGAAATTCGAAAGAATACTCAATTGAGTATCGAGAACCAGGTAAATGTGACCCAAGACGCTTTTCGGCCATATTGACCATGATGATTCTTTACAATGCTTTACTATGAAAACCATTGCACTTTTTCAATGTTTTGTGTTTTTTCTATTTTTTTAATCCACATAACCAATTTCTGGAAAAATGTCAGAGTAATACCCTAGACACACTGCGATTTAATAAAACCGATTTACTGAATTTTTCGAGATTAGTCGCAGTGTGTCAATCTAGATTTTAGCTAATCCCTTTTTGCATAGAATACTTAAACTAGTTTAGCTAAACCGGATTTATTAAACCACAGTCTGTCTAGGGTATAATGGCATCTGATGAATAGAAAATATTTATGTGATTGGTGACAACAATTCAGAACTTAAGAAAATGCTCACTTGAACTGCAAAAATCAAATTAAATATTACTCACGAGATTTTTCGGCTTTATTTCTCCTTGGGCAAAGTACGAAGAATTTTTTTTTGTTTTTTGGGTTGACATTGTAGCGTGGGTTTTTCATTTTCCTTAAGGGCCAAAATTTATATACACAACCTACATTAAATGTTTATTTGTTTATGATTTCACTATTCCTGTTTCATTTAGTTTATTATTATTTATTTTATTTTATATATCTTGATTGGATTACATATTGTTTTAATTTAATGTAAAAATAATAGGAATCCCTCCATGGGATTGTATAGAGATATAATAATAATTTGTTGTATGGTTTACCGCAGACGACATACTAGATAATACCGTTCGTCCACCTCCTTTTTGTCATCGGTTGAAACTTGGTGTTGCCAACCCCATGAAATTTCCTTGGTTATTGTTTTTTGTTTTGTAACAATCTCCCCCTCAGAACTTCCTAAACGGCCCGATGGGAGTTCTGAACAACCTGCGAGGATTCCGATGACTTAGGCTTCCCCTTATAGGGGAAAATCTGCGACACATGATATCTTCCCACAACGGATTTGTTATAATCGTTCGTGGATACCTCAAATGTGTGTGACGATATCACTTTAGATATTTGATACGGACCTACACGGCGTAAACTTCCTTGTATAACCTTTATCGGCATTGCTACGTAGATGAGCAGTCACCAACACCAAATCACCCAGTTTATACAACCGGTTCCGACGTCGGGAACGATCATATCGTTCCTTTCGTATATCCTGGGATTGTTCATGTACTTCTCGTGCATTCATAAATTTATTTTTCATGGACATTAAATAAGGGACGATTTGCGAAACGAAATTGGTAAGAGTCCCAATTGGTCGATTATCATGGAGAACATCATCTAATGTCCGAAGTTCACGTCCAAACGTCAAAAATGCTGGTGTTTGTTGTATCGAATCACTTCGAGTCGTATTAATTGCGTAACGTATCGACGGTAATTGATCGGCCCAATTTCGATGGTTTCCTTTTACTAATATAGCCAATTGAGTCTTTAAATCTCGATTCTTTCTTTCTACCGGGTTAGCTTGAGGATGGTATATGGGAGTCAAACATTGTTGAATCCCCAAAAAATCGGCGGTGTGTTGTAAAACTTGGCTGATGAATTGTGGACCATTATCCGTTATGAGTCGCCTTGGAATACCGTATCGTAGGAACACCTCAGTAATTACCTTCCGTGCGCAAACATCTGCTGTTGCAGATCTAACCGGGAATAACTCCACCCAACGAGATGCAACATCTTCGACAATCAAAATGGTTTTATATCCATTTTTACTAGTTGGAAGAGGACCAAACAAATCAACTGCGACACTCTCAAAACGTTGTTGCATAACCGGGGTTTTCAATAAACCGGATGGTTTCAAATTTGATATTTTATAATACTGGCACTCAATGCATGAGCCCACAAATTTCGCGATTGTTTTTCGCATACCTGGCCAAAAGTAACGCGATCGAATTTTGCTGATAGTTTTTTCTATCCCATAATGACCGGCGGTTGGATCACAGTGGTACCTCTGTAGTATGAATTCACGTTGACTAGCAGGTACGACAAGCTGGGCTTCCTCAGAATCTTGATCCGGAATATAGTATGTCGGTATAAAATTCTCGGCGACATTACATATCCTCTTCCGGTGTAATTGGCAAGATCTGGATGATCCAGTTCCTCGAAGCATTTTATGATGTTTTCTATTACCGGATCTTGAAGTTGTGAATCGCGTATATTTTCAAAATCATATGTTGGAAGATCTAGTTGGCACGAGAATACAGCACTGTATTCTTCTTCGGATATTGGAGGCCTTGACAAGGTGTCAGCGACGACATTCGCTTTCCCTAGAGTATACGTGATATACAAATTGAACCCTTGAATTAATAAAGCCCATCGGGCCAGACGTCCGGATGGTGATTTTAATGACATCAACCATTTCAGTGGCTGGTGATCTGTGCCAACTGTAACTACAGCACCGTCCAAATACCCTCTGAATTTGTTCAGAGCCCACACAACTGCGAGAGCTTCACGCTCTGTTATGCTATAATTTCGTTCAGTCGGAAGTAGTAACCGACTAGCATACTCTATTGGTCATTCATCTTCGCCCTCCCCCTGGAGTAAAACCGCCCCAAGCGCATAATTGCTTGCGTCAGTTCTCAGAGTGTATGGCTTCATTTCGTCGGCTTGTTGAAGAATCGGGGCGTTAACTAATAATTTTTTTAGTTGATCGAAAGCCATTTGATGTTTCTCGTCCAAGGTGAACTTAATGTTCTATTTAGTTAAATCACTGAGTGGCCGTGATACCTCGGAAAATTTTGGTACGAACTTGCGATACCAACTGCACGTTTGTAGAAACGATTTGACATCTTTCGTGTTACGCGGTTCAGGTCGCTCGGAAATACCTGAAACCTTCTCGGGATTGGTTCGGATGCCATCAATATCAATTATATGACCTAAGAATTTAATGCTCTCTCGAAAAAAGAAACATTTCTCCCGATTCACTCTTAAATTATATTGCGACAAACGACTAAAAATCTTTTCAAGATCACCCAGATGTTGTTCAAATGTTTCGGACACCACGACCATATCGTCTAAATAGGCCCACATAGCTACGTCAGGAATTCCTGATTTAATATGGTCAACCATTCGCTGAAACGTGGCGGGAGCATTTTTCAAACCAAAGCTCATACGTTTGAATCGAAACAGTCCAAATGGACAAATGAAAGACGTTTTGTCTCTATCCCTCTCAAACACTGGTACCTGCCAATATCCTGCACGCAAATCTAAGGTACTCATAAACCTAGTTCTTTTTGCAACATGCAGAAGCTCATCAAGACGAGGCATAGGATACTTGTCCGAAACCGTAACGGAATTAAGTCGTCGATAATCAATGCAAACGCGGAATGAACCATCTGGTTTTTTTACCATAACCACGGGTGATGCCCACGGACTTTCGCATTCTTCGATTATGTCTTCCCTCAACATTGCATCTATTTCCCGTTTCAGAACATCTCGTTTCACTGGGGATACTTTATAAGGTGGACTTGAAATTGGTGCATGTTGCATGATCACCGATTTCGATTCTGTGTTCGGCACACTTAGTGGGACTGCTATGTGTGGCAAATAATTGGTCACTATTTAACAACAATATTGACTAATTCCTTCTGCTGATTTGGTAATGAACAACCTTCATCCTCTCTAAGGAAATTTATTGAAAAACATTCCACAGACGTTTGAACCACATCTTCGTAATTTATCCTAAAAATCTTCGGTACGTCGCCTACTCTCATTGTATGATTTGAAAAATTTAAAACCATTTTAGATGCAATTATAAAATCGATACCCAATAATGTGCTACTACACTCCGAATTTTGAAATGCAAAAAATGTTGTAGCGACTGTTATCTCACTGACGACTACATCTACTGTTGTATACCACACGTGTCTTAAACTTTGAGATCCATCGGCTAACTTAATTGAAATTTTCCTTGATTTAAACTCTTGACCTTTTTTTAAAAAAAGACTATATAGCGAATGAGACACAATACTGAGTTTTGATGCCGTATCTACTGTACCTGTACCATATGATCCTAGAATATGAATACCTAAAGTTGGTCTTGGCTTTGGATTCAATGGTTCTGCTACCGGAATTGATTCAATGTGAGTTTGTGAGTCAACTGAATTAAATTCAGCCGACAATGGGTTAGAGATATCCGCACATGAAACGCTGGTTTTGTCTACCGACGACTTTTATTTGGGATTGATAAAACTGTGGAATTTTTGTTTATATTTTTATTCATACGTTTCCTACACTCTTCGAATCGATGTCCGGATTTGCGACAATATGGCGCTTTTGAATAAGTTTGATAATCTTTGCTTATGATTTCGCTAATTTTGTGTCAAAATATTGGGTATGTGAATATGACTCCGCCCTTTTTTGTTAAAATAAAACACATTTGCTTGTTTAGAAAATGAAAGAATTATTTATTGAAAGTATGCTCCATTTGCAACTGGAACTTTCTCCCATTTTCTGGAAGTTTACGGATTCCCTCTGTTCAGAAATGCAACCTGAAATTTAAAAACGAACCTGAAAATAAACCACCTACATACATCTCATTTGCTGGGCGGATTTAATCCACACCTGAACATCATAAAGCAGCCGCTAAAACATAAATATTAAATCATTTAACTTTATAATAATTTTTAGAATAATTTGTATACAAACTCATATTGAATCCCAATTATAATCCATAATTTTTCCCATACAGTTTGTATTGTAATCCATAATTTTTCCATCACGTAACTTGACATCCAGTATTATAACCTAAAAACAAAAGAGAACACAGAGAATCATTTGATCACTAAAATAATTACCATTTATACTTATCTGAATTATTTGTCCATCAGCCGCTTCTCTTGTTCCTATAATTTGTTGGCTGAAATTGTTAAAATAATATTTAGTTTAACTTTAGTTTTATATAGAATCATTTAACTTACCAATTTAATTGTTTACCTTTGTTTTGACAGTTCCAATTTGGGTACAAGCCGTGGAATATTATATTAGGTATGATGTTACACGTTCAAAATTTGTACTAAAATTGTAATTGCTCAAATAAGTTTATAATGTCTATCAACAGATGACACTTTGTATATAAATTGGAAATTTTCCGTAAAATACTGCATTGTATAATTTACCTTTCAAAGTGACAGTCGTGTCAAAGAAACCGTGTAGAGTGAACATTAACCTAAAAGAAAATTATAATTTATTAAATAAAAAATTGTTATTAAATTCACCATATTTACTCGAAGTATTTTCCGTAAAAATATTGTTTCTATTTAATCGTAAGAGTGAAGCCAGCGTGAATTTCTTACCCTAAGGAATTCATCATCACATTTACAAAATTTTCAACATTGTGTTTGATCCAGTGAAACCGGATTTATTTATCCAAAATAAAATAATTAATATTTTATTTGATCTACACGGATTCCGGTGTATATTTATTGATCCAAAATAAATCACCATCATACATTTCCGACATTTTTTAATGGTCCTTCGAGCCGGATGCGACACGAGGCGAATCTAACCTAAAAAGAAGAGAGACACGTGATTATCAACCAAGAAGATTGTGGGAGTTTTATCGATTCACCATCCAAAGAAGAAAGCATCTACCAATATTCAGGTAACCGTTTTACATCCATTTATTTTTTTTTTCCATTCCTTCCGAATTTAATCCAGGCTTTTCGTGATTTGAGTGAAGTTTTCTTTTTTATTTTTTTTCGATAAAATGCCTCTCGATGACGGTTTAGATCGTCGTAGTGCGCTAATAAAACGTAAGTCCGTGATTAAAGGCCAACTAACTAAAATCTTTAATTTCGTTGATAGTAAGGGTGTGAATTGCAGTTATGACGAATTAAATACCCGCTTGTCCAAGGAAAACGAATTATACAACCAATTTATTTCGGTCGAAGAAATATTATTCCAATTAAAGCCCGAGACGGAATCAGAAATGGAGGAGTTGGATGACCAGTTCTTTCCGCTTGTTTCGAAAATCCAATCATTGATCCGTTCAATTAACCTTCAGCCAGTTCCCAAATTGGATGATAGCGTCGACCATTCTGTGCACGGCAACAATTTTAAATCCGATTTCAAATTACCAAGACTATCGCTCCCGATATTTGACGGCAATTATAAGTATTGGCAATCATTCCATGACATTTTCATTTCAACGGTCCATGAAAACACATCGTTGTCACCCGCGCAAAAGTTTAAATATCTGTTGGGTCAGTTACGGGGACCAGCGTACGAGTCTGTCTGTCATTTCCGTATAGATGATGCGAACTACGTCGAAGCGTTGAAACGTCTCATAAAGAAATACGACAGAAAGAAAGCAATTGTCGAAACCTATATACGAGAATTTTTGTCGCAACCCAAAATCGGTACGAATCCTTCTTCTGCAAACGTATCGAAACTTTTTGACAAAATAGATGAGACCGTCCGAGGATTGAAGTCGCTTGGCCCGAAGGCAGTTGAACGGGATCCTTGGATCATTTATTTGGCTACAGAGAAACTCGACGAAGAATCAAAACGGATCTGGAAATACGAGACATCAGAAAACGAATTTCCTACCACTGACGAACTGTTAGCATTCTTATCCAAAAGAAGTGATGCAATAGGAGAATCTGGTGCGAAACGTAGCTACAATCCGCCGAGCTTACCCAGCACGTCCAGATCATTCTATGTAAATCCGCAACCACGTTGTCCGTTATGCACTAACGAACACCATAAATTATTTACTTGCTCTAAATTCCGCAACTAAGACATTGACGCCCGACGAGAACTGATTAAAAGGTTGAATCGGTGCTTTAATTGCCTGAGCGATGAACATATCGTATCCCAATGCAAGAACACTAAAAGCTGCCAAAAATGTAATAAGAGGCATAATTCGCTATTACACATTCCTCAAGCCAGTACTCCTCAAACCAGTACTACATCATGTATGGTTTCGCAACCCGCCTATTCCGAATCGGGCACCCCACACCGAACTAAATTGTCGTTACCAGAAATTTCGGTTGAGCCGACCAATTCCCAAACCATGGTAGCCAATTACGTTGAGCAAAACCGACGCGTAGTACCCATTCTTCCGACAGCCGAAATCGAAATTGAAGATAGTTTCGGGAATTGGACGAAATTTAGAGCCTTGCTTGATTCGGGGTCAACCCATTCATTTGTGACGGAATCGTGTGTTAACCATTTAAAGGTGCCAAGATCAAAGGCGAACGTGTCAATTGATACATTAAATAATTCACAGGCTGGATCATCAAAGGGAGTATCAATTTTGAAAATCCGTTCATGCGTAGCTCACGACTACATTGTCAGTACCAGAGCATATATCCTTCCTTCAATTTGCCCTAGGGTGCCAGTAGAGTATATCGACGAAATTAAGTCCCATTTCAGACATCTCAAACCATTAGCTGACCCCAATTTTACTGCGCCGACTCACATCGATATTTTGCTTGGCTGTGAACACTTGTTCCACGCATTGACTGACGGCAGAGTAGCCCATAAGGACACTTTGATAGCACGAAACAGCCGATTTGGCTGGATTATTGGCGGAAGTTTTAGGTCAGATGAGCCAACTACCCCGAATAAGGGTCAGTTAAGTGTATTGCATATTCAGTTAAAGGACGACTCCTTGGAATGGTCCGGTATAGAGAAATTACTTCAAAGGTTTTGGGAAACGGAGGAGGTCAACACCAAGCCAATCTTAACCGAAGAAGAGTTTAAATCTGTGAAATTTTTTAATGAGCATGTCAAATTTGAGGGAAATCGTGTATCATTACCGCTGCCGTTCATTCAACGACCACCAAACCTTGGTGACAGTCTTATGCAAGCACAACGATGATTCTACTTGCTTGAGAAAAAATTGAATTCGGATCCGCCGCTCAGAGAAGCCTACGTTAGCTTTATGAAAGAATACCTAGCTTTGGGACATATGGAAGTTATACCAGATAATGAAATCGCGAAAAAATCTCACCAACTATTCTACCTTCCACACCATGCAGTAATCAGAACCACTAGCAGCACTACCAAGGTCCGAGTAGTGTTCGATGCGTCCGCCAAGTCCACCTCCGGCGAGTCATTGAACAATAATCTAATAGTAGGCCCTACTATCCAGGATAATCTATCTGACTTACTCATCCGATTCCGTAAGCATAAATTTGTTGTGTCAGCTGACATCGAAAAGATGTTCAGGCAAATTCGTATCCATCCAAATGATCGAGATTACCAGAGAATCATTTGGCGTGAAAATCCGCAGTCAGCAATCCAACACTACCGCTTATCCACAGTCACTTATGGTACTAGTCCCGCGCCGTTTCTGGCCACTCAAACACTCCATTATCTTGCAGATAAATTCAGTGCCGAATATCCAATTGGCTCCGATATTCTAAAGCAAGACTTTTACATGGACGACCTAATGTCTGGCGGAGAAACTTTAGATGCAACATTACAACTGCAAGGGGAAATAATAAACTTGCTCAATCAAGGAGGCTTTAAATTACGAAAGTGGTCCGCAAACCATCCCACCTTATTGGAATCCATTCCAATTGAAAACCGAGAACTTACCTCTTGGGAAATATCCGATGAATGCAAAACCATAACAGTACTCGGCATAAATTATGACCCTATCCACGATAATTTCTTTTTCCGATTGTCTTTACCAAATACAATCAAATTCACCAAGAGGTCATTTTTATCGGAGACCGCTCGAATCTTTGACCCGTTAGGTCTATTATCACCTGTAACAATCCGGTTAAAGATTATGTTCCAGTCGCTGTGGGTGAAGGGCATTGGCTGGGACGATGAGCTCCCTCGAGATATTTCAGAAGAATGGTGTTTCATTCGAGATCAACTTACCGAATTAACCAATGTAAAGTTTCCACGATACATACATGCAACTAAAGGGCTAGAACTCCATGGATTCGCGGACGCCTCGAAGGAGGCATATGCAGCGTTAATATACGCACGAGTAATAGAGGGTACGACTGTGCACACCAATTTAATTGCAGCCAAAACTAAGGTAGCCCCAGTTAAGGTTGTTTCGATCCCACGTCTGGAGCTAAACGCTGCTGCTTTATTAGTTCGTCTTTTAGAATCTGTCCAAAAATCATTGCGCTTGTCCAATCATCCCAAAATCTATTTGTACACAGATTCCACAATCACGCTGGATTGGTTATCTAAGCCTCCTAACACATGGAAAACATTCATAGCAAATCGCACATCCAAAATTCTTACATGTACGAACCGAAACCAATGGCATCATGTCTCGTCCAAGGAAAATCCTGCGGATTGCGCGACGAGAGGTATGTTACCGAAAGAATTCCGTCACCAGAAGTCCTGGTTTAAGGGTCCCGAATTCCTACTTAATCACTCCTTTAGTCCTCCGGGTGAAAAGATAAGGCTTCAACTACCTTCTTACAACAATCGAGAATTCAGCTGCAAGCTCTCCGCGACACCGAAACGTGAATCCATTATTGAGGAGATAATGGAAGGGAGAGCAAACTATCGAAAACTAACAAGAATAATATCATTACTGTTAAGATTCAGCAGAAACTTAAAACTAAACCCTCATCGCCGCGCATTAGATTCATTGAGAGTATCCGAGATACGCGAGGCAGAGTTTACAATATTTCGCGATATCCAGGAAGGGATTTATACTAACGAAATCCGATCCTTAAAAACGTCAAAACCATTACCAATTAATTCTAATCTGATTTCTTTTTTTCCATTTTTGGACGGCCACGGGCTGCTACGAGTTGGCGGCAGATTGGATCACTCAAATGTATCATATGATATGAAACACCCTGTGATATTACCAGCATGTCATGCAATAGTCGAGCAAATGGTAAGGGAATTACACATCAAGCATCTGCATAGCGGACCGAAGTTACTTATGAGCAGCATTGCCCAAAGATTCATGATTCCCCGCGCCAGGAATCTAATAAGGCGCATAATCCACCAATGCATAATTTGTCGGCGACATCGGGCTGAAATTCAACAGCAACTCATGGGTCAACTGCCATCTTGCAGAGTAAATCCTACCGCAAGAGCGTTCGTGCAAACTGGCATCGATTTGGCTGGCCCCTTCACCCTAAAAACACATCGTTCCCGAGGAAGTAAAACGTACAAGTCATACGTAGTTATCTTCGTTTGTATGGCAACTAAGGCCACAACTCTAGATTTAGTAACAGACATGAGCACTGACAGTTTCCTGGCAGCCTTAAGACGATTTTGTGCCGTTCGTGGAATACCTACCGATTTGTATTGTGACAACGGCACAAACCTAGTTGGAGCAAAAAGGGAATTAACCAGATTCTATACGGAGTACCTAACCCAAGCAGCAAAATCAAACATACTTAGTTGGTGCACCGATCAAAAAATACAATGGCATTTTATTCCCCCAGCGGCTCCTACATTTGGTGGATTGTGGGAAGCCGCAGTAAAAGCTACCAAGTTCCATCTACGTCGCGTGATTGGAGAATCCATACTCACCTACGAAGAGTACATTACTTTTCTTAAGCAGATTGAGGCCCTTCTTAATTCCCGGCCTCTAGAGGATCTTCATGATGGCGATTACAACCCTTTAACTCCCAGCCACTTCCTAATTGGTCAACCAATGACTCTATTACCAGAACCAGATGTCTCAACAATAAAAATCAATCGGTTAAGCAGATGGCAATTACTTCAGTCCCTATTACAGGGCTTTTGGAACCGATGGTCATTGGAATATATGACTTCGTTAAACAAATTAAATAAATGGCACACACCGAACCACCAAATAAAAATTGGAAATCTAGTGCTTCTCCGTGATCAACACGTAACCCCATCAAAATGGCCATTAGCACGGATTTATGATGTACATCCTGGAAAGGATAACCTAATTCGGGTTATTACCGTCAAACTTCCAAATGGCAAACTACTGAAACGACCAATAACCAAAATTAGTCTTCTACCAAGTTTTGACTCTAAGGAGTCAACCGCGGCGATATGTTCAGAAATGCAACCTGAAATTTAAAAACGAACCTGAAAATAAACCACCTACATACATCTCATTTGCTGGGCGGATTTAATCCACACCTGAACATCATAAAGCAGCCGCTAAAACATAAATATTAAATCATTTAACTTTATAATAATTTTTAGAATAATTTGTATACAAACTCATATTGAATCCCAATTATAATCCATAATTTTTCCCATACAGTTTGTATTGTAATCCATAATTTTTCCATCACGTAACTTGACATCCAGTATTATAACCTAAAAACAAAAGAGAACACAGAGAATCATTTGATCACTAAAATAATTACCATTTATACTTATCTGAATTATTTGTCCATCAGCCGCTTCTCTTGTTCCTATAATTTGTTGGCTGAAATTGTTAAAATAATATTTAGTTTAACTTTAGTTTTATATAGAATCATTTAACTTACCAATTTAATTGTTTACCTTTGTTTTGACAGTTCCAATTTGGGTACAAGCCGTGGAATATTATATTAGGTATGATGTTACACGTTCAAAATTTGTACTAAAATTGTAATTGCTCAAATAAGTTTATAATGTCTATCAACAGATGACACTTTGTATATAAATTGGAAATTTTCCGTAAAATATTGCATTGTATAATTTACCTTTCAAAGTGACAGTCGTGTCAAAGAAACCGTGTAGAGTGAACATTAACCTAAAAGAAAATTATAATTTATTAAATAAAAAATTGTTATTAAATTCACCATATTTACTCGAAGTATTTTCCGTAAAAATATTGTTTCTATTTAATCGTAAGAGTGAAGCCAGCGTGAATTTCTTACCCTAAGGAATTCATCATCACATTTACAAAATTTTCAACATTGTGTTTGATCCAGTGAAACCGGATTTATTTATCCAAAATAAAATAATTAATATTTTATTTGATCTACACGGATTCCGGTGTGTATTTATTGATCCAAAATAAATCACCATCATACATTTCCGACACCCTCTCTGAAAAAATCTTGGTCTTTGGAGGCGATCGATTCATTAAGCCAATTTTCGATCACTGCGCGAAAACTGAACCGCTGTTCAGAAAAAGACGACTGCATCGACCGGAATAAGTAGTAATCTGAAGGACTATGTCTGGTGAATACGACAGGTGGGGTAGAACTTCCCAGTCCTGTCCTTGTAAGCAATTTTTCACAACATTTGCACATGTGGTTTTGCATTGCCATGCTGAAAAATTAATTTGTTGTACCTATTCACCCGTTCTGGTCGTTTTTTTCTCTATAGCTCGCTTTAAACGTATTAGTTGTCGTCGGTACACATCGCCTTTGATAGTTTCACTTGTTTCCAGCAGTTTATAATATACCACACCTTTCTGATCCCACCAGATACAGAGAGCATAACCTTATTGCAATGGATATCTCGCTTTGGTTGCGATGGACCAGCTTCACCCAAGATTTTTGGCGCTTGGGATTCTCGTAATAAATCCATTTTTCATCTCCAGTAACTATCCGATGCAGAAAACCTTTTCTTTGTTGTCTTTGAATCAGTATTTCACAAATGGTGTTTCAACGCTCGAGGTCTCTTTCTTTTAATTCATGTGGAACCCAGTTGGTAGCTTTTTGAACCATTCCGATTGTTTGTAAACGTTTTGAAACAGTTGATCGATCAACATTTAATGCTACAGCCAATTCTGATTGTGTTTGAGAAGAATCTTCAGCGTCTTCAAATTTTTGGGGTGGTTTTCCATGCTCTTTATCTCCTATGCCAAAATCATCATTTTTAATTCGTCGAAACCATTCTTTGCACATTGTATTCGATAGAGCATGCTCATCGTAAATTTCCACAAGCAAACGATAAGTTTCCGCTGCACTTTTCTTTGCAACAAAATAATGTAATAAAACTTCCAGCAAATGATGTTTATTTGGAATAAAATTCGACATTTTGAAAGAGTTAAAAGTACTAGTTGTTTACAATTTAACCAACTGTCGTATGCTGCGTTTGATAGCTGACCTCAAGTACTACAGGCCACAAGTATTGCGCATTTATAGTTTACGTAAGCAGTAAAAATAACGACACCAATTGAGAAAGGGCGGAGTCATATTCACACACCCAATAATAATTGTTGATTATATCCGCGAAACAAAATTTATTTTGGTCATCAATTAGTCACAAAATGTATGCTACTTTTTGTGACAAATCATTGTTGACAGTTTTCAACATATTTATGCGAATAAATTGTGATAAATTACGCGTTGATTTGAAGAGTTCACAAAATATTCCACCGAAAACCCACAAGCTTGTTCTGCAAAACGTTATTTTTCGTGTGACAACCAGTGTCAACCCCATCCTCAAAATTTTATTCAATTTGCCGCAAAGTTTTCTCAAATTTTTCCACCAACCACCATTACATGGTAAATTTTCGTCGTTTTTTGTCACTCGGGTATTATTTCCTAAGTAAGTTTGCAGTTTTATTCTTTTTTAAAAATACGAGTATATGGTATTCGAACATCAAGTTAGTTCTAATTTGGACCTAATACTATCTTAGGTAAAAATGTAAAATGATGGCCTGGTCCGAATATCAGAGTACATGCTTCGAAAGCCTGGATATACTATTTTTAGATGAACCTGATTCCTTACTCTGCCACCGTGCTCGTTTCAAATAAGCTGGAGGATCTGATCATGATATCAACCCCTGCACTAATACATAACATTTTAGAAAGTGCCATACTCTCATTCACCGTAACTCCCCAATAAATATTTTACGGGAATATTTGTCGAAACCAACGGCAAATGCTAATACATATACCCTTCAGCTACTATCATATACGTATCTACGAATCCTGCAAGCCTCGTATTAAAGAATTCTAAATCGTAATTACCATCTTACGTCATATTTTCTATAGCGTTAGTCAAACTTCCTTCTGTAAATGAATCACCAGATTAGTGGAGGGCGTTGTTAGATTTCACCTCCCAGATTAATTTTAAGGCAGCGATAATTCAACTTCTATTGAAAATTTTACTCCAACATTTGAAACTCACTTCAAGAAAAACACTAAACGAAATGATCAAGTAAGGTGATTCTCGAACAGTATTGCGTTGAGGCATAAGGAGGACATAAACAATTAATCACCTTACCTTCAAAATGATCTCTTCAGTATGCGATTCACAGTAGCTACATTTTTAAAATGAGGTCAGTTATTTAAAATGAGGACTTTCTATGAATACTGCCATTCTTTTTTCAAATCAATAATTACGAGTACGTCCAGTATTAGGCACGCACTGGCAATCTCAAGTCGATGTACTAAATTTGTGTGCCGTATAAAGAGACAGTTCTTTAATAAATCGAATTTAGCTCGTTCAAGTACTCCATGCCAAATACTCGATTAGCTAAATTTGAGGTTAATATACTGCGACTACACTAGAAAGATACACTAAATCCGTCTTTTAAATCGCAGTGTAGCAATCCTTCAGTTTAATCGGCTCAAAATCAAACGGTATCACTTTAAAAGTACATTTTTAATTTACATACTATAACTCCACACGGATTCGTTGATACGGATGAACGTACATACGGATCAGCCATTCAAGATGTGTTGAGTTTTGACTAATACAGCCAAATATTAGTAAAACTTTTTGTTATATTACGTTTGTTGCCAATAGGGTTTTAAGGCGTCAACAATTTACCAAAGTCAGCAACCATATGAAATCATGTAAAATCTAAACAAAATCCTGAAATATACGTCGACACCAGAAATCAGTTTTAGTTGTCATCGAAGAAAAATCGAAGACATTCTATGACAATTTAATTTATTCGACCTATAAAACAAAGTAATAAATTTAGAGATCTACGTAATATCATGGCTAGATATAATTCAATCTGACTGTCGTGCAAGCGATCGACTGCGAAACAAACTGGAAGAAAAAACATAAAATAGTCTACAGATCATCATCAAAATTATTCAAGCTATAGTGCATTCCATGATGGAATAAACCATCAATGCTTATATTGCAAGACCTGTTTGTAAGCACCAAAATAAGGCTACCTTTCAGTGGTTCCTTTCAGTGAATGTGTTACATTTAGAACTTGTGACAACAGATGGATTAGAGATGTTTATTGCTATTTGAGGAATGTGTTATCATATACATATATTCCGATCACGAAACAAACTTTGTAGGCGCTAATTCCAGTAACAAGTAATTAAATTTCGCCAAAACAACAGCAAAAGTTGTTATTTTCGAAACCGCCGGTGTTAAATTTACAATCAAAAATTGTTTGATAACTTTCAATTTATTCCAAGAAATTCAATTCCGTTTACTCATCCATGAAGTTGTTTTTTTTTTGTTACAGTAAATGTCTTTAAATTTCCATCAGCCAAATTTGTTGTATGTACTTTTTAATTTATTGAGTAAACAGGAAATATCATATAATTCCTATTGTCACCTCTTATGTCATAAAAAACTACAACGTTTTTTTTTGTACATTAATTATAATTTGTTTGTGTATTCTGCATTGTGGTCTCATATTGAAACATTTTAAATTACGGTGTTTGCCTAAGTAGTCAGATTATTTTAATTTTAAATGTTTTCCACTATTCAACAAAAAAATAGTTTAGCATGCACGTTTAGTCATATCAGGTATAACCCTTAAAAAAAAAGGAACACCAGAATTTATTTTGTTTTTGAGAAAAATTTAAATTAGAATAAGTGAACTGAAAAGTGCATACTACACACATTCCCAGTTTTTTTTACTATTCTACGAAATTTTCTAAATTCAAAATCGCTTGGATAATTAGTATTAATTTGCAATAGTAATTGGTTTCCTTTTTCTTTCTGCACCTTCTAATACAAGTTAGGCCTTTAACCGTAACATAATCAAATATATAACAATTTACAACAGATCGAGAGAGATGCATTACATCCGCGCTGCGGATGTCGATCTACAAATAAGCATTAACTCGAAAAGTACTGATCAGATTTTTATGAAATAAAGGCAGACTAATAGACCTTAACCAGACATGAAAACAATTTTATGGAGCTAATTTGACTTCTCCTTGATAAGACATTAAAAAAAAATTATCTGCAGATAATTGAATTCCAAAGGTATGTATATGCATGTAAATGCACAAAAATTATCATTCAAACAAAGTAATACAATAAAGCCTGAGGCAACTTTTTCTTAAAAGCTAGGCACAAAATTTTCGTTTCGTTTTGTTTTTTGTTATAGGACAGTGGTTTCCAATATTCTGTCATATTCTATTTTGTTTTTTTATATTTTTGACTATGTTCTTTTCTTTTAATTTTGTTAAATTCGCGTACAAAAAACAAAAGCCATTTCGTTATACACGAAACAATTTTTCAAAACCTTCTAGAATATTATTTATTAATGTGTTAGTAATTTTCGTTCTTCGCCTAGCATTGTGGCATTGTTGAGACGCTTGCAATGCGAATAGGTGCATCATGTAATCGCTTCTGCCACTTTTCACATTTCTAAACCAATAGTTTACTTTTTGACACAAGGGTTCTAATTATTAATCTGTGTTTTATTTTTGTTACCTTGTAGAAGGACTATTACAAAAACTGCTTTAGAAAAGTAGAAGATCATTAGATGCCGTAAATCATGAACATTACAAGCCGAATTCTTTCCAGAACTTCTGTGAATACAATTTTACTGTGAAGAATTGTTCCATCTTTTAACAGTTCTTATAGGAAAATGAAGTTTACATAGTTCAAACAAGTTTTCAAAAAAAAAAAAAAAAACTTCAATTTAAATAGCTCTCGATAAAATCTAGATATACCAGTATAAAAATTGCTCTGCAAATATAAAACAAAAAAACACTAAATATTCTTGTTTCACTAGAATTTCTTGAGCCAGATCTGGTAATAGTAAATGTTTTAAATGCTTTTCATTTGGAGTTTAAAACAAAAGCATTTAAAAAACATTTTACCTGGCCACAAAAAATATTTTATCCATTCCAAATTTATTTATAAAAGTTATTCATGGAAATAATTAAAATTGA
The DNA here is from genome assembly GCA_958295665.1 of Tipula vernalis. Taxonomy (NCBI): domain Eukaryota; kingdom Metazoa; phylum Arthropoda; class Insecta; order Diptera; family Tipulidae; genus Tipula; species Tipula vernalis. The sequence goes on along the minus strand of OY282558.1, from coordinate 103,612,535 downwards.
CAAACGTAAATTAAATTTATATATTTTTATATGCTAGAGTTTGTTTTATTTTTTTTTTTTTATAGTTAAAATAAACATTAAATGCATAGAATATGGTTTGTATTTTATGTCAACATTATATTTTGTAAAAAAATATTCAAAGGAAAAGTATACTTGTGTATGTATTTCTATAAATGAATAGCGTTTTAATTAATAAAAAAGATTTACAAATACGAAACAGAAATGAGGTTATTTATACATTAAAGGTGAAGCTCAGTAAATATTATAATTGTAATTTAATTATTTCTTCTAAAATGTGCTCTATGTATGGTTTGATGAATTTTCAGTGAACATCATTTTTTTTGCCCAACACCTTGGTGTACCTAGTGATTTTTTAATTTCATTTTTATTTATTTATATTATTTAAATTTTCTATTTGATTATTTTTCAAAAGAATTTTAATTTATTTGATTTAGTTGCCTTTCATTTTCCGAAAAAGAACTCTCTCATGAATACCTTGTGCAGTGTGCATTTCACCACATCTTTTACATACTAGAATAATCATGAATGGAAGTACTAGTGTCGTATTAAATCAAGACACAGCAGTGAAGAATAATTATAAGCCCTATTTAATTTAAAAGAAAATTATTTATTTATTTATTACACATTAATTTCAACCACTATTGGATTTGATTCTGCACCAATAATATTAAATCAGCAAGCCATTCCAGTATTACATCCGAGACAATCGCCAAATACATGGCACATAAAAACAATATATATTTAGCCCAAAAAATTGGCCTGCTTGTCTTTTCATTTATGACACTTTAAAAATCCTTGATTTCTGGTCACCTGTGGTTTGAGTACAAGATTTTCAAGAAAGTTGTTATTCAAAGAACGAGGCAAAGCTCACGTCACAATTCCAACCTAGTAAAACAATTCCTAACATTTAATATAATTCAGGTATGTGCTATAAGTCTAAGAACTGTTACCTGGGTTAATTTGGATATGATTACAGTTTTAGCCAAAGGGCTTCTATGGGTATTAAAAACAAAAAATTAAGTGTGCCTGTTGATATCCGGTCGAATTCTCCTGGTATACCGGTCGTACGTAAATTTTTTTGAATGGTTTTCTTAGTCACTATGACTAGAACATTTTTACTCTACAAACGAACTAAAATTTACCGCAAAGTTGGTTTATATTCGATGTAATTTTTCTGTGAATAATTTTTTTTCTTTGTCGCTTAGCTGATTTAAAAACAATTTTGTGATTTAGAAATTTGAAAATTATGTTGTAATAATGGGCCAAACATCAGACGTGCAAAAAGGTGATCATGTTTCAATAGATATAATTAATAACCAGGCGGCAAGCGGTAAACTAGGTCAAATGGAAAATGATGTAGAAAAAGATAAATCATGTGATCAGTTATTTAATAAAAGGTTGTCTGAAGCGATAATTGAATTTAAATCGGATATTCTTGAACGAGAAAGTGTGATGGAAGAGGAATCATGAGAATTACGAGCTCGAGAGTTACAACGACATCAAGCTGAAATAGAAAACTTAATTATAGAAAACGAAAAGCTTAAAGGCAATTAAAAAATAAAGCGGCAGATGGCGACAGTAATGGCCCAAGTCTGGAGATCATAGAATGACATTCCGAGATGGGTAGGTGATTCAATGTAAAGTTTCAGCTTTTTAAAAATCCAGATGATCCAAAATCAAACCCAAGTCCAACGTCCGAGAAATTTAAGTGCAAATACACCCAATAATAAAAATAACAATTCATCAGCTAAAGAGGAAGAATCGGCGATGAATCTAAACATTGTAGGAGCGGTCTTAAATGCTTACATGTAATAATTTTGGTCACAAATCAATAGATTAAGGCAAAAAAAATTCAGCTGTGGTTAAAAGGTAACTTGAAAGATGTTAAAGTGGACGGAATATCTAATAAGGCATTAATAGATAGTGGTAGCGACACCACTTGCGTGAAGTATCCAATTTATATATAACTTGGTTTGCCCGAATTAATAATGTGTGAATCAGTGATTAGAAGAATAGGTGCAACAGCTGTTGAGAAGCACGGATCCTTTGAAATTTACCTTACCAATGAAATTCGAAAACGGCTTCCTCCAGCAGAGAAACAATTATTATATCAACACATGATCGAGTAGTTAAAGTACCCCATAATCCAACCAATTTACTCAAATTTTGCCAGCCCAGTCGTATTGGTAAATAAAAAGGACGGTGGAAAAGACTGCATCGACTGCGAAGATTGTAATTTAAAAGTTTTTAGAGATCTTTTTGTTGTGTTATTGTCATGTTACTGTATAAAACACACTCCCTTTATATGAATTGTGTCTAACTTAACTTTATGGTATTGTATAAGCAGCGTACACACAGAATAAATACCCTTCTATGAAATAAAGATTAACAATTATAAATGTAATATCGTGTATTATTTTATCGTATAACAAAACATGGTGGCAGCGGAAAAAGAAAAAAAAAATTGAAACCAAGAATAAAATAAAATAAAATAAAAAAAATAAAAGCACGCCGAGAGAAAGGAAATATAACCTCAAAGATGGTCAATGACAAGGAGGAGGTTTCAGTTATTAGCCTTCCGAATATAGGGGCTCCAGAGGGGTTCAATTTTACCAAACCGGAATTATGGCCGATTTGGAAAAAGCGATTCAACAGATACATGTACGTGAGCGGAATGTTGTCGAAACCGGACAAAGACCAAATTGATTTGTTCGTATACATAATTGGAGAAAAGAGTGAGGAAATATTAGTCCAGTTTAAGAAGTTGCCTGTAACACTTGCAGAGGCGTTGGATAGTTTTGATAGTTATTTCCGGCCCAAATCAAACATAATTTTCGAACGATATAGTTTCAATAAAAGAATACAAGGGCAAGGAGAATCGATAGACGATTTTATCACGGATTTACATACGTTGGCAGAAAATTGCGAGTATGGACTTTTAAAGGAAGATCTTTTAAGAAATCGCATCGTAGTCGGTATGTTAGATATTAAGGTCAGCGAAACAATGCAACTCAAATCAACGTTAACTTTGAAAGAGGCTGTTGATACTGCACGTCAGGTAGAATTGCAGCATAAACAAAACAAAATAATTAGAGACAAATTGGGTACATCAACAGTAAATAAAATAGTTTCTTTCAAAGACTATGACCGAGGACGATCGAAATCAGCCGGTCCTTCTAACCCATCATCAACGCAGCGGGCAGGTGGGGATAACAAACAGAATTCCACATCGTTCAAGGGAAAATCTTGTTGGTTTTGTGGAGGGCCATATCATCAATGAGACAAATGTGTGGCGAGAAACCAAAACTGTCGGAGCTGTGGAATCAAGGGCCATTTTTCGAAGGTATGTCGTTCTCAACAATATTCAGCTAGACATTCTCATCGAGACAAAATACATAATATTAAAACTATTAATATAGATAATAATAACGATACTAGCCCTAGGAATAGTTTATATTTACATGAATCTATGTTTGTTGGTCATGTTAGTAGCATTAACTCAGGCGCATGGTGCGTTAATATTGTAATTGTGGAGTTTAATGAGAAGTGTTTGAGATTCTTGATTGATACAGGTGCCGATTGTGTATGTCTGCCTGACTGCATGGTTCCTCGGGAGTTTTTGGGGAACATGTCCTACTCACACACGATTCTTCATGCACCAGATGGTAATGCTCTTGATGTAATAGAGGCTTTGACTTTCGAGTCAGCCGGATGCATCTAATTTTCTTATAAATTTGTAAACTTTTTTAAATTTATTGTAAAACGTATTGTAAATGTATAAACTCCCCCAGTGGCATAAAATGTGAACATGCACCAACCGCGGATCGCCGTAGTCGTTTGGAACATTCCAAAAATCGTGAAGGAAGGTTAAGAGCAAATAACGATATATGTCAATCATATGATTAATACAATACTTACGAGCGACAAACATGTCAATTTACCGGGTGAATTATAAACGCTGCCGGCTGAGCTGTTATAGTGTAAATATAACAACAAAGATTTAATTTGTATATTAATGCTCCCCTTATTTGGCACAGCCTGCTATGAATGAGCTTTAGCTCAAAGTAGCTTGTGTCAGTGGGGTTGGTATACTAATAAATAATTCTTGTAAATAAGTTGTAAATAAGTAAAAATGGGTACACTACCCCTCAATCTCGTTTATAATGGAAAGCGACATTTATTCGATGTATTTATTATTCGACAATTAGAAATTCCCATACTAGGACGTCAAGCGCTTCAATTGCTGAAAATAATTCGACCTCCGGTTACCAATTCGATAGTTGCGAGTGTTAACAACCAATGTTCGATTGACGTTGAACGGGAATATCCTTTTTTATTTAATGACATCGGAGAATTCAAGGACGAGATGTCCATCAAACTAAAACCCAACGCTATCCCATTTGTACAAAGTGTCCCTCGTGTAGTAGCCATACCTCTTATGGACAAATTAGAAAAAGAAATTAATCGATTGGTGTCTCTGAATATTATTGAGCCAGTCGAGGAAATCACAGAATGTGTTTCTCCAATAGTAGTCGTTCCTAAGTCTAATGAGGAAATACGTTTATGTGTTGATTATACACAACTCAATAAATCGGTTAAACGTTCGTATTTTCCAATACCAAAGGTGGAGTCTACACTGTCAAGGCTGAAGGGAGCCAAATATTTTTCGAAAATTGACTCTAATAAGGGCTTTTATCAAATAAGACTTGATAGAGAAAGTCAATTCTTGACATGCTTCATCTGTCCCTTTGGGAGCTTCATATTCAAGCGACTTCCTTTTGGAATCACGTGTGCTCCTGAATATTTTGTGAGCAAATTTTCTAAAGTTTTAATGGAAATTAAGCAAGTTGTCTTTCACGTAGATGATATTCTTGGCTTCTCTCAGACACTGGAAAAACACGAACAGATGTTGAGAACAGTTTTGTCAAAACACCAAGAGGAAGGCATAACAATTAACAGAGAGAAATCACAGTTTTGTGTGGGCCGAATAAAATATCTCGGACATATTCTTTCCGATAAAGGCATCTCAATTGACCAAGACAGAGTCAAAGCTTTGCTGGATTTTCCTCAACCAAAGTATAAGACAGAATTGCTTCGTTTTCTGGGAATGATAAATTTTGTCGCTAAATTCCTTGATAGTAGATCTCAGCTGCTGGAACCACTAAACGCGTTATTAAGAGATAATAATCCATTTATTTGGGGAAAAATTCAAGAAAAGACGTTTCAAGAAAGTCCCAGGTCACTGAGTTGTCCTCTCCTAGACCACAAAGAGATCGGCAACCTCCAGTATGGATGACAGATTATCAATAAATTTAAGTAACAATAATATGTAATCAAATGAAACAAAAATGTAAATGAATTTAATCAATTTTAATTTAAATGTATATACATACTAAATAGTATCTCAAAAGGGGGGATGTTGTGTTATTGTCATGTTACTGTATAAAACACACTCCCTTTATATGAATTGTGTCTAACTTAACTTTATGGTATTGTATAAGCAGCGTGTCATGGTACACACAGAATAAATACCCTTCTATGAAATAAAGATTAACAATTATAAATGTAATATCGTGTATTATTTTATCGTATAACAAAACAGTTTTAACAATAGCCGCCAATATAACCTAAAAATTAAATGGGAGAAGTGCATATTTTTAGCCCCGAAAATTGAGTACTTAGGCTATGAGATAACTAAGGGAACTGTTGTACACCATTAATCAAAGAAATTTATCGTATTGTAAAATTTAAGTTAATTAGGTTTTGTATAGTTTTAATAACAGATCAAAGTTTTGACATTTGTTTCAAGCTTTGACATTTGTTTCTATTTGTTCTATTGCACTGAACTTCTTAACGCTGAGCTTTAGTTCAATATTTAATGATATATGTATAATTGTAGTAAATCAATTCATTGCATGAACGTTGCGCTTGCAAAATTGTCCACCAAGTTGGCCATGAAGCATGGCGAGACGTCTTTTCGAATTACTGCTCGGTGTAAAGATGCGAAATCGAGAAGATGTAAAGGCGTTGCAGAACTGTTGGAAGAAGCTGTTATAGATATCTACGAAGACGAGAGGCAGAAATGTAGAGAAGAAGCTAAATAACAAATTCTAAAGGTACAAGCGGATAATAAATGAAACTATGACATGGATAGGAAAGTTACATTCAAATACCAAAATGGCGACATTGTGGCTATTAAGAAGAAGATTCAACCAAAAATTGATGATGATGATTAAAGATGCAATAAACTAAAAAAGATGTTATACTTACCCAAGACGACGAAGATACTTACTCGACAAAGATAATAACAATTAAGATGTTTAAAGCCGAGTTCAAAGATGTGATTAAGTTTAAGATGATATTTATCAAAGAAGTGACTAAGACGATATTTATAACAAAGACGTGCGAGTTCATCAACATTTATTTAAACGACTCTACAGACTCCCATTATCCTAAAAAATCACTGCAATTTGATGATTTTCATAGACCTTTTTCCTCAAACGTCAAATGCTTACTGCATAACTAAAGGTAGGTTACTGTTGGATTGCTTAAACAAAATTCTGTTTGTGCAAAATATTTATTATAAATTATCAGCTTTTATTATAACTCTTAGATACTACTAATATAACAATTTTAATGAAAAAAACAATGGCGATCAGATACCGTGCTGAACAACAGTCTTGAACCTGATGAGACAATAAAACATATTTAGTGATTGATAATGAACTGTGTGAAATGGAAAAATGTAATGAATTTGATATGATGATAGATCATTTAGAAGACGACGTGGAGCAATAATGTGGAGCAACAAGTCAATCGGTTCCATACTTTCCGGATATCACCAATAAACTTCAGCGCGTCTTCCACAAACACAACATAGAACTTGTCACCCGTCCATCAACAACCATCAAAAAGGATTTAAACAACTTTAAATATAATGTAACACAAGATTTACGGTCTGGAATTTACCAAATTAAATGTTCTGATTGCCAGGACACCTACATCGGCCAGACTTCGAGAGATTTCAGCACCAGGCTTAAAGAACATGAAAAAGCCAACTGGAATAAATCTAGTGTTGCATATCATATGTTCCACCATAACCACAAAATAGACACCACTATTTCAAAAATAATAAAAACAGTACATCAAAAATGGAAACTAGACGCATACGAGTCATACCACATCGCCAACACCACAAATCTCATGAACACAGATGATGCAAAAATTAATTCCCCCTTATTTAAAATAGCTTTTAAAAATTAACCATAACAAGCGCAACACCCCTTATTTTTAATTAAATTTGTGGGTTTGTCCGCCTCCGTTTTTTTTTTTCTTTCTTTTATATTTTTTTTGTTTTTTTTACCTGTTAAACAAACATTTTTGTATATATAAGAGTTGTTTTTACTTTAGTTTTTTAATTGCAAAAAATTACCTGTAGATGATCTTTACAAGATCGAAACTAGTTGTAATTTTAAATAAATAAAAGTAAATAAATTAAAAAATAAAAAGTTTGGTTTTTTTATTTTTAAGTAAGTGAAAACTGTTGGTGTTTTGTGATTATACGAAATAATATTAATTATAGAAAAGGTTTTCGTGAATTCTGAATAGTCTGAAGAATACCTCAACGTTGAGTATCTGGAGAAACTCAAGGTACAAATATATCGACTAATAAACTAATAAATGAAGAAGAACGGAAAAAAATTTTCAAGACGTTTATAATACTTAATGACCATCGAATGAAACCAACATGTACGAAAACCACAGAAGTCGAATAAAAATAATTATACGTACTACGTAAGTACGTATTATAAAAAAAAGATGTTTCTGAGCAATTAAATAAGAAAATCCATCCGGGACCACATTGATTTCCGAAAATCAAGCACACAAAAATACTTAGAACTGCATCATTCCGTAAAAAGTGTGAACTTTAGCAAAAAAATATTTTTAAATCCCAGTTCGAAAGCCGAAATCAGCTGTTTTTACTACTTAAGTAAACTAAACATTTTCAATTTAACTGCCCATTTATCTACCGACAAAACGGTTTATTACAGAATATGGAACGAGAGTCAAACGAGACGAGCAGGAAAAGACATAGCAAGCGCGCATATTAAAATTCTGGATGTTATTTTACATGACAACTCAACATTTTCGGTAATAATTTAAGTGTCGGACTCGACGTTTAGCATCCAACAACTAAGGCCAAATAGAAAGGAAAACAATGTACAATTTTTCAGATGCGTCCAGATGATCTAAACAAATTTCAAAGATTGTACACCACATTCACATTTCAAACAAATTATTTTTTCAAAATAGTTGACAGATATTTCAATACTTGACTTGAATCGCTCTTATTAAAGTAAAAAGAGATCGGCGAAATTAATCTGAAGTCATACATTAGCGGCAAGCGCTATTTTTGCCGGGTGATGATAGAAGACAACACCCTTTCCATTGATCAATTCTGGCAAGTTTTTTTTAATTGTTTGCTAAAATCTGGTTAATTGCTTACAGTAGAGAGTAGAATCAATCGTATGACCAGATTCTAAAACCCCATAATGTATGATTCCCTTTCAATCCTACCATACAGACAGCATAACCTTATGTTGTGTCAATCCTGGCTTTGAAATCGTTTATGGTGGTTCACCTTTCTTTGCCCATGATCTTTTTCGAACGACTTTCTCGTATTTTACCCATTTTTCATCGCCAATAATGATTTGCTTCAAAAATAGGTCGATTTCGATGCGTTTCAGTATCGATTCGCTGATGAAAATTCGGTCAATCAAATTTTTCATCGACAATTCATTCTTCTTTGTGTGTCCAGCCTTTTATGCAAATGGTTTAAAACTGTTTTGCGATCGATATTTAATTCCTTAGCAACATCATGGCTGCTTATGTGTTGGTCTTCATCGATTTTTTGTAAGATTTCATCGACTTTCTCAGATCGAGCAAACCATCTATACGCTGTTGCATTCGATAAAGCATCTTAACAAAAGTTTGAAAGTGCAGTGTGTTTATTCGTTTTGCAATAGTATTGTTATTAGAATGTAAATGATGGCACTCGTAACGCAGTACCCAGGAATACGGCAAATAGTACGGTCGAAGCAGAGGAAATAGCTACTCTAACCACCTCACAATTAAACAATTTGATTTTGGCACGGTTTAGATAGCGTCAGCACAATCTGCAAGTGGTCCGGCCGCAAGTAGCAGTCGGCAAGAAGTCGTGATTCCGCCGGTAAATTATACCACTCCTAAATTCAGTGAATCATAACCCACTGCAGCACAAGGCTTTTAAAAATTCTCAATCTCTCCTCGCAAAATCCGCTCGTTTAGTTTAACATTTTAAAACAGCAGTTTATGGTAGCGGGTATTAACACGGAAGTCACAAAACAACCAATTCGCTAACCTTATCATTCGCGATAAAGGCCGTACTCCATACTCAATTTTCAAATCCGAATTATACGTGTTTTAGGAAAATCAGAAAAATCGAAAGTACACAACTTTTTGCATGGCCACGTTCGTTAGGAGACAAAAAACAGTCATAGCTGTTGAACGAGTTCAAATTAAATGCTCGAACAGCTTTCGCATAGAAGAACTAGTCAAACAACTATATGGATGGTTCGGCTCCCGCAGCCGGTACAATTGGTACTAACAGCCTTTGAGGACAATGAATGGGCGAAAAGAAGTTATTAATTATTATCAAAAACTTTTATAGATGTTTCGTTCCAAATGCAGCATCCGACCAAATTTTACTAAGCAATTTTTTGAAAAGTTACAAAAAAAACAGTAAAACGCCTATTCAGTGGTCGCCAGCATCTATACAAGCTTTCTATAACTTTAAGAAAATATTATGCCAAGCAACTATACTGGCCCAGAGGGATGCAGCTAAATTAGCTATTATAGTCGGTGCATCGAACACGGCAATCGGGACGGTGGTACAGCAGCATGTTTCAGATACATGGCAACCCCTCAGCTTTTGTTCAGTACGACCCAATGAAACGCAGCAAAGATATAGAAATTATGACAGAGAGTTGCTAGCAGCTTATTCTGGCATTAAGCATTTCAAATATCTGTTAGAAGGTCGTGAATTCATGTAAATCCGGGAAAAGCATCTCCACGTCAGTCCAGACATAGGCCAGTTCACTAACGATATACAACACATCCAGGCATGAACAATGTCGTTGCACTACTATCCCTAAAAGAATTGTTTACGCGGCAACAACAGATGCACAAATAAACGATGAAGAGCTTCGAGAATATTATCTCCTCTCAGCTCGTATATAAGTTAGCGTCACAACGCTTTTGAGAAATACATTTATACATCATCGGCATCACCAGTTTCTGAAAATCAGCAATACTGTGTGACATTGATCAACACGTACACTCGATGGACTGAGGTGGTGCCTGTACCGGTATTGGCTTTGCGTGTATCGTTACAGATAAAGGGATGTAATTCGAACCCTAACTGTTCACCAAACTGTCTTCTCTATTAGGTTTCCAGGGATAAAGGACAACAAGCTAAAGGGTGTTTTTTTAAGCCTGATAGAATTTGAAATTGTAAAAATAAAACAAATAATTTAATTTTTATAAAAATATACTCTGGCAGATCTCAGTATACTCTGGCAAATCATCATGAATAGACTCACGCTTGAACAACGCCCCGAAATTATTAAAATTTACTTTGAAAATCAGTCGTGGATTCGCGCAACTTGTGTTTGTTCAGGCATGTCACCAAATTCCGATTTAAACATCTGATATTCCAAAATCTGCCATTTCAACTCCCTTTGGCTTATTCGAGTTTACTAAAATGACTTTCGGCCTCAGGAGTGCAGCTTAATTGAAGATTAATTGGGACGACGTATTAATCGCTTCATCGAAATGTCGTTCTCAAAAAATTATCGTATTTCGTCCCAAATGCAGCATCCTACCAAATTTTACTAAACAATTTTTATAAACGTTACAAACAAACAGTAAAACGCCTATTCAGTGGTCGCCAGCATGTATACAAGCTTTCGATAATTTTAAGGAAATATTAGGCCAAGCAACTATACTGGCCCATCCCTCCTATACAGCTAAATTAGCTATTATAGTCTGCGCATCAAACACGGCAATCGGGACGGTGGTACAGCAGTATGTTACAGATACATGGCAACCCCTCAGCTTTTGTTCAGTACGACCCAATGAAAAGCAACAAAAATATATCAAATATGACAGAAAGTTGCTAGCAAGTTATTCTGGCATTAAGCATTTCAAATATCTGTTAGAAGGTCGTAAATTCATGTAAATCCGGAAAAAGCATCTCCATGTCAGTCCAGATATCGGCCATATCACTAATGATATACAACACATCCCAGGCATGAACAATGTAGTTGCACTACTACCGCTGAAAGTATTGATTATGTGGCAATAGCAGATGCCCAAATAAACGATGAAGAGCTTCGAGAATTTTAGCCAGTACGAAAAGTTTGGAATTCAAACAATTACCACTCTTACTTAACGCAACAAACCCTATTTGTTATGACGTTTCGACAGCTGTACCCAGACAGTTTATTCCACTCAGTTTTCCGAAAAAGATCTTTGAATCATTTCACAATTTATCACATCCTGGTATTAAGGCCTCTATCAAACTTTCAACTAATAATGTTTTTTGGCCTTCCAACAAGAAAGATTCAAAAGTCATGGCCCAAAGTTGTATAGCGTGTCAAACGTCAAAAGATTCAAGACACACAAGATCTCCTCTCAGCTCGTATATAAGTTAGTGTCACAACGCTTTTCAGAAATACATTTATACATCATCGGTCCACTACCAGTTTCTGAGAATCAGCTATACTGCGTGACATTGTTCGACCCGTACCCTCGATGGACTGAGGTGGTGCCTGTACCGGTATTGACTTAGCTATATACAATACCTAGGTATCCCGCTTTGGTGTGCCGAAATGTCTCATTACAATGATTCGAATGATTGGACTGTAACACCGTCAACGGGTATGCTAGGACTGCGTACATCTCTCAGCGAGGAGTTTCAAGCAAAGCCAGCCGAATTACATTTCGGATCCCACTTACGAGTTCCGAGACAATTTTTAGAAGACTAATCAGATGCCCTAATGCCACAAATCGAAATTGTTCAAAATTTAAGAAAATATTTCGACGAAATTGCAGCAAAGGTCCATTTCTAGAAATTAATTGTTCGGAAAAATCTTCATCGAAACAAATTTAAAACAGATAAAAATTTCGACTCATAGACTTAAATTCTGCTATCGTGAGAGTCAATGTTCGTTACCATTTCGACAACAAATTATTTCTGAACCACAAAGCCCATAATATAAAAAAAAGTTACCTTTGATTTATCCCGACAATTCAGCGCAGCTTCAAATCAAACTGTTACAAAATTAGGTCGAGCGAATAGAACTCCTCTGCGTTTTAGAAATTAGTTATCGTGGACATTAGTATTGTGGTGATTTCACTAGCTGGCAAATTAGTATATAAGTTTAAATTTTGATTAGGTATATAGCATTTTTGTACAACTTTTTAGTTTGGCACCCAAACTTTTAAATTAAAAGGTATTAAAAATAAATTTGTTGTACCACGTGTCCCTGAAAGAGGCCGGGCGAAAGAGAGGTTATCGCTAGATTACAGAAGGAACACAACCGTGTGGCAAACAGTAAAAATAATTAAACTTGTATATCTATAATAATGAATAAGATTGTAATTTATAATTAATTAATAATTAAAAATGTATATAAAACCATAAACCATTAAATTATTACAAAAATATAAAAATGTTAAACGTTAAAACGCTATATACCCATATAATCCACTTCAATTGCCCCACTTTTAGGCTGACTGGGGTAACCATAAACAGGAACGACGACAAATCACCCGAGTAGGCGAATAGAACCTACCAAAGCCTATCGTAAATATGAAGAATAATTCACATCAAAAATTAATCCGTTATGATGAAGTTGCCAGCCGTTGACAGTCTCAAAACCACTCTCATGGCACATAGAAATCTTTAATGCAAAGACAACAACAATGTCTTCAGTTTGTCTTGCCAGTGTATTTAATAAGACACGTGTGCTCGAAAAATACAAAACAAAACTTCGTGAACAAACAATTAATGGTTAAATCAATTAATTACATATATTTAAAATAATTTAAAATTTAATTTGATTTACCTTTGTAACATAAATATATATCTATAAAATTACGCTTAATTTAATTTTAAAATATTTTAAAAACGATGACATCAAAAACATTTTTGAAATATGGACGAACAAAATACCACGAATGAAAAATCCCTATTCAAGGTAGAAACATAAATATGTAGTATTTTTAAATGTCGAATATGCTTTTATTGACTACAAAACGTATGTATAATTGTTAGAAATTACTTTATTTATAACATTTGACGATCAATTAAATGTATTTAATAAAGAATTACATGATTTCATCACAAAATTGTTGAGCGATTTCGAATCATCATACCTTATATAATTATACCAACCTTGATGCATTTTAAAAACGTCTACCATTTCAAATGACTACCAGTTTATTGTTTTTATCTGACAATTCGGTGACTGGATGTGGATAATAAACATTTTGTTTTCCCTTTGTGTTGTACATTTTCGTAAGCTCATGTGTATTTGCCATTTAATTTGTTTGAATTTAGTTAATAATTCTCCATTATTAATTTTAAAATCGTGTTATAAAAGTGATAATTGCGTAGAATTATGTTTTGGTTTTATCAGTTTTACCACCATCAGATAGTAAGTAAATTTATAAAATAAGCACTGTTGACAATTTGGTTTTGCATGCCGGATTAATTGTTGTTCTGCTTCTGGCCGAATTTATTCACGTATTTTTGTTGAAAACCCTACTTATGGTATAAATATTGGGCCCGATTCAGAAACGATTCCGTTCATGTGGTGTTTACGTTATTTCCCCGCTTAATATTTGAATTTGTTTTGAAAACATAAAAATAATAAAAATCGGGCCTTTTATAGTTATTGGAAGCAAGTTGGTTTGCAAAGTGCATGTATTGAAATTAATATTGTACATTATTGGTTGCTTCATGTTGTTATTAGCTATTTTTAGTGTGATTCATCTACAAAAATCAAATCCCATTTTTTCCTCACAATGGTAACGACAAGAAACGGATCCGAAACAATCAAATTTTACCTAGAAATAATTTACTGAGACTTTCAAATCTGACTAGAATCAAACCAAAATCGTATTAGAAATTAATATTAGCATTTCTAGAGGAACAACAAGGAACGGAATCGTCTGTGTTAACTATTCTTCTTCTCTTCTTTTATTTCTAAGAAAACTCTAAGAATAGAAATAACAGTAGAACATTTGATCGCATGTTCAATTAAGCAGCCTGGGCCAACCTTAGAATCGTATAAGAAAATTCTGCATGCTCTGGGCAACAATTTTGGTGCTTGTTTTAATATTTCCCATTTAAGAATGGATATATTTAATTTTAGCCAAATTTACAAATCGCCGCATCGGATCCATATTTTATCAGAGGACATCGGCAAAAATTGAAAATCAATCTGCAAAATCGAATTGAGAGGGCTAAATCAGTAAAACCATTCTTTCACTATAAGTAAGTTATCATTATTTTTTTTAGTCACTTTCCCTAGCTTAACACTAACATTTTCAATCATAATTCCTCGCAGCCAATTCTTCAACCTATCACCGATCAATTTAATTTTTTTTTTATGATATAAAATCGAAAGATGGCAAAAAAAAATCAAGTAATTTATCAAAATTCTACAATAAAATCAACATGACATTACACAATATGTCAACAATAGAGTAATCTATTATTACAGTGAAGGTTTATTTTTTGCTATCAATTTTTTTTTTAGTGTATAAAGTTCCAGATTCAATAAATGTATATTATGTAGTATGGTTCTATATTCTTATATAAAAAAAAAAATCCAATGTGCTGTGAACAGATATTGGAAATTGAAATAGTTTTATACTGCATTCAAACAATTGGATGTTGGTTCAGAAAACAAAAAATATCAAACTATAAATTGAAAAATTATTCTACAGAATCGATAGATTTTTGTTTTAGTGTTATATACTCGTATTTCGGTTGTCTGATTGATCGATTGATATTTAGTCGTTACAAACACTGTACAATATGTTGGTATTTCGGAAGGATTAAAATTTCAATATTTTGAAATAAACATCTGTTTTGTATATAAGCCCACAAAAGCTTTCTACTTAAATTATACTTTTCCTTTGATGTAAGTAGGTAGTTTTTAAATTTATTAAGCCCAAACCAAAACAAGATTTGCCTCACAAGTGAGGTACTTATTAATATTTTGAGGTTTAAATACCCACAAAATTAGTTTGAGCTGTGTATAAACAAATAACTATGTATATATTTTTTTTTTTGTATGTGATACAAAAAGATTGTTCAACTAAAAAAAAAAAAAATAACAGCAGACAAAAATCATTCGCGATACGTATATTTTCCACTAAATTTTGTTCTACAGTACGTTACATTGCCATGTGACAAACTGATGTGAAGAACCAAATTGCTATTTCCTGATTTTCCATAGATTTTTTTTCGACTGAATTGTTTTTTTGCACAAGTTTGTTAAATTTAAAATCTATGTTGTGTCATGTAATTTGTTTTTTAAGGTGAAATATGCTGTGTCTAGGTAGATATCAAATGCAGGATTGAATTTGACACGAAAGGCATGAAGAACTAAGGCCGCCTCTCTTTTTCAATCCAATAGACAATTCAACAAATATTTCTATCTGATACCCATCAAAACGAAACTGTAGATGTGACACTTTACTTAAAATAAACAAAAATCGAATTGTAATTTGGCCATCAAAGTGTTAACAACTCTATTCAAAATAATGATGAATTTTAAATATTTTTTTTAATGTATAATACGAAATATCAGAATCCGACTGCACAAAAAGTCGATTGACTAGATTTTTTTTAAATACTAACGGTTTTTGTTATAATAATTCGTCAAAATTCGGCAGACAGTAGCAAAAATTTAAAAAAAAATAAAAAGTCGAGGGTGTAATTATAAGTAAGTCTGGACACAGAGGTCATTTACGTGTTAATCGTGAGCAAAATTACATTTAAAATTTTTGATTTTATTTTCTTGTACATGAATGTTTTTATTTTAAAAAAATATTACCTAGTATTAAAAAAGTGATCAATTTTTATATTGTAAGAAGAAAAAAAACCTTTGTGTACAAAAATAACTTGTATTTTCGCGATTTTAAAATTAAATTATCCTCTCGCTTAGAAAAACGAAAGCGTAAATTTTAAATTTGGAAAAATGTTGCAGTCGTTTTCTTTTAGAGAAAATAATCCCTATTTTTATTTATTTGATAAAAGTAATTACGAATGGTAAGTATTAAACATTTTAAAACTATTTATTATCAATATCATTATAATTGTAAAATCTTAATTGATTCGGCCATTTTGCAATATATACGCGATTTTTTTTTGTTTTTGCATCCACATAGAGTATTTATGTAAAACAAAATTTGAACTTATTTTCTTGAAGAAATTAATTGAATTTATATCAAAATAACGATTAAATGTTAATTGAATATTTTGTTGTTTTAATAATAATGTATTTCTTATCGTTTGATCGATACTTTAAATTGTAAAATCCGCAAAAAGAATAGAAAATTCCAGTTTTGCCGTTTCGCGCTTTTTCGGCGCTTGGGTTTCATGATAAAAAATATTTTTAGCTTATGTAATTTTTAGTTTTTTGGAAATTATGAATTTTTTAAGTTTATCATAATTTTATAAAATTTGCCATTTAAATTTTATTTTTGTCTAGATTTTTGGTTGTGGTCGGTCAGCCGTTTACAATATTCATTAACTTTTTTTTAAATCGATTTAAATTATTAATGCTTTCTATTGCTTAAGGAAGAGAGTAAAATAATTTTAATCCATTATTAAAAATCATATTTTTTGTTTTTTTTTTCATTTTTAAAAGAATCTAATCTAAAATTAGTATTCCCTTAGATCGTAATTATGAATATTTCTTACATATTCTAACTTTTCGGTTAAATAATTTGGGAATATATTAGATTGCGTTTTAAATGCCATGTTTAACACAACGGCTTTTATTTTTTTGATCGACGCTCATCCAATTCAATTTTCCTAACATTAAAGTTTTAGATGTAAATCTGTTTAAAAGGATGTATTGCATTGCTTTATTTTGTAATTTATGCAATCTACTTGTCATTTCTAAGTTAAACAATATTAAAAATTTGGTTTAATTCTTTTTGAATAATAAATTTTTTTTGTATGTTTTCACAAACATAATCTAAATTATTTTTAAAGTCTAAATTATTATCTATTGCAAATATATTTTGTCTTCTCTATATTTAATTTTAATTTATTCATTTTAAACCAAACGTCCATTTCTTTTAATTCATTATTAATCATCATTATGAATTCTTCTACTGTGCCTCCAACTAACAATCAATAAAGCATCGTCAGCAAACAGGAACACCGTATACCATATATGTGATTTTCTAAATCCTGATTAATATTCGTACAATGTTTTATATTCTTCAAGAAATGTTTCAAGCTGTGTAAAAATCACTTTCTCCAATACTTTGGGTTCAGTGGAAATCATGTTTAAAGGGGGGAAATCACTACATTTAATGGCGTTAGAAATCTTTTGAATCGCCACCACAACTGTTTCCTTTTAAACTTTTGGAAAAACTCACTAAGCAGATTAATATCTTTTTTTGGGAAAAACTCCGATTTCTATCGGTTTATTGATAACTGTGAGAAGATTGTTTCCGATTAAATCAAGATTATCTTTTATAATTGTATCACTAAGCAAATTAATATCTTTTTTAGAGTTCATTTGTTTTACTATAATTATAATTTATAATTAATATAATTTAAACTTATATTTATTAACAGCAACATTGTTCACATAATATGGAACTATTGAAATATTATTATTAATTTGCTTTACACTGCCAATAATTTAATTATTAAAGTTATTCACAGTTCAACTTTATCTCGAATTAATTTATTATTATTATTAAATATCACTTCTTTAATTTTACCTATTGTTTTTTTTAATACAGGTGTCTTAATATTTGATCATATATTTTTTTACATCAAAAGAATTGTCTATTTTATTTGAAATATAACTAAATTTGGCATTGTTTAATTTATTTTTATAAATATTTCTGGTATTTGTATAACTAGCCCAACCACCTTTGGAATTATCTATTAACCCTTCTGTCAATGAAATGTTTTACACCTTTCCGTCTATGAATAGGTCTGGCTGCACCCTCACATACTTTCTATGAAAAACCCCGAAATTTGTATGGAAAATAATAAAAACACAATTTTTTCATATTTTTATAGAATTCATTTTATTTAATTTTTTATAATAAGTTCTTTTTTTTAACATTAAGTGCTTTTAATTGTTTTTTTATTTAGTTTGAGCATTTATGGCACTTAAAATATTGCACGCTATGTTGGAGGCATACTGGATCGGCACAGACAGTACATGTGAAACGAGTTTTTCTTTGAAACTTGTCGTTGATTCTACAAATCTGACAGGATTTCTTTTGGTTTGACAATCCGCTGGTGTTTAGCTGGGCTTTTTTCTGCTCTAAAGTTACTCCGAAAAATGATTCCCTTGCGGTTTTGACGGAAAACCGGCCAATTACTCTCGGATTATTCATTCTTTTCTCTATCTCAGGTGTCACTAATTGTTCTACCAAAGAATGAATAAATTTTCGACGAGCATCAGTATTTCGGGTTTCATTACTATCATTTACACTTTTATAAATGATGAATGATGCTAAAGTGGCCACATCTAGCATATTGTAAAAAAAAGCCAATGGCCATCGTTTTGTCTGACGTTTACAACTGTATTCCCCCAACATTTGGTCCATTTTATCTACGCCTACTTTATTTTTATTATAAAATATTATTGCCTGTGGTTTTCTCGCTTCTCCAACGGCTTCTGTATCATAGTGAACAGATGACAACAACAAAACTACCTTATTCTTTTTTGGCACATATGCCACCAAAGAAAGGTGATCTGAAAAGCCTAATGCACTTGAATGAACTAATCGGCTGCGATCTGCTAACATTTATTTTGGAATATACGTTTTGTTTTTACGAAGGGTGCCAACAAAAGCCATTCCTGCCGCTCTAAGTTTTTCAACACTTGGTGAAAAAATTATCCGCAACAATCGTTCTTCCACTCCTTTGATATTTACTCGTGAGTTCAAGCAACACCCTTTCTCCCTGGTTGCGTTCTCTTTACCGTCCTGCCTCCTTACCGGTATACAATATTCCTTTACAGGGATAACCGCTGGATGATTCGCAGGCCCACCATACTTTAATACCATATTTGGCGGGTTTAGATGGTATGTACTGCGTGAATTTTGTGTTTCCTCGATAAGGAAATAATTGTTCATCAACAGTTATTGTTTCCGCCGGAATGTATGATGCCTCGAGATTTTGGTTTAGCCTTACCCATATGTCTCGTACTGGTGCTGCTTTATCAGTTTCTTGTCGCTCGGCACGTGTTCTTTGGTCGTCAAATCTTATAAAACAGCTTATTGCCCAAAAGCGATTGATAGACATTGTTGCCCGAAATACTGGATCATTTTTGGTTGACCACAATTCCTTTGTGTGTTGCATATTTCAATGATTTAATCCGGCGGCCAATAAAATTCCAAAATATGCGTATAATTCTTGAGACGTTACGGGAATCCACTGTGCGGGCCTATTTGAGCCATTGCTAGCGTTATAGTTCGATGTCTCCATGTTTGCCTTTCTATTTGTATGTCTTTGTATAATATCGACCATTTCTTCGGTTGCTAGAGTTTTAAAAATATCAACTACATTTATGTTCATTCCTCGTCTTGCATGTCCGCCGATTTTTCTCATTCGTCCCAAAGATGGTGGATCTTTCTGCCATTTCGTTCCATGACGTGCAACGAAATATTCTGAAGAAGTTCTTCCAAAATCTCTTCATCATCGGAATCGACAATGTCGCTGAAACCCCTGATTACTAGATCTGATTCAATATCAGAAACTCCTCCTTCTGGGACATAATCCTCGTCTTCATCGCCACTAAAATCACCAATATCGCTATCAGTATCATCACTTATTTCTTCAGCAAGTCTTATCAGTTCTTGCTCTAGCTAATGCTGTCGTATGCCTATTGGAAGTTTACGAAAAGACAGTGCATAGGAATGTTCTTTTCATTTCAATTTAGATTATTGAATGGGTTAATTTTTTTCAAAATTCCAATATATTCTTGGCCTAATCTCAAAGTGAAATCGCATAATTTAAAATCCTTTAAACGTTATTTATTTCACTAATTATGAAAAGTTGAACGAACATATACAAATGTATTTTCTAGAAAGAAATCAAAAATTAATAATTATCACGAAAAGTTTTCTTTAAACCTAATAAATTAAAGAATTTAACAACAATTTATATGTAAATATATTCTCACAAAAAATTGTAATAATTTAATTAAATTAAAAATATTTCTTAATTTACATACATTATAAGATTTTTCATTACTATTAATTACAGTGGTAACTACAAAAAAGACTTTTTCTACAAACCAAATTCCATCATCGGGTATAATCCGGATACAACATCGTATATGCTAAATGACTCGCAACGACTAAATAATACTTCACCCAATAATAATAATAATGGTATTCTCGCCAATAATAATACAATTATTCAAGATGAAAATGAAGCGGATCATGTAAAAATGTTTGTTGGACAGGTACCAAAAACCATGGATCAGGAGCAATTACGTGGACTTTTTGAAATGTACGGCCCGGTACATTCCATAAATATACTAAAAGACAAGGCAACTGGATTAAGTCGAGGTATTATATTCTCGTTTTATTGTAACTCACTGTATATTGTATAAACACACACACAAACAATGTATTATAAGTTAATTTCGATCAACTATGTACATAATTTTATAGCATGCAAACATTTAGTATAAATTACGGCGTTGAATTTTGAATAAGATGAAATAGAAAAGAAAAATTTTGTTGCAATAACTACGTACATATTATAATTAATGAACAAGAACAGAAATGTACATACTTATTGCGTATGTAATAAATTTTATTAATGAAAATGAAACAATTATACATGTTATTATCGTATAAATGAATATTACTATGTACATGTATATGTTCTTGTTTGTTTATTTGTTTTACAGGGTGCTGTTTTGTAACGTTTTATGGTAAAGATGCCGCTTGGAATGCACAACAGGATTTGCATAATAATAAAATATTAACTGGGGTAAGTGTTTTTTTTTTTATATATAGTTTGTCTGATATTTTTGAATTTCTAGGTGTTAAATCGAGTATAATACATTGATATTTTCTTTTCGGTTGAATAACATCTCAATTTCGATATTTGTTGCAATTTTGTGTATTTACACTGAATGTATTTTAATTTATTGTATGATTGAGAAGAATAGATCGAAGAAATATTTTGGCACTTTGCCTTAATTTTAAATTAACTTCGACATTTGACAAAAATTGTTCGGTTTATTTTTATTTGATTTGTTCTTTTCATGTCACCAATATTTAATTGTTGTTGTTTTTCTAAATTTTGATTTTTATGTATTTAATTGTTGTATCGATCCTTTGTAATGGATTGCAATATAATCTTGCACTTCGCTGAGTGTTTGATAAATATTAAATGGTTTATCAAAGTAGACTACGCTGAATCAATGAATCGTAAAACCCAACGAAGTAACCAATGATTTTTGCCCCAAAAAAATGAAAACAATTTAACCGTTCAAATTCATGTATTCTATTTATGTCATTATTTATTTTTTAATTAAATAAAAATTTACAAAATTCTCCCCAAAAAAATTATCAGTTCAAAATTAATTTATTTATTTAGTGTTGTGATTCAATCAAAATTAAAAATGTAGGTGGCTAAATGATCTCTAGATAAAACAAATGACATTCGAATCTAATGTTTACATTTATTTTGATATTTTTTAATTTTTTTTTTTATTTCAGATGCATCATCCTATTCAAATGAAATTGGCGGATTGTGTAAATCGAAATGGTAAGTCACATATGATTAGAGTTAATTAATTTATTTATAATTTTATTAGGAAAATTAATCAAGATGGTTACTAGAACATATAAATTTCTAAACATAAATTACGTAGAATTGTAAGTCAATATTCAGTAATAATACACCACACCCGGTAGTTAATGGAGCATTTAAGTAAATATAAACCGTTGATGCGTAACAAACTGTTACGTAATCAAAAACTAGTACAACTAAATATTTGCCCAATTCTTGGTACTAATGTCTTCTGTATGTATTTGCAAATTATGAATATCAAAAAGATCGTACAAAACGAATTTTTTAGATAACTTGAAATATTTGTATGTTACGATACTCAGGCAACAAATAAAATTTTCATTAAACATTTATTTTATATATGATTATAATTCAGTTAGATAAGTGATCCTTAACTTATGTTCCGCGAACCCCTTTTGGTAGTGCTTGAAAAACACATATTTGACGGTTTGACATTAAATTGTATGAAACAGCGTTCCAACTTAGTTTCAATTCTACTTAGGTTCCAATAAATTGTTTCTAAAATTGCTTCATCTCTAAACTTGAAAATTATTTAAGTAATGTGTTTGTGCATTCTTAATTTTATTTTATGATTTCGCTAAAATCCTATTTTTCTAAATAGGTAAATCAAATTTCACGTGATCATGGAAATCTACATTATCGTTTATTTGTAAGCAAATAAAACTTAATAATTTTTAAAAAAACATTTTAATTTGTATAATAATTTGTTATAAATAACATTCAATAACAAGTTTTATTCGTTGTAAAATTCATCCAAATTCTATTTTATTAGAAGAAAAGTAGAAACGCAGAGAAAAAGAAGAAAAAGAAGCAACTCTTTACTTAGGATGGGGAATAAATTATGAATATGTAAATTTTGTTCCTCAAGGATTGCGTCCCACAATCCTTCGTACCTTCTCCCAATATGATACAAAAATTGTAGGTCACTGTGCCATATCTTGCTTCATTTTCTGCCAGGCTTGTAACTAGAAATTCTTTAAGAGATGGGATTGGTCTGATCGGGTTTGTTTAAAGATTGTCCACAATTATTATTTGCAACCAGTCATCAAAGAAAGGCACACATTATCAAGCCGGCACACAGTATCAAAATTCTAAGTTCTGTTAGTTTTGGGTATTATTGTCAAATGTTTTAAGATAAACACAAAATGCTTTTCAAAAACCAAATAAAACAAGTTGTTGTAATAATTATTGGTGAAATTTGAAAAACAAATATGTATGTTGCAGAAGCGTAATATTTTTTGTGCATTAATTCTGCGAAATTTTTAGATGAATTATTGATATAATTATATGAAACATTATTTAAGGGGAGTCTCATCCAGCGACCAAAAAATTAGGTGATTTTCTTGATTTTTTTTTTATAGAAGGAAGTAAATAAACAACTTAAGGTTTGACACTTATTTATTGAGTTTTAAAGTAAAAAAAAAATTTATTTTTTAAGAATAATAACGTCATGGGAATTGTTTTACGTGTTGTAACGTGACCATCCCAAAAAAAGGTGACATCGGTCTTCGCTGTTCGCTGTAGCACTTGTAAAAGTTATCTGATCTGAAAACAACAAATATTTTTATAAAATATATAATATTTTTTGAAGTTTGTACCAACAATATCAATAAAAAGCCGAAAATTAAAAAAATGGCGGACATGCAATTTTTCGGTACCGTTTTTCCCGTTTTTTCGCTCTTTAAAATGCTACAAAAAAACAGCAAATATTATCTGCATGTAGGTTTATCCTTTTAAAATTAAAAAATTAAAATTGTAATTCATTGAGTAGTTTTTGAGTTATCGTGGAGACTTATAAAAAACGCATTTAAAGATTTTGTTAACGATTTTTTTGAGTTGATGTGTAAAAAAAGTGTGTCGAATTATACACATAATAGGCTATCAAAAAATGAAATAAGAAAAAATCTAATTTTCTGATCGAGTTTCATGAGAACCTCCCATATCGATACATATCGATTATTATATAAAACTAAAATATGTTTTCTTCATTTTGTTAATCAATAAACCAAAGCATATTAGAGAAGTAATGGCGTAATCTTCAATAATACTCCCTTAACTTAGCTAAAAAACAAAATTCACCAGCTGAGAAAAAGGACCGCCCTAAAAAAAAATTTTTTTTTAAAATGTCCATAATAGCTAATATTCTTTCTCATTTTAAACATTTGGTTGAGGTTTTTCGAAAACCAAACGTGTGCAAAATTTGAATGTTGAAGTTTCTGCCCACACCACGACTGATCCGTCTTGAGTTCTTTCGCTAAAGGTCAATGGAGCGTAACGCTCCCTCGTTCGTCGCAATACTTGTTCTCGGCCATCAGGAGACCGCAAATAAAATCTCGATTAATCTGTGAATAAGAACTTGGATCCAACCAGGTTCAGTCCAATTTTTATGTTCCCTGGCAAATTGTAGCCGAGCAATCCTTTGACCTAGAATTTGATTTTTGTTTCCAGCGGGTAAAAGATATTCAGATAAAAAAAAACGACCGTTTTAGCTGCCTGTGATGTAGTTTAGTAGTTTGTATCTGTGTTAAAATATTTTATAAAGAAATCGAAACTAACAAATAATTGTAAATTCAGAAAAAAAAATTCTGGTAAATTGTGAATTTAACATTCCGATGGCTTAACTAACAAAGGTGGAACCTGATATATTGTGAATTTATGATCCAAGCTAAGACAATAAAGTAT
Organism: Tipula vernalis; assembly: GCA_958295665.1. Lineage (NCBI taxonomy): Eukaryota > Metazoa > Arthropoda > Insecta > Diptera > Tipulidae > Tipula > Tipula vernalis. The sequence goes on along the minus strand of OY282558.1, from coordinate 103,587,679 downwards.
TTTTCATACCAGATGCCTAGCTTTAAATTTTTTAGTTATTTGTGGAACGTAGCTTATTCAAATAAGATCCTATCTGACTTAATTCATATTTCAGCCAAAAGAAAATTTTCATTCACAAAATTGAAACATCAACTCTGCTTGTCATTGATTATGCCTCATTTTATTTATTGTGAAACAGTTAAGAACTGTACATACCAAGCGCAGCGCGTCACGTTCCACAAAGTCCACTTGTGATTCATTTTTGTTCAATGGAATTTTTTGTATTAAAATTATGGAATATTTGAGTGTTTTTAAAAGTTTTTATTTAAATTTGCCGCCGACCCACCACGCTTGGTATGTACAGTGATTTATGTTCGTTATATGGGTATATGGGTACTTTCCGACAAATTGAATGTATTTTTCAATGCTTATACTCGATATGTTCACGACATGCGAAAGTATGATCACATCTCAGAAATTTCCAAACCATTATTTGGAAGAATTTCTTGATTTGAGCACAGTATTTATATTTATAAACTAATTAAATATAAGAAGCCTCAATATTTATTTGAGAAGTTACGATTTGCTAGTTTTTGTTTAGTCATGTGGTGCGAGTAAGTATTTTGAATGGATCATGTGCGTTCAGGTCTCAACGTATTGAGTTTATTCAACATGTTGCCAACAGTTGTCTTACCTGAACGCGCCCAATGTATTTTGATATATGTATTGTTAATAACGAGTACCAAAAGAATTTAAGAGATTTCTAATTATTAAAGCTTCCTCTATATAATACAAACAAGTCGAATGGTCGATTAAGTAGAGAATTGTGCTTCATAGCAATAAATTATATTATTCGCCGATTTTTGTTTCCGTAATTTGAAAAGGGTTAAGAATCACTGAGTTAGATGCATCAATGACAATTGGACCATAAAATTAAATTTTATTTTCATATATTTCATATTATTAATAATAAAAGGTTAAGAACCTTTGGTTATTTCCTTTTTATTTATTTATTATAATTTAGAAGCCATATGAACATCATATTATCAATCGAAACATAAAATTTTAACAATTCATATATAGAAATTTTAATTTACAATTTATACAAGAATATGTACACAAAACACTTTACATAAAAAACAGATACCGAAGCAAAATGAAATAAAATTCTTAAGTGGTTTATGATTAATAATATTTTCTATAATACGGAAATACGTAAATTTTGAAAGCCTCATTGTGTATAGTACTCGAAACGATAAAATTCGAGTATGTTTAAAAAAATACAATCAATACATGTATTGTGTGTGTGCCTTACTAATTTATTCGTCTGACATATTTCTTGATGTTTCGAAATACACAGTTTTTACTTCTTACATGAACGAATTTTTATTGGGATTGTCTTGTTGTTTATATACGCGTAAGTAGTTGAACTAATAGTCGTGCAATTTTTTTTAGTTTTTATATATACAATTCTACCGTTTATTTGCAATTAGTATATTGTATATTATTATTATTCACGATATAGTGTTGTTGAAAATCATCTATCTAACTAAACTCAATATAAAAATAAATTATATTTTCCGATTCGATATATGTACATACATGATTATAAAAATAATTAATTCATTTTCACCGTCAATTAGTTTCAATCAATGTACGTTATATAAATGTAGTTATAAACTAACCTTTACTAATTGAATATCTTAAAATTTTGAGTATACGTAAATTGAAAAAATGTTCGATTAATTTATGTTACAATTACGATTTTATTGATGTATAGTAAGTATGTAGTTATAAATAGTTTAAAATTGCTTTTGAAATAAAGTAAATCTACTTGTAGATTTTTTCCCCGTGCAATTCGCTAAAATAAGTACTTAAGTTTTATTATTTTTGGAATACGCATTTTTCGAATAGAATGGAGAGGATAGAATAACCGCTATATTTAGGCAAGCTATTATTATCACCATTTTGCTTTCCAGAATTCTGAGACTCATCACATCAAACGTGCATATTTCAAAATAAACTTAACACTCTCACTATTGCATAAAATCAACAATCCATCTACATATATCTTATAGATAAGCAGATGCTTATTAAAATGCTTATTAAACGTTTAATAAAAACCTTCAATTGTATTTTAAAAAAATCATTCACATCTAAATATGATTATTCTCATATGGTCCTTGAAATTTGCTGTTGAATAAAAAAACTTTCTTCAATTACGTTTTATCCAGCATTGTCATCATCAAAAATAACAAAAATTTTATAAGACTTAGCGAGCAAATATAATAAACAATTGAAAACAAAAATTTATTAAATTTGTAATAGAGTAATTATTGAGTTAAATACAACAACTAGCGTTATGAAATTTCATGGTTGTAGAGTTCTGTACAAACATTTTATGTACAATGATCAACATTTTTTTGTTTAGGATATTGCCCCTTCAATGCTGTCAACTGTACCTATTTGTAGCAACATAGATTGAACACAATTTACAAATTCAATTAGCAACTATAAGGTGTCAAGTTTTGATTGGAAGTTAAATTTGAGTATTAAAAAGCAGTTTTTTAATTTTTTTAAAAAAGCTTAATATTACGTCACACCATTAACAGTAAGTTAGTTAACTATAATGGTTTTATTATAAATATTGCAACCATATGAATCATCTGAATAATGAGTAACTAAAATTTTAATTAGTGCGCAGTACTTGTAAAGAATACCAAAATGTTGCCGCTCAGGAAGCGATTGTCCATTTTCGGTTCTGTCAACCCTATAACTGTACTCGCAAATTCAAATTTTAATACAGCTGAAGCTCGATAGTTTCTATATTAACTAGTAGATATAATAACAATGCATAAGCGAACATTATAATATTTATGAAAACATTGTGTTTGTCTTTTTAATTTGCATATGATCTTTTTTTTTTTTTTTTTATTAATTGTTTGTATATTCTATTTGTATATAAATTCTTAAAGTAAATTTTAAATAAGAATTTGAATACAAAAAAAGATACCAAGAAGATTTCTTTATATGGAATATTAATAAAAACAATGAATTATATACGAAAACAGAAAATTCACGGAAACTAGGCTGGATACAAAATTACAGAGATAATTTTAAGGTTGTTGTTTTTATTTAAACAGATTTACAAATCTAATCGAATTACGATATTATTACGTTAACCATCTTAGCATGTAAGTAGTGATGTGTGTGTATGTGTTTTATTTAAAACCACACACATTATTATAATCTATTAGCATTTTGTCATCATAACGTAATAAATTGTTTTTATTTTACTTGTATAGTCGTATATACATATTCGATATGAAAATACTGTTTATATTCAGTATAAATAGTTAGTTAATATATTCTCACATGACCATATATACATATTTATTTATAAAAACATTTATTCTATTAGAAATAGAAATATATACGATCGATGTGTGTACAATACCAAATGAAATATATCGGTTTTATATCTACATGGTTGACACTGTACACATTAACATTAAATTTCAAAAAACGGAAGCGTATTTATACAAAACTTGTAATTTACTTTCGCGCATATTTGTAACAAGTTTAAAATAATCAAATCACTCATTAACTGTCAATTGTAATTTAATGTTTAATTCATTATCACCACCAGATTTCATTTATAGTATGTTGCCCCGTATACTTTAAGATTTACATAAGAGAATTTAACATGTGGAAAAGACATAAAAAAATGTGTTTTGTCGGATTGTCATATAAATGTATTTTCATGTATTAACAATATGCACAATCCATTAAGAATGCAATGCACAACAAAACAAACACAAGCTTAACTAAAAAATGTTAAATAAATATTGTGTTGTCATTAGAAGAGATGAGATGCGAACCACAATTCGATATTAAATTATTTAAGCCTTAATGCTCAACGATTAACATCTATTTTAAATTGTGTTTATTCAAATCCCATAAAAGACTGGGAAATGGGAATACCTACATACATATTTGTTTTACAAAACACTTTTAATATTCCTAACCCTGATGATGAATTAGTAATTATAATTAAGTATGTACTATAAGTTTTGAAGAAATAACTAATTAAATTTTTATATTACATTGAACTACATTAACACACTGACAATCAGATAATAAAAAATTGTACACGTAACCATCGGCAAGAATATTTTTGTGTCGTAAAAATAAATCAGGTTAGTTTCCTGACAATAAATTGCCATACTGGTTCTAGTTAGTGTGCAGATTTGGAATGTAGTAGGTCAATTAATTTGCAACAATTTATTGTATGTTTATGGTAAAAGCTGGTAATGATGAAATGTCAAATTGAAACTAACCAAATTTAAAAATTAGCTTACCTAAGCGATTTAATAATTTTTTTTTAAATTTAAATTTAATTTTTTCTAACTTAAATGTTTGTTTTAAACAAAAAACCTTGCAATTAGCTATAGATAAAAAAGATTGAAAAATAATTGTAAGATAATTGTTAAATCTTCGACGAGTCCTCTTGCTTTACCTATAAACTAATTTTATAGGAAGAGAGGTATTAAACGAGGAAAAAGTCTGTTGCAAGTTGCAATAGGACTCGTGTAAATAGGCTGGTGATTATAAAATAAATTATAACTTTATTGAAAAGAAAAAAAAAATTAAAAAGAAAAATGCGGAAAATAATTTTTATTTTATTTTATCTTATATTTTTATTATGATGTACAGTGAGAATTCGATATATCTATATGGTACTTTGAAGAATTCTTTATTTTTAAAGTTTCTTATATGAAAAAGGCTTTTTGACGTTTTTGGACTAAAGTGAAGTACCCGCCGAAGCTAGATTTGTAAAGAGGTACCCGCTTCTTTAATAAATGGATAAAATATTGATCTCTAATTGGTTGCAAAAAGTGTCTTGTTCGGTACTAAAAACGATTTACCAATTAGCAATCATGTCGATTATGTATCTCGAGACGTTTTTACCGATCATGTTTTATGTCGATTGGATAGGTTTTTAAAAAATAAATAACTCTCATTTCGATTCTTTTTTTCACTCGGAACAAAATTTCTCGATTTAAAATTGTCTAACAACTAATGCTTCGATAAATTTTTAAATGGGAATAATGTCTGTCGAACTTGACAATGAAATGAGTCTACAAAGAGTCGAACGCAAACTACATCGGGCTGTAGAAGTTTTATTCCGCAGATAATTTTAGGTGTCAAATCAAAATACTTATATAATGATGCAACAAGGTCAAATCAGTTTCCAATTGTTTTTTTTTCGAATTTACGCACGTTTCGGAGGTAAAATTCACAATAGTTTGTCGATTTGTGAATTGTAAAATGGTTACGTAATTACTGATTTAGCTATAATAATTTAGGTTTTTAAGGGAATGAGTGAAAATTTTCAAATTAATTGTTTTACCATTTCTGATCCCCCTTGTATACTAGGATTAAATTGTATTCGTATTGTGTCCACCAGATGTCAACTACTTTGTCGGAAATCGCATGTAAAAATACAATTTTTTGGAATAAAAAAATTTGTTTTCTGGAGGTTGCTTGAATCGAATATTGGCTTAATGGAATTTCCTTATATCGAATTTGCACTGTTCTTATATAAGTAAATATAGTAGCAAGTATATTTTCCACTGTTTGAGTTAGGTAATGTACAGATTAATATTTAGTCGCCAACTAATTTTACATCATAAAAATGTGTTTAAAGAAATAATTAATTTTATGTTTTAACAACACAAATAAAACATGTCATAACTTAATTTTGCCAGCATGGTTAAAATTTTCGCCTGGCATTTACATATGTCTTATGTCTAAACGTTTATGTCTGTTTATGCTGTCGTTTATGTGCAAATCTCAAATTAAATGGTGTTATTTTTTTTGCGATCAGTCGAAAGTTATGTAAATCAATATACTTAATTCGTTTAATTAATTAAAAAAAAACTTACTCACACATATGTAATTCATTTGATTGTGGGAAGTTTTTTTTTTTAATTGGATGTTAAGCCACGTTGTTCTTCTAATCGTTTTCTTAATCTGAATTAGCAGATCTACATGTCCAATATTTTGCTTAACATAGTTGGCTGGAAAATTTTAAGAAGAAACATGCTTGCTTGTTAAAACTTTGTGGAGAACATAATCTACGGACCATTCATTCGTGTCCATGATTTCATTGCCAGGGTCAACGAAAAAATTGCCGAGATTTGAGTCCTGAGCAAAAAAAATATACAATGCCAATGAGATATGGCTGGTTTATATAAGAACTTCAACAACTCCCTAGGTTTCACCCTCAGCCATCAATTTTAATTCGGGCAATTCCACAATATTATTATTCTCTCCGAACAGCATTAATTCCGCATTCTCTTGACCAACACCTCATCATCAAATCGTTAAAGCCATTGTATCGGGAAAATTGATTATCCAAATGTTAAAACACGAAAGCGAAAATTTGGCAAGGCTAGGAAAAGTTTAATAAAAAAAATTTTGTAATAATAAAGCTTTCCAACCCGCTTAGTATGAAAGCACAGAAAACTTGAGTTGAATTTAACGTTTTTTTTTATGGAGAGTCCCGATTTGCCGATTATCTCGTCAAATTAACTACATTCCTGTAGATTCCTTGATTAAAACGAAGTTGACTTTAGTTTTACCAAATATTGCGAACAAAGATTTTAAATAATAAAATATCAATAAATTGGTATTGCTACTTTCTTAATGTGATACTTATTTTTATTTGAAATTGAAATTACGATCTTTTCGGATGTTACTGCTTTATCAAATTTCTAATAAGTGATATAAACAAACATATAACATATAAAATATTGTGTTTTATTATATAAAATCTTTTTGTTAATGATATTAGTCCACGAGTAAACACCCAATATGTTAAGTTTAAATAATAAAAACGTTCAGTCCGCAGGAGTTTCATGGAGTTGCTCCGAAATTTTGAGTTCGGTGGCATCCATTACGAAATCGATGACGCTGTTTTTTGCGTTGAAAGGCAGAAAATGCGTGCAACTTCGCCTATTTTGAGGAACGATCAAATAGCATATGCTTTCTCATTTTATTATTAATGCGGCAAAAAACATTTAAATCTAAGATAATTTTAAATTTGCTTTTAGGAACAGGTACAGGTATGTATTTTTTTTTTTAATATTGTACCTATAAACAATTGAATATTCTCAACGTGTTAGTGCAAAATTCGAGTTTATTATCTAACAAAACATCGTGACGACACGTTCTTTAAGGTCTGACATAGTAAATAAGATTTTAACGTGTTTAATATTTTGATGACTTAATTAATAAAGACGCACATTTTGTAAATTTTTGAGGAAATTCGCGAACAAAAATGTGTTTTAATCATTAATTCAGTTTAAACTCTAATTAATGTTTCGTGATTCTTCATACGTGGCTCCGTTCGTAAGTTTTATTTTTGATAGTCAAATTGCGGATATTTTGCGGATGTTACATTATGAAAGCTGTTTTATGAAGAAATTTTATAAGATATTTTCATCGAATTTTCAATGCCTTCAAAGCAGTAGATACCTCCACGGGCGCTGGCTTAATCGTCAGGTCGGGTATCAAGAATTTTATTCGGGTTCGGATTGGGTTTGGACCATTTAACTATTTGATTCCATAAAATACCTATTTAAATTGAAAATTTATTTTGACACGTGAAAAATTTAAGTTTTTCCAAAATGCCAGATATCCTTTTAGAAAAGTTCGGGAAGGCACATATTATAATGGATAGAATTTTAAAAGTTCAGGACTATCTATCGATCTATTTGGCCAAGTAATCACGAGCAAACATAGTTTATACTGCCACATTCCTACGACCACTAAGTGACTCCAGTGATAACATTTAGCACCTACAAAAATATGATTGTAAGAGAAATCTGAAGCAACTTCTATCACGATGCAAACTGCCGAATGCTTATTTCAAAAAGTGATTTTGTATACTAACAATCCTTTTAGAATAGTTTTTATAGAGCAGAACAAGCATACTCAGTATCTCTGAATTGTTGGCATTTGCGTTTCAAAAAACCGACAATACCGTTTGCTTTTGCAATGAGATATTGCCAATGTGACAATTTAATGACAAGTTGGGTATGAAGAAATCACATTTCTACGCCAAACAAATGTCTTAGTTTTACACTTGAAAGTATTCAAAGTTTAGGCATTTCTATCACTCCAATCAAAAAAACTATTTGTCCTTTTGAAATGAGATGGAGTCGGATTTCATTGTTAAGTTATTTTAATTAAATAATTTAGATCTAAATGCTTTTTACGTTTAATAAACAAATTATTTTCGTTAAATTCGTCAATCTCTCCAATCTGAAAGTTTATCCAGAACAAGAGTATAACAAGATTTTCAATTTGTTAAATGTTGTAATAATTTGAATCTATCTTATATAATTCAACAATTTTACAATATTTGATTTTAAGTTAACTAAATTCAAATAACTGCTATCGTGATATAGAGCAGACACGAATACTAAAACGTAGTACGTCTTAGTTTTGAAAACAATCGAGCACATCATTTACGAATAAAATAAGATTTTATAAATTGTGCTGATACTTCGTTTGATATTTTATGAGTTTGTAATTTATTAAAACCGTATAAGATACAATCCAATTCGTCACTTCTAGTGTGTGAACTAATTACTGTAGTATAGTAGAAGATATAGTTTGGTGGTCCACTTTGTCGAAGACCTAACTAAAATCAAAATAAAGTGCATCTGTTTGATATCCTGCTCAAGCGCCACCATAACATATGTATTTGTTAAAGATCGAGAGGTTAGTTACCGTTTGTACCCTTAAAAAATCCATTTTGTTTCGATGAAATTAAAGTTTTAGTATAAAAAATGACGGCCCTTAATAGGCTCCAAAAAAATTTTGGTATTGTAAAAAGTAAAGAAATCCCTAATTCCTAATATCATTAAGTAGCAGCCTAAATTTAAAAATTGTAATAATATGAGAAAGCTTCCATAACTTAGGAAACACCTCTGTATAAGACTAAGATTAAACATTTAATAACAAGATATAACATCATGTCTAAGTTTTGTAGTGCGTATGAAACTTCACTGTAGAAACTTCAGTGCTTACGCTAGCTTCAGAAGAAATTGAAATATTATATTCAAAGCAGGGCTTCGAAGAGAAAATAATATTGTCCCAGTTTGTGGATCAACCCAGAATTGTTCTTTTCATTATTCCGGTTTTATTACATTAAAATCGTTTCGGTTACGCTCCGGTTCAAAAACTGGTTCAAAATTGTATTCATAAATTAAAATACATAAATATTTCAAGAAAATAAAATTCTTACATATGTTACATCACATAAAATAATCACAAAAATAAAGAATCATCTAAAAATAGCCTCAAGCTGGTCATCTTAAAATTTGTGGTTCAACTTCACCAATAAAATATTTGTTAAATTTGATTTAGTTAATGCCGTTTGCTTATCGGTTAAAATTAATTTTAATGCAGAAAAATTTCTCTCTACGCTTATTTGGGTTGCAGGTACGGCTAATATTATTTTTGCCAGTTCGGCCAGCTCCTGTGTTGTGGTGCTTTCTTTGCTCGAATATTGTAGAATATTCATGGCTTTCACGATCAGGCTTGAATGAATTCATTTCTATTCATAATTTCATACAATCATCATCTACATTAGAAAGTGAACTATTTGCTTGTTTATTAGATATGCTTTCTTTTCTAACAGGTATATTTCCAGGTCTGACAGATTTTGTCGATTACTAGAACTTGTAGAACAAGCTAATCTAACTGCACCATCAGTTGGTAGTAACGTAGATATTGTCTTTTTCAAATTTTGGAAATACCGCCCAACTTTGGTCAAATGCTGCCATATTTTGTTCAGTCGACAGCAACATTTCATATCGAGGGTCTAAAGAAAATGCAGCTAAAACATGTTCTCCAGTTAATAATTTTCCCGTTTTGCGATGGCTGTTTTTATTGCCTCAGTTTATACACTTGAGTGCAAAAAATTCGCACATTGATAATTTCACCAAAATTCCAAAAATATCAAAAAATCCAATGTTTGTTTAATTTTCTTGAATGCAGATTCAAAGTCTATTTCAACACCTATTCAATGGTACCATTTTTATACTTATACCGTGTCAACAAAGTGATTTTTGGGGTCAACATCTGAAGTAGACGTTTTTTGTGAATATATCAGCATGAAAATTAGTAGTAAAAATCGAATTGAAACATGGAAATCAGCAAAAAAACATTTTTATTAATAAAAAGTATTCCCTCCCCTAGCCCGAATGATAGCTTCCATTCGATGTTTCATCGATTTCACCAAAGTTTTCACCAAATCTTGAGGTATCGCCTCCGATTCCTCTGCGTTCGCCTGTTGCAGCTCCTGGAGACTTGTTGAAACAACATCTCTGGCTCGAACCCTTTTTTCAGCTCGTCCCATAAATGTTCGATGGGATTGAGGTCCGGGCTTCGAGCTGGCCATTCCATAACAGGCACATCCACCTCTTGAAGGTACTGGTAAACTTTACCAGCCGTATGTGGTCTCGCATTATCCTGCATTAATACGAAGTTTTCATCAATAAAACCGGCAAAAGGTACGACGTAGTCCTCGTGTACTTCCTCAATGTACCGTTGAGAAGTAAATCCTCTTGATCGACGGCCAGTATTCGCTCCGGAGATGAACACAGGATCTGTCTTCGCCTCCAATGACATGCCTCCTAGAACGTGCATGATCCACCGCCATATTAGACTCGTTCTTCTATGCAACATTGTGCAAATCGCTCTCCTGATCTTCTAAACACTCTTCCTCGCCCATCGTTGCCATATAAACACATCCTGCACTCGTCAGAGAACATGACTGTTCTACATTGTTGTTCTGTCCAATCCAAATGCTTTCGAGCGAACTGAAGGCGGGCTCGCCGGTGGACTGGGGTCAATTTCGGTCCGTTTGCTGGTATGTGTGCAGTCAGATTACCTTCTTGAAGTCGTTTTCTAACTGTCCACCGACTGACTTCGGATTCACGAACTTCTTGGAGCCACTGTCCTAGTTGAACCGCATTCAAACGACGATTTCGCAACAAAATAGTCACAAGAAAGCGGTCATCACGCTGTGTTGTAGCACGAGGTCGGCCAGATCCTTGTCGCAGTCTAAAGCCGCCAGTTTCTTGATATCTCTGCCACACTCGACGAACGGAGAATCGGCTCAAATTTAGTTGTCGAGCCACTTCACTTTAGTTCTGCCCCGCATCAATTAGTGCAACCACTTGAGCGGCTACCTCTGGTGTGGTAATCATTGTCTTGTTTCGGATGAAGACGTAATCAATGGAAGTCCGTTCAGGCTAAGCGTTGATATGTGAATGAAAATTCCGATCGATCGAATTCGGGGTATGCTATTGTATTGTTTTTATTGAATTATTTTTAGAGATTAATTGCTACCTATTATGCGTGCTTCGAAACTTTCGTAGAAGTTACATGTGAAGTTACATGTTAGTATACTTTGAATCTGCATTTAAGAAAATTAAACAAACATTGAACTTTTTGATATTTTTGAAATGTTGGTCAAAATTTATCAATGTGCGAATTTTTTGCACCCAAGTGTATATCATGAACTAATTTAGAAATTGGAAGTTTCATGTCGAACCATATACCAAAAAAATCACCTAAAAGCAATTTATCTTGTAATTTGACCGTTGCGAATGTGACAGGTTTAAAGACGGTCATCGTTTGTATAAAAAGCCAGTTGATCTGTTTAAAATTCTTCCCATTCTAAAAAAATCCTTTCCATTTGAAATATGAAGATTTCCATCGTGTTTGACAATCTAGCTTCGGTAGTTTAAATTTCATCGCTTTAATAAGCACTAATATATTAGGTGTTTGCTGTTTTTTTGCAAACAAATCGATATTTTGCTAATCGTTATTCGATTGGTTTGTCTTTGAGTAAATCATTTACCGCGAGCTGAAGAGACTGCACAATGCATCGCAAGATTACAATAATTTCACTGGCATCACTGTCCGTTTCATAATCCACATAATCGATAATAACATTTCACCCCTATTATGATTGATGAGTCGATCGACAATCCACACGACTCTCTGTTGCATTTTCTTTAAACGAAAAGACAACACAGAGTCTTATCGACGTCGTCAATCATAATAAAGGTGATTTTCATTCGTATGGTTCTTATTACGTTTCGGTTCGTTCAGGTCATATTATGTTTCGGTTCATTCAGGTTTGAATCTCTGCTTCAAAGTAGTCTGCCAACGGATTGCAAGTTGCTTGCTTCGCCCTGGTAATTGCAACTTCAAAATTTATAACCAAAGGATATTCTTCAATTTTTTTCATGGAATTTTATTACAGCCGCTCTATAATATTGGAAGAATGTCTTATCAATTTAAGCAGCGATAGTGTCGTTGCAATTTGATTGCTGAGTAACAATGTAAAATAAAGCAGTAATATTTAAAATTTGTTTAAGAAAAATAATTTTCTCTTTATTGTTTCAAATAAATTCAGTTATTTTCCGAATACTGATATAATTTTGACATAATATATTTGACAGATATTGCTTGGAGAATAATACTAAGCTAGCGTCTATATCTAATTTTTTTTTTTTTAATATAACCCCAACGAAGAAACCTACGGAGCATAGACGTATTTACCATAGAATTTTTAGGCGTGCTCACAGGAAAATTTTGCATTTTTAAAGAAATAAAACTGCTTGTTGATCAACAATATTTTCTGTATTACCTCAAAACCATAATTTAACGATATAATGGGGAATGAATTTAGGAATTATGCAATTAAGATCAAATTAGGGCCTGCTAGTGATATTGCTGATTACCTACATTATATTTTATATAATTTTTATTCGTATATGCACATCACAAAATTTGGGTAGCGCAAAAACGAACAAATTGCTCACAAATTGATAACTTTACAAAGGACAGCATAAAACCACGCATGATTACTTTTACCAGCGATTATCAGTGTTGGTTGTAAATTTAATTCTATCGATGCATAAATTTAATTATTTCGGAAACGTCAAAATTATTACACGTCATTGTGATAATTTGGTTGCTTACAAAACAATTCATAATTATTACAGCGGAAATATTTATCACAGAAATGAGACACTAAAATCAGAACTTTTGGATTTATATGTGTACTGGTAAATATAGAAAATTGTTACAATTTCTTTTTTAAATTTCCTTTAAGACAGTTGGGACTAAAACTTAGTTCGGGGCTGGTTCGACTTACAATGTAAAAAAACAAGTCAGACTCGGGACGGTTCCGATTGTTTATACTTCGTTTCGTGTTGGGCACAAATGAAATATTTTTGCCCATCTAGGCCTCTACTTTAAAGTCAAGAAATCTAACGGTATTACTCGTGTGAACGATTATTGGGACACCCTTTATATTATTTATTATTATTGCTTTGTTATCAAAATGAACATTTTTACCTACAGTATTTATGTTATTATTTGTATAATATGTTTAACACTTCATCAATTCAAAAAAATTATACATAAATAGGTGCTTGTTGCGAAACGTTTGTGTCACGGGCCGCGAGAAATAGGTCATATTTGAAAATCTTAAAAAATAATGTTAAAGCAGGAGTTTAAATTATCGAATTCAAGTTGTCAAACGTTAAACATAGCATATATAGCTACGATACATATATTGTGCAAGTGTAACACGAATGAGCGTTTCCACGTCTGATAACATTTTATAAAATCTGGACATTCATTCGCGATGAATTTGTCAAGTTTAATATTATATGTAGATACCCTGTAGTATAACCAAAACATATATTCAAGTTTTAATTAGGCAGGCATAAACAGCCTTACCGCATTGCACTTTAGAATCGGTATGCTCCTCGCTCTGATTAGCCTTCGCCCTTCCTCACTCTCGTTATTGTGCTACAATAGACTGCTAATTTAATATTTTCTTTGACACTTCTCAATAAGTGTCAATATGATTGCAGGAATTAAACTCATAAAAAAATGGAATTAAAGTCGCAAAATTTGTATAGATTTTCCGAATTTAAATGAAAAAACTTTTTACTTTTTATTTACTGGTTTAACTTACCATATAAATCAAAAAATAAAAAGTTTTTTCATTGTGAATGCTCTGATAATGTTCTAGTGACTTAAATTTTCATGATTGGGTGAAATTCTGGAAAATGGGAATTTTGAATAAGAAACAATTAATCGCAGAAAAAGGAACCTCCTAATCCAAATTTCTTAGTTTAATTCCAATTACTTTTTTGCTTTAATTCCATCTTTTTTAGAATTAAACTAGAAAGTTCTTCCGAGCCTAATTTCATTCTTTAACGATAATAATTCCTGCGATTCCTTCTTATCTTAAACTGGAGCAGCGTTTGTCATTAGGGGTAATACAATATACATAATTGCTGTCACCTTGCGTACATATTTTAAATTCGTGTTTGATTTAAGTCAAATCTAATAAAGTGTAAACTTTGTGTTATGACAACACATTAAAACGCTAAATAAGTAAATATGAATTAGCCTTTGCGATTTTCCACATCCAAAATTTACAATTACACGATGAGTTAATTTTGCGAAACATACCTAAACAATATAAAAACTGTTCGCGTCAAACTCAAAACTATTGAAATTCATGAACTTTTTTTTTTTTTTTTTGATTGTCTTGAGCAATTGAAGAATATTTTCGCAGCAACAAGTGCGATATGTACTACTTACGAAATAAATCCCAAATATTTACAGAAAATAATCTTAAGTGGCGAATTTTAATAGTTCGCTAGTAACATTTTTTTATTTTATGTTTTATCATAAAATTTCGTAAAAAGCAGATATGATATGCTGGTTTGCATTATGATGGTGCAAGCGTTTTGTTCGAAACAGAGTTATGTACTTAGAAGTAAATTGAATTTATTTAACTGATTAATTTGATCTATGGTGACCTCTCCTGTTAAATAAATAACTGGTATGTACAGAAGAATGGGTTTATTTTATTATGACAGATATAAGTGTTGGGGGTTTGTATATTATCTTTCCTACTGTATAGTTTATTGCTTGGAATTCTATTGTATAGTTTTATGTATTTGTGTATTTTAAGCGCGTAATTAAAAATATTACTTATGATTCACCTATAATAAGAAAACTTAATTGTTTCTAATGCAAACTTTATCTAATTATTATAATTAAAAATTTAGATTACGTCACGATAACAAAGTTAAATTTTCTTGTATATACATAATATATATACATACCTATTCTAATGACAATTGTAATGTAAGAAGTTATATAGTTTAACCTGGAAAACGCTGAGTTAGTAAAGTTTTATATTTTTTATTTCGTTTTTATTTATTTATTATTTTTTTTTATGTTTTTTTTTTTTTAATTCATTAATACTTCACTAGTTAGTTTTAGTTGCGTTTTGTTTTTAAAAGAAGATCGAAGTAAAATTAATTTGTACGGCGCGAATGGTGATCGGTTTTTCGGTTAATTTTATTTTTTTTTTTTTTTGTTATTTATTTTCCTTTACTTTGACTTACGCGATATATTCTCGCGAGTACGTACCTACACACATTGAAAATATGAATTGTGTATTGTTTGTTATTTATTTTTTTTTTTTTTAGTTAAATCGTCATATAATATAATGTGATTAGTTAGTGTTCAATTGATCTTTTCTTTGGTTTTTAGTTTTATTTTATGAAAAGTGAAATACCTACGGTTATCGGTTTTATTGGGTATTCTTTTTTATATTTCAACTTGATTATAATAATATAAAGTTTAGTGTGTGTGGTTTCAAAGTTGAAATTTATGCAGTTTTGTGAAAAATAATATATATATAAATTTTTTTTTAAAGAAAATGGAAAAAAATAAATATGAGTATAAATATGATTCTATTATCAACATTCCGTAAGATATTCAGTGTTTTTGCTGAATTGTTGAAATCAAATAAAGTACAAAAAAGTATTTCAAAAAAAAATTGCTAGCTAAATGTGCTTATTATTATTCTCTGGTTTATCAGCAGAATTTTTGTGTTCGTTTTTAACCCAAGAAATTATTTAAAGTGTACAAAAAGTGTGTGAAACTTTGTGGGCTTACAAATGAAGTAATCGCACTAAATAAAAGTGAAATTTCTTCTCATATTTTATTTGTCATCATGTTTCATTAAAATATGTTAAATTAAAAAAAAAAAAAAAAAATGCCAAGACAATAGAGGTTTCGTCTTCAGTTGTGATACAAAAAAAAAATAATAATAAAAATTTCTCTTTTCAAATTGTCAATTGAAGTTAGTTTTTGTATGTGATACAATATTATTTGAACGAATATAATAATAGTAATAATAATAAATATTTATGAATATTTTCTTCTGGCGGGATCGTCTCTTATACAGTTCATAATTAAAATATAACTATTTAACTGCTGTACACACATGTGCCTCTTTAGATACATGTTTTTGTGTTCTGTCTCTGTTATACAATATAACAAAAAATCTAAATAGTTTATAATGTTAAATGCAATTAAACTAGTTTTAACTAAACAAAACATTATATAAAATATTTTATTATTATTATTATTATTATGATTTTTATATACATACCTGTGTGTTGCAATTGATTACTTATATATAATGGAATGTATTCGTTCGTTCAACAGGTGACATACTTTTATAAAATATAACTGCTATGTTATGAAAAAAGCGCAAATAAATAAAATAAATATTACATTGGGTACCTATTATAGTCCAATGTATACATGTTGACGCATAATGAGATGATCGAGATAAAATAAATCGATAACTATATTTAATTTCTGGATTATGTTAATCCTATTATATTGTAATATTTTTGGTTCTACTATTACTACACTATAAACAATTTATAAAATGTGTAATTTGGATTTAAGTTAGAAAATTAATTAAAATCCAAACTAAAAAAATAAAGAATATTAATTTATAACAATTGGAATTAAGTGATAATTATCAAATAGATTTAAACGTACAAAATCTAAAATTTTGGGATTACCTAATACACAATAAAATTATGAAGAGTAGAACTAAAACAAATTTACCATCGTTACCTGGACATACAAGCCCAAATGGATCATACCCGGCAATTAGTGCACAATATTGGTTACCATCGTCTAATGCAACACCGTATCTTGTGCCAGGTTAGTAATTTTTTTATAATCTTGAGATAATCTTGCTTTGGATTTAAATAAATATATTATAAAGCAAATATTGATTCTTAAAAATGGTAATTAGATGAAACACAATGTGTATGTGAATATTGAAATATTTTGCGCAATTTCGAACATTAAAAATAAGCAAAACTATACTATCGAGTCTATACTTATAGTAGTGCTATTTAATATTTAGATCACATAAAAGAGAGTTAGCTAAATTATTTTAGACTGTTATAATAGAAACACATCTAATAAGGTCGACAAAATTGTTATACGTACATTGTAGTTTAAAAATGTATGCAAACAAAATAATAAATAATTTATTTGGGAAATATTAAATAACTAGAAAACCGCTATATATTATTTTGAACGGTCTGTGGTTACGTACTTACACACCAAAATAATTATTTTTTATTCTCATTTTTCAGCAACTATTTTTTAATATAGTCCAAGGTTAACAATCCAAATCTATCTCGCTAAAATGCAATTACAAGTCAAAGAGCTTTTGAAAATCAAGACCCATCCATCTACAGAGCAGTCGCAGTAATATCTCATGCATACCAAAACAAAGCTTTTAACTTTCTACTTATATAAAACATCAACAAATGAGAGTCGACCTAGGCGATGAACACGGGCCAGAAAAATTCAAAGGTTAAGCTCTTTCCTTTTATTTCGTTAAAAAAAAATTGTCTATCCAACTCCTCGGACAATACTTTCTCACAAAGCATTATCTTTTAACATTTCTTTATGTGTCTTCAGCAATCATTATCGCATTGCTACTTTTCATATTTGACTTTTAAGAAATTACAGTACCTACTAAAACCTGTCGGTGTGTAAAATTTTCACCAAAACTATCAATTTTTGTGAGTACGGGAGGAAAAATAAAAATAAAAAGGTATGTGAAAGGTGAGAATGACGATCGAAATCGACGTTTTTTGCGTGAATTTGTTGTGACGTTTATTAGTATAGCTTGGTATTATTTTTTCCAAAGTGTACTGTGGGTGATTCGTATTTTTTTCAAATACAAGGGAAAGTTGTAATTCCATTTTAAAGCAGCTACCACCATGAAAATTCCCAACAAAATGTTCAGGAGCCTTTTTATTGAAATGAGTAGAAATTTTCCTGTATTGATATCTGTCAAAATATGAAAAACCCTTCCAAGATTTTAAATTGCCTATTCTTGAATTCTACAAAGGAAAATTTCAATATCCATACCAAGGAGAATTTCCGATTGGGTTAGTAAGTGGAAACGAAATCATTTCAAAATTATGATTTGCCAAATTAGAAATTAAACAAATTGGATTTAGGTGGCTTTGACTTTGATGAAATTTTTGATGTATCATGATTTACAACTCATTGCGCTGATTTTACTCAACATTTGATTACTGATTTTCCATATAAAAGGACAAGAAATCCAGTGAAGATCAGCAAGTAAATGGATAATAATTATGATTTTTTTAAAAAAATACAATATTCATTAATTAAATTATGTAATAATTCGTTCAGCCAAATTAATAAGAAATTAATCTTCACTTAATAAGCACAATTAACCCAACGTATTCGCGTGTAAATAATCGAATCATTTCATAATTTTTTTGTTTAAAGTAAATTATATTATAAATATATGTATATGCCTTAGATCGCGAAAATGACACTTTTCGCATCGCTACCTTTTGAACCGCACTTATAATGTGTTGGTGAGAGTTGTAGGTGGTGAGCCAAGCGAACGCTTTTAAGCCAAATCATTTTTATGCCTGTCGAAGCAACGTTGTAATTAATTAAATTTTTGGCCAGCGGCAAGGTAAGAAACTATCTCAACCACTGCTCTGCATTCGACAACATTTATATTGCGCGGAGATTTGTAAGCGAAATTAGTAAGGGAATTTTGGCAAAAACCCGACAGAAAAATAAACTTCAAAATTGCTTTGAAATGGAATTTTTGTTTCTCTAAATTTAAAAATCAAACCAATCGGCATATTCCACTTTGGATAAAATAATACCAAATTATACTAAAGAGTCACAATACCTAATTCCAAATTCCCCGGAAAACCCAGAATAATCCCGCACGTATCCTAACTTCGTTTTAGAGGGGAAAGTAAAAAAAGTTTTATGTACATAAATGTTTAAAATTATTTGTGCAAAGCGAAAATTTTTGCTTTCATAAGTTCAATTGGTTCAGAAATAATATCTTGGTCATATCTTCCCTGTATTTATAAAAAGGAAAGCTTTAATCGGTCAGTTTTAACTGCAATGTTTTTTCCTGAACAAGAAAACAAAGTTCAAAAAAGAAAATAAGAATAAAATCGAACCGATTTTGTTTTAATTTAAAAAATATTTTCATAAAAAAATAAATCAATAAGCGGAATTCGGAATAATATTGAAAATTATTTATAAAAAATATAATAATTTAATTGTCACGTCTCAATGTCATGATTTATATATTTACGGAATAATTACGAGAACATTAAAATATGTTTTATAAGCGCCGATGAAAATTTATAAAATAATTTTAAGTCTTTTGACAGTATTTTTTGCGAATGATTTATTTATAATTATTTCGAATCACTTTTTTTATTATAATTTTGTATCCGATTTTTTAATTTAAAATAAAGAGAGTCTAACAAATAATTTCTAACTGTGCATTCATGTACGTGTGCCCTATTCTTTGTATTTGAATAGAAGTAATTGAATAAAATATATTTCATTTATATATTTATTTGTTTTATTTAAATTGTCGAGTTTTTATTTTTATAGAGAGAAAATTGAATAATGTTGTTTGTTTACCATAATAAATAAATAGTATTATTATTATTATTATTACGTATATATTCTGAATACATTATCATATTTATAACTGCGACAATTTTGGGATGCGCGACATAAATTCTTTCAAATACTAAGACATCCAAAATTAGATGTAAACCTAAAAATGTCGATAATAAATTATATTCATAATGACCGGTACGTGACGAAATAATTTGCAATACACACAGAAAATATAATTATTCATCAAATTTGACGTTTATGAAAATTTTTATATATTGTGTACACTAGACAACATATAATGATAGTACATATAAAAATTTTCTATTAAATAAATAGAAACTTTATTTTATATTTTTTTACATCATACTCATAAGCAAATAATCAATAAAATTAAATTGAATGAATTACGATGATCAGAAGAAATGAAAATTTAACCGTTCAATTATCGGTAATGTAATGTATAATGTTGCATGATGTCATTTACACTACTTAAATAGAAAATCTATACATAAGGTTGATTATAAAATCTTCGTTACGCTTAAAAAAAAACAGGAGTTATGCTAAATATTCAAAAATGATTTGTTTTTCCTTGCACACATCCGTTGAGCAATGAAGCAATAAACTGAATATTGTTTAAAGTATATACCCAATCCCAGTCACCGGCCACACAACAGTTTAATACATATGCACTTTCTTAGGCAAATGCACGCATATATTTTATTCAAATCAAGTTCAATAACATATAAAATTTCTCTTAATTATGTAACATGTCATCGTATTACAATTCACACATTTTTCATTTAAATGTGTATATAAAAATATAAAATTAAAAAAATTAAATGAAATTTTACTATCACATTGGGACTGTCATATTATGATATGTAATGTTAAGTAATCACGCGCGTCTTCAAAAACTAAAACAAAACAAAAAATGAAATATTGTACCGCTCACATGTCAATCGCAGTTTTCTCCTCGCGTATTTTAAAATAATGTGTACACGTTCTGTGTAAAAATAAAACCTTCAAATACATAAATCTCATTTTCGGTTTCACGCATCTGTCAAATTTCAAGGTATGCCATAATTAGACAAAAACTAAATATACACCCACATTTAGTTTTGATGTAAACTAGCGTTAATCCCGCAAATCGTTTTTGCACTGATTATTACCTACACACAATAAATTATATTTAACCTCCATATGATAATTTGTTATTTAGAAAAAAAAATTTTATAAAACATTAATAATTAAAATATTTTATTTTATGATAATAATTACAAACAATAATATAAAATTATTTAATTTTTTCGGTTTTTATTATTAATATAAATCATTCATAATTCGTTAAATGTAAATTACAATAATTAATCATCAAAAATAGTAATTCTTATACATATGTAGTAGTAGAAGACGAAAGAATATACAAATTTTATTATGAAAGGTAAAATATCAGACACAATTTTGTAGAAGAGGTTTTTAACAATTTTTGTTTTGTTTATTTTATTTTTGTGATTTGTAAAAAACTATAAAATTCTAATAGTAATCGATATGACAATCATTATTTAAACTAATCTTTTACAGTATGTACAACATCAATATGCGTATGTTGATGTTTAAATATTTGTATGTGTGTATGTGTCATGTATATAAAATAGTCATAATCAAAACATAAATGTGACCGGAAATTCACCTTTTTTGTTTAATGTATTGGTGTGTGTATGTTTAACTTTTATTGAAAAACAATTAGTTGTGTTTTATTTTAAGAAAAGTTCAGAAACGGGTTCAAGACAGTGGAATAAGCATATGGTTGCAAAAATGAACATTTTTACGTTCGTTATTTTTATAATGTTTGAATTGATATACCGGCCTAATAAAGTATTATTAGCTAGCTTAAAATAATTTACAGGCCTTCAATTTTGCAAATAAATTTAAAAAATTACTACTAATGATATTTTTTCAATGGATTTTCTATATTATTCTGTGTAATAGACTTGCATTGTTGCACGCATCAGCCGTGTTTCCGTGAGAACTGCACTAGAACTCGATAAACTTTAAATTCCTTTTATTCTATTTAGACCGGAAAAAAAATTCACAAAGCGCGAATGTGTTATAGTGTATTTAACATGAATACACATTTTAAGTTTAAAAATTTCCCCCTACAGTTATTTTATCAATATTTTCTTATTTCTTGCTGACGTCATTACACGCAAATACACTCGAAATTCATGGATTATCAAGTGTAACTAAAAAACAAGCTCTAATTGTAATTAATTATTGCTGTAACACTACACATTTGCACTTTATGATTTTTTTGTTTAATTTACATAGAATAAAAGAAATTTTAAGTTTATCGAGTTAACTTTAGTTTCAACCTAATATATTGTCTTATTTATCTTTAATTTGAACTCTGTTTGGAAGTGACATAATTTTCTTATTTCGATATATTTTTTTATCATTTTTGGCTTAAAAAACCTAATTTTGCTTTGAGATATTTTGGGTGTGAAATTAAATTTGTTTTTGTAATAATTTATATAAGAAATTTTTATCTCACTCCAAATATTTGTTTGTTACTTTGTTTATAATTCATGTAAATTCGATAATATCCAGATGTGTTTCTTCTTCATAGCAATTATCACCATTCGATGATCGAATCGTCGAATAGCGACTAAATTAAACTGACTAAATCAACGGCCCCACAAATAGCAAACCCATTAGAAGTTATGAATAAATTTTAAATTTCTGTCATTGTAGAACGTGTTTCGAATATATCGATGGTTAAACCATTCTGATTCTGAAATCCGCAGTTGTTGAAACATTTCACTTTAGTTTCCTTCAAAATTGAAATTTTCTTTGCCAAATCGGTTGTTGACTCGGAAACTTGAATTTCTAATAGTAAATGTTGCATTACGAACTTTGGATAATGAGTTTACAGCAGCAAATCTAATGCTTGAAGTTTGGAGGAAAAATTCAAATTTAATGTTTGAAAATTCTTCATCTACAGATTATTTATTCAAAAATAACAACATTTTCCTGGTTTTCACGTACCATTTACTGATGCAATACAGTTAAATACTTATGGAATATATAGCTGATCATTCAAGCATTCTTATTTGCGTAGTAGTCTACTCCAAGTTTGGATGCGTCTAGATTTTTAAAGTAGCGGGCCGTAAATATTTCGCGTTAATCAAAGACTAATAAAATGCCATCGCCAAAAATGGTCAGGAGGGCCGTTAAATGGTATTTGGCCCGTTTTCCTCCAGAACACTTGTTCTACTTTCAGAGAAAGTGTTCTATTCAAATATTGGCAATATCGCTCGTTTGGTCGCCATCATACATATCAGACAATTTCGTTTCCCAAAGAGCAATGATATTTTGGTCCACATTATTTTCCTCGCCAGAAACATATGATACGCCATTATTCTTTTTGAAGCGGCGTAGCCACTCCAAACAGAAATTGATTTGAAATTGATTCAAAAATGTCCAGAAACTTTTACATACGAAACTAGGGATTTACGTTACATAAGAGTTTTTTTTTATACAAAACATGCAGTTATGTATTTTTTTACGGCTTTGACAAGTTTCCGGCATATGTGATTTAACGAGTATACGGCTTTGAGGGTTTTTATAACATTTAGTAAATATTTCAACAAAAACATCTTAACTATGTAACAAAAAAAAATATCAACAGTCAACAGTCAACATCTCATTAGTCCACTGTTTGACGGTAAAAATAGGTTATTACCTCAGAATTCTTACAGACAAAACAGATTGACGTGAAATTTGGACAAAAACAGAAATCGATAGAGGGATGAATTCTAAGCAAAAAATTGGCTATGAAGTTTTTTCGATAAACCAATATTTTTCGAGTTATTCTCGATTGAAAATGTTGATTTTTCATCTAAGAAATGCATGTTTGAAAGTTCGATAATTTCACCGAAAAACGCGAATGGTTTTTTAACGATAACTTCCATAATTTAATTCTAATCGCTCCAAAAACCATTTTCTCAAGGGCTACAAGGCCTGTAAAGTTAGGAGTTTAAAGGGCTCGAGGAAGGTGGTCGGCGCACTCAAATGGGAATCCTATAAATATAAATATTAAAATTTTCTGCAAGAAAAACTAACCTAAATTTTTGAACTCTTGCATTTTGTAAGTACCTATCTCCTTTAGTTTCTAAGTTATTTAAAAGGTTTATAAAAGGAAATTTTTCAAAAATTGCAAAAATCATTTCAAAATTAATTCAAATTTCTAGAACATATTATTACATTGTACATTGTAAATGGATTATGTTTAATTTCAATTTCGTAACGATTTTTACTAAATCACTTTATAAAGATCTTTTCAAGTACTTTCAAAATGGTCCTCCAACAAATCGTCGTTTTTCCGTTATTTAACGTTGAAAGGTTCGAATTCAGTTTTCGGCGAACAAACAGTCGCCTTTAAAGAGCCACAACTCGGTTCGTATTGCTTCTACAGAAATAAAAAATCTAATCGATTTATTATTTTGTAAGCTTTATTTTTGCTGCGTATGATTTTTTTGATAAAACGTAAGGTTTTCGAGTTATTCGTGAAAAATCGCTCTAAAACATGCATTTTTTAGATACAAAATCAACATTTTCAATCGCGAATAGCTCGAAAAATATTGATTTATCGAAAGAACGTATGGAACATTTTTTTGCTTAGAATTCATCCCTCTGTCGATTTCTGCGATTATTATTATCCCCAGGAGGGGTAGCTTCTACCACCAGGGTGAAACCACACATTGGCACTATAACTTTTGTATTCATTCCCTAGTTAATGTCCAAATTTCAAGTCAATCAGTTTTGTCCGTAAGCATTCTGAGCGTAAACCCCTTAAACACTGGATTAAATATTTTGTTAGTATAATATATGGCTGCGATGACGGCCGCATGCATCTTGCTGGTAAAGAGTCCACTAACTGTTCTTCTCCTCTTCCTTTGCCGATTAAGTTATACTATTCTCATTTCCGAAATTTTTAATGCTTCGATTAATTGTTCGCCAATAGGTGCCAGATAGGAGTTGGTTCCGGGCCTTGAATTGGTCAGTTAAATTGTCGATTTTTTTCGGTATTTGGGACCTTTAACCTTCTGCATCTGCCCTCAATATCATTAAAAATGTCATATTTATTTTCGAGATTGATAGTTATTTATTATTTTGATTTGATTATTCCACTAATTTGGTCGAGCGTGTAAATTTTCTGGCCTTCAGTTAAAATGATGTTTTGCAAAGAAGAATTGGATATTTCGTATTTTTGCAGGAATGCTAGGCTTGCGGCAGGGCGTCGCTAAAATATTAATTCATCTGTTACATAACGATTAACAGTCGACGGATGAATTTTGGAAGGTTCATTAGACTTTAATTATGGCAGTTATTTGCGTGGCTGTTCTTCTTGGGTGAACTCCAGATAGGTTGTAGATTGATTGTTAGTCTCTCGTACTTTCGGGAACCTCATGGCCTGTCCAGCCTTGGACAATATTTCCGTTAAAACAAATATTTTTTTTCCAGTATCGCTTACCTATTTTAACAATTTAAACTGGCTTTCAATTTCTGACATACTACATTTTTAGATTTTTATGATTTTCCTTTATTTTCAGGATGACTCAAAAACCATTGAAGATGTTTAGCTAAATATTTAAAATAAGCTTCACCATTTTATTATTTTAAATAAACAAAAAAACAGGAGAGAACTCAGGCTTAGGTCCAATTCGCGTCTTATTTCGAATAAGTTTACTTATTTCATAAAAATAAGGGTTAAGTCATTTGGTGGTCCAATTGAAACCGAGACTTATTTCAACTTAACCATACATTTGAGGGAATTTTTGAGCCAAAACAAATATTCAAATGGAAAAACATCAGCTTTTTAGGTGTTTTTATTAGATATTCGCAAGGTGACTTATTGTAGACTTTTAAATAAGTCAGCCTGCACAAAATCAGTAGGGAATTGGGTTTCAGCCTCAAAGTTAAAGATCTATGACATATGTTTAATAATTTACAAGCAAAATGTATTGGTAAATTCAATATTGGAATAGAGTAATCCTGTCTGGATTAATCCTGTCATACTACAGTTGTCATTTCGGTTTAGCATTGCTAATTCAGCTGCCCTACAAACGCATCAAAGTCATTCAATCCCTCATCAGAAATAATTATATGCTCGTAATTTATGAAGCGAATTCGCTGTTTCAGTTGTCCTAAAACATGACTTAAAGCAAAATATTACAATTTGAATATCTTCTGAACCGCGGTAGCTAGAAATTTTAAATAAAATCCAAGTATAAACTCTTTTCAATCCTTTTCGTAAAATTTCAAGTTCTGCTTTTTCTTCCCGTTTTATTTCGATTACGTTCATATGTGGTTCTACGTGCAAATAAAATAATTTTTTTGTTCCGTTTCCTAAAAATACAAAAATAGATGGGGAATTTACTCCAATTATTTTCAATGTGTTTTATTTAAAATCAATTTTGCAATTTTTATTGTAGCAGCTTATTAATTGAATTTTCTAGCTCTGGTTTAAATTAACTGAAAATGTTTATAGTTTAAGAACCTAGAAGCCCTCGCGATTCGAAAGATCTTTAAATTCAAAATTAGGTAAATTTATTGTTTATCAACTGTAGTCCTGAACTACTAATATTAAATTATCTGAAGAATGTCATATTGAACTGTATTTTAATTACATACTTAAATAAATAATAATTAGTCAAATATCAATCATTGTATAATTATTAATTAATTATTGTCAAAACCTACTTTAAAGTTTGAACGTAGAAGTTATATTTTATAACATTAACAATTTAACATTTGAATATCTAATGCTAAATTAACCTTGAATATTTGGACTTCTCGTAACAATTATTCGGAAAACAATTATTTTTTTCAGTTAACTAAATGGCTATCTTCTAATTATAGATTTAAATTATTGAAATATAATAATACGTTGATTGTTATTTTTACTATATTTAACAAACAAAAAAAAAACGAAAAAGAAAGTAATGGTTGGGCGCCTAAAATTTGTGGTTAAACTTCCTGAATTTATTGTACATTTGAATAAAAAAGTTGTAACGGGGTTTGTTTTAATCTAGATTTCCAGCTGTCGTTAAGCTAAAACGAAAATTTAATTAGGGCGGTAAATTAATTAATAAATCTATTTTGTATGATATATAAAGTTCTTGAACAAACTAAACTGTTACATTCGACCAATTAATTTAACGCTCACTTTAGTAGCTTAATGTTTCTCACACTGTTTATTATTTTACAACTAATGTGGTATTATTAACAATCGCTTTAAATACGAGATAATTATTTGTGTGATTGAAAATTGACACTGATAAAATGTTTGGATAATATGTTCAACATGAATATGAAAATTTTTTTGCTGACATATCCTTTACCCTTGAATATGTTGTGAATTAATCGGGATTGAAAAAAAGTTCAATTTTTCTCGGTAACATGATTTATTCTCACATTTTTTTTTTTTTTTTTTTTTTGCTGAAAATAGGGATTAACATTCCCTTTCTCGTATGAGTATTAAATAGATTGCTGGCAAACTTTTTGTGTATGGATTTGTATTTTATATTTATGTTTAATATACATACATAATATGTAAGTATAATAAATCATTTTCCTTGCAAAAACTGAAAATTACGTAACGTCGATTGTTTAAAAAAAAGTATTTTATACCTGTTTCACTTCCGGCACAACAGAAAAATCAAAAAACTTCAAAATTCGTTTTCCACAAAACAAAAAAAAAAAGTTTTAACTATGTATGTATAAAATATTTTATTTTGTGGGTTTTGTGTTGTAAAATAGATAATGTTAAAAAATATTAATTTTAAATGGAAACTTTATTGTGTCTTCTTCTTATGAAACAACATATGATATGTTTTATCATATACATACTCTATGCTGCTGTTTGGAATAATATAAATGTAGGATGAAAGTGTAAAAAATAAACTTTTACAAAACTTATTATAGGTTTTGTCAACACACAACAAACAGTTTCAAAAATCAAATAATTTTAATATGAAAATGTTACCTAGAGTATTATTTTTCGGCATAAAATTTATTGGCAATTTTAACAAATTTTTATATTAGAATCTAGGTTTATAGTTTTTGATTTAAACATAGTACGTACATAGATGTATTTTGTAATATGATTTGGTAAAAATTGGGTTGGGTGAGAAAATGTTTCCATCAACATGTTATATATGTACGAGTTTATTATGTAAAGAGTGATTGATATTTTGATAATTTATTTTTAATTCCTATCATAATGGATTTTATTTAATTGAATGGAAAATAAAAATTTATTTGTATGTGAATGAATGTGTGTATATTGATTTGATAAATCGATTGGGGAATGTGCTACTGAGTATTTTATTCCCGTTATGCAAATACAAATACTGATTTATTGTACATAATTTGTTCAATTTCAAACTGATATATTAATAAGCAAAGCTTTTATTTTAATCAATGTTTATGAACTATATACATAAAGCTTTTATTGTTTTTTTTTTGTTATTAGTCGTTAATTTTTATGTATAAATAATATTTTAGTTCACTTTCTAGTATAAATACTCTAATGACAAAATTGAATGACTCTTCTAATCAATATTCTCTTCACTGTGTAAACAAATTTTAAATTAATGTTTTATGTTATTAATTTTATTTTATTTTAGAACGTAAACTGTTTGTGGGAATGCTAACAAAAAAATTCAATGAAAATGATGTGCGACAACTATTTTCTGGTCACGGTACAATTGAAGAATGTACAGTATTAAGAGATCAAAGTGGTCAAAGTAAAGGCTGTGCCTTTGTTACTTTTTCGACTAAGCAAGCCGCCATTGGAGCGATTAAGGTAAGTTTTCTTTTCAATTTTATTTGGTTTAATATGTTGTAAGCAAAATAAAAGCTTTGTTCTAGTTTGATTTTCTTTTGTGCTTATGTGATTTGTGTTCTAATATTCAACGTATTGTTCAGTAATTTAGTCTTAGGTGCAATTCGACAGATGAGACGGAAACTGCATTAAAAGAACAAGATTAAAGGTTTAATCGTTTTTATTGGTGGACAATTTTGAGTGTCACGCGGTTATATTTTGTGTAATTGTTTTGTTTTATTTTCATCGTTTTCTATGAACTTGAGCTCGCAAATGAAAAAATGAAATCTTTGAACAAAACAGTAAAATAGCAGCTGTATTGTGAAAAAAATTAAAAACAAGTGACGAGTAAAGGATTCCTATTTTTTGCCAAGTTCCTATTTAATTAAATAAACCAAACGAACATCGAAAAAACAGAAAAATGTTCTGTCAAATGATAGCTTCTGTGGCAAATTATGTCGCATTGACCTGACCGTACCGTGTTTTTTTCAAAAAAATGAAAATAAATTGTTTGATAATGAGTCATTTTATCAATATTTGTTTTATCAAATCATTCCAGCAATTCCTCTGTCAGCTGTTTGCTTGAGAGTTTGGCGGCAATTATATTATATTAGTTTTAATTACAAAAAATATATATTTTTTTAATTAGTTAGATTTCATAAAACCGAAAAACCGTTTCAAAAGCGCAACCAAAAAACGTGCCCGTTTTGAATTGTCAAAAAAATACGTAACTCACCAAGTTACGTTTTTTTTTTAGAATGCAGTAGATCCAGAGCTATCAGTATTTTTTTTTTTTCGTTTTCCTTAGTAGGTTATTCTTTTTCCTCCAAACTCTTTATTTTAACTACTATAATCAAGACGACAAGATTAAGTTAATCCCACTTTCAAGTGGTTTTTATCCAGATACTGCAGCATAACAAAAATATTAATTGTAAATTAAACGGGCCGCGCTTTTATCTAAATTAGCCATTTATAATAATAACAAACACTACAGAAGGTAACCTAAAGAATGAACTTCGTGTATTGGGTAAAACATGAACCAATAAGGTTTTAGCTTTGCCCAAGGCCAGCTTTAATCTTGTATCATTTTGTTGATTAGAATAGTGAATCCTCAAATTATGACTGCCTTTTGTTGTCCATGTGTATCTTCCAGGATTCTTAAGGCATTAAATACTAACTATATGGGCAGAAAAGTTTCATGTGTTGACAAAATAGAATCTTTTATTAGGCGCCATTCTATTTGATAACAACAGGCACAGACTTAACAGCAATCAATAAAGGATACGAATGTAATTTTGGGCACGTCTACACAATCCTAGGAAACTGTGCGTTTTTGGGTCGGTGAATTTCAATATCTCTTATAATTAATGTCGTATAAGTGTTTTTGATGATGACCCAATAGAGGTGACAACGCCAGAAATGATTGAAAAAATCCATGATATTTTGTGTTGGGTTATCGTAAAATGAAGTTGAGTGAAATTGTTGACATCAAAAGAACGTATAGAAAATATCTTGAATGATGCCGCATTCGATTTGTCTAAATCGTTAGATGCAATGTATTGCATTAAAAAGAGATTATATTGAAGGTTAAATAAAAACATTGGCAAAAACGTTGCGTTTTATTATAAATACAGGAAACTTTAAAGCCCATGTACTATAACTGAATTATATGTCTTCTCATTGCTTGCGATGTTGTTTGTTGATCAACCTTGTTTGGTGAAAGGTAATCATTAAATAACTAAAACTAACTTATTTATGGGATCACGTCAAATGTATACCGAAACATTCAACTCAAAAACAATTCCCCTCTTCATTTATATATTATTGAAAGTCAAGTTTAAAAGACCAATTAGAATGGAATCTCAAAATCAATGTATAAGCACACCCTCAATAATTGCAATAGTAAATCCAAGTTTGATCCATTGAATACTAACTTACGAATTGTAGAATGTATGTATTTGTAGTTACTTTAAAAGCAATTTTTAATTCAATTAATGAGTAATGTTTTTGAAATTTGTTAAGAAATAAAACTATCTAAATTATTACGCCACTGGCGAAATAAGTGCGCATCAGTATTTGTCTTCTGACATTGGTGTGATTTACGTAAAACGTCGGAAACTTTTATAAAAAAAAAAAAAAACTTGGTCACACTGCCATCGAAGATATTTAAAATTAAAAATCTCGAAATATTCTGGTATTTTTGAAATATTAAGAAGAAAACAAAACAACTCCGGCTAATTATTTATTAAACACAATACAAATGCATTTTTTTATAATTTATTCTTTGTGCACTAAAATAAGCATTGATGAGAAACCTTGATTTGAAAAATATAAAATTATTTGATGTAATTTTCGTATTTAATGACGTTAGTTTTTATATAAATTTTAATATTTTTAATATGTATTTTGTCAGGATTTGCATCAAAGTCAGACAATGGAAGGTTGTTCAGCACCATTAGTTGTTAAATTTGCTGATACCCAAAAAGAAAAGGAACAAAAGAAAATACAACAAATGCAAGCTAGTATATGGAATTTGTCGAGTGGGTTAACGGCCCCATTGACACAGTCGGCGGCCGCAATGACATCGCCGATAATTTCAAACCCATCACAACAAAATAGTCCGTTTTTAGCAACAGATGCTATATCACCTGCATCATTACAATTACTACAGCAATTACAAGCTGTAGGATTACAACAGCAGTTACTTCAAGGTTAGTAGCGTTTTGTATTTTAACATTATGTAAGTTTTTTTTTTATTTCTAATTTATTTAGCATGTATATCTTGACACGACTGCTTTTAAGTTATATACAAAGTTAGCATGACCTTCACACGGTTACAAATTATATGCATTACAATTTTTTTTTTTTTTTTTTGTATGTACATTATTCATTTATTTATTTTAGTTGAACTGATCAATTTGATTCAATTAGCATACATCATACTCATACGTAGTATATAGTTACAGTGTAGACAGCATATGTATTTATAAAATTAAATTAAATGAATTGATTTTATCATTCATTATTATTCGACGTCTCAAAATGAAATAATGATAAACGAACAGTTTTTGTTAATGAACCATATGCCCCCACGCACTCGTATTATAATATCTTAATGTTTTAAATTTTCTTTTAAGTATTTAAATCAGTGATTATATAATTCCATAATGGTTTACATTTTTTATTTTTCTCTTTTATTTATATTTTTATTATAAATGCTGAAGTTATAGTACATGAAGCATTTGTAATAGTGATACGTTGTATGATAAAGGTAGGAATTTGTTTTGAATACAAACGATTACCTTTCATCTTTATTGCTTAACTTCAATCGTGAAATATCTCGTTAAAATATTTTAAAAAAATTTGTTTTATTATTTTGTATAGTTTTTATTCCGAGACAATTAATGGCGGTTTTTAATTTAATTTTTATTCATAAATTCTTTCAGTAAATTGTCATTCGGTTCAAAAGGTTAAATAAGTCATTGCTTTATGTGTAGCAAAATATTTTTTTCATTGTCATTGTAATAATTTTAAAGTTTTGGTTTTTGGTGTTTATATAGAAAATCGCACATTTAGATATTTTGTGGTTGGGTTGTCACAAGTTTTCTTTTTCAATTGATTTTTTGTGTTTTTGTTTACAATTACATTTGTTTCTTAAATACAATTAAATTAATGTTTTTTCTTCTTATATGTGCGAAGAATACAAAAGGAACTCGATAGATTGCTCAAATGAATCAGCCGCGGACAACTGTAATGCGTTCTACTATATCGGTAATTTTTTTTTAAATACATACTAATTTCTTTTTTTATTATAAAAAGTAGTTAATTTTTTGTTTGATACATAATTGATTTGAAATTCCACGGGACTCAATTTCGTTGGACGTAAGGAAAAGATACCGTATTAATGAAAATATTCATTCATTAATTTGTAATTTTGTTTAGATTATACATGAACTTAAATTGTGTATTCAAATTTGCAAAATAAAATGTGGCTTGCCGAAAACACACCACAAGGCAAAATGTTGAATTAGTGCTCAATAAAGTGCTGTTCACAATAAATTGCTGTTTCTATTTCAAAAAACGATTTTCGTCGCTAAATCGCTTTGTGACATCAATTTAATTTATTTAGAAATTTAGATTTTTTAAAATAGCAAATATAAATTTCACTCTGTTTAATTATGCGAAAATGGTTTAAAAATAGCAAAAATGTAAGAAATAACTACCTACGTAAATGGTTGTTAATTTAAGTATAATTGTAACGATAATTATAGTTTGTACAAATCAACCACTGGCGTAGCTTGGTTTGTAGAAAACATAATAAAAATAATTTGATTTGCACTTTTGTCCTTTCCAGCAACATACATTAGAGAAATAATTTTCATCAAACCGTTTTAAAAAGTAGCTCAAAAAAGTAAAATACACTATGTTATTTATGATACTAGTGTTAAAACTAACCGAAAATATTCATCTCTTTGAACAAAATAAAATCTCTTTTAACACCAAGTTATTATTCAATATTTTTCTACAAGCACTATTAAAAAGTAAATTAAATGCACAAAAAGGTGTTAAACAACCACACAATTCACGGATTGTTATTGAATTTGTTTCTAAATTGTAATCTTTGTTTGGTTTCGTCAGTTACAAAAAAAATCTTAGAAATATTCGTTTTTTCGAAATAAAATTTTTTATTTATTTTCAAAACCAATTAGTTTTAACACTTTCGTATCATAAAACAAAATTTTTAGTTTATGTGAGCAATCATTAAAAGCCAACTTTTAATAGCGTTTGTGGAAAAATTATTGTATACACATGGTTTGATAAATAAAAAATTAAAATTGTCTAAAGACAAGAGAAGGCTGGGCAAGAAAGGTCTTAGTGAGTTCATTAATTGTTACTACGTGGTCTAAAACCAACTTCCGGGAGAAACGACTTATTCCAGAAAATATAAAAATTCATTTTACCTATGCTCTCTCCTCAAAAAATCTAAAGAGACCAGATATGTAACGGAATAATTTAAATGGTTTTAGTTATTCTTTAATGTTGCTTGAGCCGTGTTGTTGTTAGGAGAATGGTGGACCTCGCGAAATGTCGGGCAACCCCTCGGGGTATTCAAGGCTGCCATATGGATGTTATGAAATAGGGACCAGAATACTGAAGGACTCAGGGCGATTTGGGTAGGGTCACCTAGGACCTAGGAGTCCAATGATCAAATTTTAAATATACAAGTCCTTCGTAATCAATCTGCCATGCCGAGCAAGGCTTGTATAAGACATTTTGGTTGGTTTTGGCTGTGTACATTCGCAAACTTATCTTTACTATGCTACAACCTTATGAAGCTGCATTGGTGCCTGTCGATAAAACGGGAGCCGTAGAGGTACAGAAAACAATTGCAAGGTACACGACATCACACTAGTCCATTCAAAATATAACACAAATTCGGGCTGAAACGTAAAAGTAAAAAACTTTTTCGATGACCATGTCCTTCAAAATGGACATCATTAAAAAAACGACATGTACACTCACAATCGTTTCACTAACTTAAGTAGATGGCCCGAATTACGGAAAAATGTTTGTATCCGAAAACAATTAGCAGTGACCTTCAATCACAAAATAAGATTTGAAAATGCAGCAAGACATGCAATCAACAAGACAATTTTGTGTTCAGCGGCTAGAAAAGAACCGAAACAATAATTGGAATTTATTGAAACTAGAAAACTCCAAACCTTTTGTGTTATTTCGGAAAATTGCATTTTTAGACATCTTAAATTTTTTTGTTATTTTGGAATTCGGCTTCTCAGAGAAAAATCATTTATGAATTCCAAAAGTAGCAAACTAGGGCGTATTCCAAATGGGGCAGTTTATTTTATAACTGTATTTGGAAACCTGCTTCGAACTATTTACCTATTTTTAATTTTGTACCTTCGAACACTACCAAATATGTATGAAATAAATCTTTGGAAGCCTTTGGAAGGATACCGAGCCTTACGTAAATGACATCTAGTGGCGAATTGAATAATAATAACCATAAAATGTTTTTTAGAAGCCACCGCTAGCATGTAAGCAATCTGGCCCAATCGGTTTCGATTGGGAGTTAGCTCTTTATTTTATCATATACAGCCGTTTGTCGGCTCTCTGAGAAGGCTGGCACCAAGCTCGCTTTGTTTTTAAAATTTAAAACCGGCAAATTCTTCCATTTTACAATTTCAAATTTAAGAAAAAGAAGTACCATCCTTTAAAATGTTTCAATAATTTAAATTTCCCATTTTAAAATTTTCGTTTGTCATTGATACGTCCTTGATATGTGATCATCTCTTCTACAAAAAATAGTTATACGTATTGAGGGTATTACCAACAGCGACCACATCCGCTTCAAATTCTATTTTATTATTGAAGGTCACTGCTGATGGTTTTCTGATAGAAATACTTTTTCTTAATTCGGGACATCTACTTAGTGAAGCAATATTGTGCGTGTGCATTGTCGTTTTTTTAACAGCGATATTTGCAACTGGGATGGCCTGGTGTCCTGTCGTTGTTTTCTGTACCTCTACGGCCCAACCTATTAATTTATTTTCCCCATTTACGTTTTCAATATTTTTGGTTATGTGTTCCTAATTTGCTTTTTGTTCAGATTTTTACTTTTTCTTCAAATTTACGGTTGCACCGTATTACAATCCTTTCACTTTTTCTATTAAAAAGGTCAAGTACAAATCTGGACTGTTTAATTGTTTTGAGCAGTGTATGTTTGTATCCAAAAAAAAAAAATTTGATAAGTAAATATGTTTAAAGAAAGCTCAAGCAAATCAATCTAGATTGATAATCATTTTCAAAGAGCCAACAATTAACAGAATAAATGAGGAAAATATATTGGCCAGCTACGTTATAGCGAAAGAGGTAAACCGAAGAGGAACAAGATTTGAGAGAATGGCTGGCGATTTACCGGAATTCCAAAATTTTCCAATTTTAGATGAAATTTTGTTCGCGTTAAGTAGTTTTCAAGTGAAGCTAGGTCGAAGCAACTATGGAGAGCATTTCCGAAATGGCATTTATATTGCAGAGATATATCGGGTCATTGAAAACCGAAGTGAAATAATGCTACCTTGATAATCATGATCTTAAAGTTAATTGCTTAATTGCTGGATCCATCCACAACATTCCAGAGCGAGGGTTTACGAGTTCTTTATTCTTATAAACACAACATCACCCGGACGACATTCCATTTCTATTTATTATTGTTCCTGTAATATCTCCTTGTTCTATGAAATTGTGGAGGAAGAACGTTCGACTGCTGTGCCCTTATAGTATCAACTGTATGGTTCATGCTAGATCCCAAGATAATTATCCAGCGCAATTTTTAGGTTCTTTAATAATTGATAAATACAAATACCAATTAAGTACTTTTTATTTTTATTTTACTTCTTTCTTCGGGAGGTCAGTCAAAAGCAAATTATTGGCTTATTTTCGATGCTCCAAACAACTGGCTATCAAAAGACAGCTAAAAATAATCAAAAACTGTAATATTTGCCTTTAGTAACTAATTTGCTTCGTAAATAGAAAATTATTATTTCGATTATTCTTAAAATGGTGGAGGGGGGATCATTACTGAAAACCGTTCACCATAAATAATTTTTTTACCATCAAATAATAATATTGATTTATGTTTACTAGCGCAGAAAATTTGCTTTTCAGACTAAATGTTTACTTTATAGAAAATTTTTATACCTGCTTAGCAGATAGATTATGTACATAAGTTAATTATTTAGTGCCACAGCGTAATAACATTTTAACATTAATATCTCTGTTTTTGTGATTTTTTGGATTTTATGTTGTTGCAGTATAGTTTTTGGAGTGTTGGACTATTTACTAAACCAATAATTAACTGCCAACGGGAAAGATCACTCAAATTAATAGCCACCCCACCCATTATTGCTAATTAGAATATCCAAATTATTCAGAAAATGGTCTACCTCTGTTCTATGTCTTTTTGTATATTTAACTTGAGATTATTGACGTTTTCAAACGCGAGGGTACTAATGGTTAGTAATATTAATTTATATTTTATAAACAATACTAGAATTTTCTTTATCGGAGCTTAGGCAATGGTCCTATGGTGGTTTTTGATTCGGAATACCGGATCTTTAGTTTATGATTTAAATTCAAAATGCCTATCCTAGATTAAGATAGGAATAAATCATAGAGACTTTTTCGACTTAGTTTGGATCAGGAATGAGCTGGAGGATTTACTGAACTAGGATCGAGAACATCCTTTATATATGCAATCTTTAACAACATCATCTCAAGCAACTGATTCGAGTTTAGAATAAAAAATATGTATTTCACTTGACTATTTAATTTGGTTAAATGTAGTTTTGTGGCACACCCAACATTGAACTTAAGCTAGAACGTTACGCTACAAAGAATTAGTTTTCGGTAACATTGCGTACTTTTTAAAATGCCAAATCAACATTGTGACTAATAAATTCATAAATTCGGGATTATATAGCCTAAATACTATTTTTCTGAAAAAATTTAATTTTTAATTTTGATTTGTTCCAGCTTCGAAAATTATTTACATTTAAAGGGTTATCTACATTACAATAGTAATATTGTACGCATTAAGCCTAAATACGTTAAGTCAGACACTTACTTACTTAATGGTAAGATCACAATTTTAATAAACCAAAATTAGGGCTTGTCTGTTATAATGTGGTTTAAATTTTGAAAATCTAACATAAAAAATTTAACAAAATTTTATTTATTTAACTTGAGTTATATCAGTCGTTTCATTTATTTTCATTTTTTTAGTTTTACTTACTTTCAATAGGGACATTATTTATGATAATAACAAAGCTAACCTCAACGTAATATCAGACAACATCATTGATTTCATGGTTTTAACGTGAATATTTCACCAATCATTATCATTAATTATCGTACTTCCTCTTCATTATTAGGTGTAACTTAAAGCCATTCTATAATTTCGATATTGTACGGTGCTTTGCGATGATCACCTGTAAATAATGTATTGGTATTTATTGGAGATATTAAAAGGTTTCGTGATCCTATGTAATTAACCTCATCGAATCAACTCAACCCAAATAGTTTTCTCTTCTGTAGACATAAAACTATTTCACCATTTTAAAATAATTCATGCTTTCATGTTTAGATGTTTATTTCTCATTTTTAAAGTTTTTGTAAATAAATAGATATTGATTAGTAATAGTCATATCATAAAATTTGTAACAAATCTTAACAACAACAAATTTAGATCCCGTGCAAGCTGGATACTACCCGCGCGAAGAAGGTTAACTTGAAAATCAAATTTTTGTATGATCGTCCCACTAAATGATAATTTATCGAATTCAAAAAATTCTGAAACTTGTAAAAACGAAAGTTTATATACAAAATATGACTCACAATTAGGACATATATTAGTTAATTTTTTTTTCTCTTCAATAAAAGAACTAATTGATAATTTTGATGAATGATAAATATAAAGTTTCATCGAATACGTATAAATTACACTACACACGAACAACACATCTTAGTTGTGTTTATAAATGTTCTTTTTATATGCAATAGTTTGTGTTTCGTCTCTTAAACTTGTATAGCTGTTATTGTTTTGTAACTTTAGTAAAAATCTGTTTTGTTTCTTCAGAAAAAGAATAATACATAAATAAAAAACTAAAAACGTAAGAAAGATTATAAGAAATCTTGTCATTCAAAATAAAATAACCTTGTATATTTATGTTTGTATAATAACTATAACAATTGTGGATTGTTATTTATTTAGATAAGTCTTATTTTTTCAAAAATATTGTATAATATAATTGTGTTAATTTTCATTACTATTTTTTTATTTTTTTTTATTAACTTATTTAATATTTCTTTTTAATAATATGGTGTTTGTGTTTTATCCTATATTTATATACTAATTTAGGACTTGGAGGACAAACAGATCCTGCTTCAGCGGCCGCACAAATGTTAGCACCAATGTCTGTACAAAATTTAGTAACATTAGCATCTATGACACAACCTTCATTAACATCAGCACCACCAAAAGTCCCACATATAAGTAATTCTGTTCAATCACTGTGTAAGTACATTGTTATACATTTATATATTTTTATTTTATACCGAATGAAAAATATTTATTTAGTAAATTTGCGTGATTATGATTATTATAATTTAAACTATATGATATATATATATATATATATATATATATATATATATATATATATATATATATATATATATATATATATATATATATATATATATATATATATATATATATATATATATATATGTATATATATATATATATATATATATATAAACATATACAAAATAAACATTAAATTATTTTGAGCTTGAACGTGATTTCTGGTTTATAAGATTTGAAAATGTATAGCTATAAAAAATATTTATTTTTTGAAATTACATTTTCAATTATGGAAATCAGATTATTTCGAATTAATCCAATTGATATGTGGTTTATTTATATTTATAATATTTTGTTAAGTATATACTGCATAGTATTATAGAGCGAAGAAGGTTAGTAGTTAATTTTCTATCAAACGCAATTAAATTTAGTTATTGGTAATGCGTGTGTTTATTAATAAATAATATTAGTTTTCAAAAACAGGTATTCAAAAACTAATCGATGAACTTCTATGTCCATAAAAATTAAAATATTTATACATAACGCCCTAATATGGCGCGCGTAAACTAAAATTTTTTCTGTTCAATAGTTTTCATTTCGGGTAGTTTACTTTTGTTACTAGCTGTCAAATTAAATTGGATATCTACTTAATTATTAGAACAAATTAATAGACTTGTCATTTTCAAAAAGATATCGATCTTAAGGTCGTTATTAGTTAAAACATTGTTAAACCCCATCCATCTATACTCCTAAGACTTTTTAATTGAATTTTCACTTTGAACCAATTCAGTAAAATTATTATTACTTGCAAAAAAAATACACTTGACCACGATTATTCTGAAGAACAAAAAAATGTAAACATATTCACACATTTTAAATATGGTATAGAGGAATCATGTTTTTTGTGACTTTAGGGCGCAACGTTAACTCGACAAATTCCAACTTATTTCAAGATAAATACAAATAAATGAAAAATTTAATAAAGTCTAGTCAGTTTTAAAATTAATTTCATTTATAATTAATTTCTTCTTTATTGAAAATAAGTAAATTTATTTTTATTTTCGGTTTTATGACCAGAAAATTTCAATATATGATTATGATTTTAGTTCCACTTTAGTTTTGTTTATAGTTTACGCTCACATCATATACAACAATTAGATGACGTTATATACTTATATAGTATATCTAGATATAAATAATTTTAATAAATCATATCAATTTTATTTACTGTTACACGAGGTATAATATAATTGGGCATGTCAAAATATTTTGTAGATCATAGAAAAATATTTAAATTTTAGCTAGTTGCTGTATACGTTGATGAAAAGAAAATGATTTGTATTGAGTTGTGTTGTGTTATATGTACTAGTCACTAGTGTATACGATGTTAGATATATTCGCTAATTATTTACTTTTCAATTTGTGTTTAGAGGTGAGAAAATTGGATATTTTTTTTTCGATGATTTTAAAATTAACACTAGATTGTTATATTTTAACATTTGGTAAATAAACCAGATCAACGTTTTATATACTCAATCTCCAATCGCTCAAATATATTGCATGTGTGTATGTGTATTGTATAATTTATCTATTGATTGTTAAATTGGAAATAAATAAATTTAAAAAAAAGAAAACAATTCAATATTTAAATTTTCTAAAAATAATTTCATTTAAAATTTTTTCGCATTTTATCCTGAGTGTCTGTGTGACGTAGACATTGTATTATGTACGTATTTATTAACTTTTACTACATAAGTATAAAATATGTACAATACATTTTTTTGACTACAAAAAAATATTAAGATGTTTTTCTTTAATTTTATTTTCTGCTGTTCGCGAGAAACTCTTATATATTTGTCTTGAAAATCAACAGCGTGAAATGCTGTATTTTGTATATACCGTCACATGGAATTTCGGTGTAAAATTTTAACAACATAATGAGACGAATATTTTTAGACGCAAAATGTAATTTAATTTTTATGGCGCGTATTTTATTTTTGTTGTTGTTTAATTGAAATGTTTGAAATGCAATTAGCCAGTATGTACAGTAAAGGATTCGTAAATGATGTTATGCATGGTGACTTGCAACTAAATATAAATATATTAGTAATAAGTTAACATAATTTATATTTTGTGGTTATTATTCGCAGACAAAAGAATTGTATGTACAGCTGAGATTTGTTCAAGTCAAGGTTGCATATTTAGGTTAGACGGATTATGTTAAAATATATTACATTAAGATATTTGTTTCTAGCTCAGTAAAACATATACATATTGTATTATAAATACAAGAAAATTATATTTTATAAATGTTTATA
The DNA here is from genome assembly GCA_958295665.1 of Tipula vernalis. Lineage (NCBI taxonomy): Eukaryota > Metazoa > Arthropoda > Insecta > Diptera > Tipulidae > Tipula > Tipula vernalis. The sequence continues at coordinate 103,546,395 of OY282558.1, read as the reverse complement.
GGTATTCTCGGAAAGACACCGGAAGCAGGTGAGATTTGTATAGAAAATTATTTTATTTTAAGCAATATGTTTGTTAAACTCGCTTTTTATATGCAGTGTTGCGATTCTGACTGATTCTTGTTTGCTTTACGATAATTAAACTAAAATTCTAACCAAAATTTTAAAAAGGTAGTAATGTGATAAATAATAACTACTTACATATATACAATATTTATAATCTCGTTAATTTATTTCTATACATAATCCAGTTTACATGTTTCTGTTTCAATAATACATAAATTTCATTAGCACATCCAACAGTGTACATATTATATAAAATTTCTGATGAAGGTGATATTTTTATCGATCAATATATTATTACTTTATTAACAATTGATGTATGAAATATTTATTAAACAAGTGTAGTTAATTGTTTATTCAAAAGTTGGTTATAGTGTTTGCGCTATTTATAATATACAATGCCTTATATATAAAATAATTTTAAATAATCTGATTTCTAATGTACTGTACTAAATTTTATATTGGTATTGCAAAATGGTTTAATTTATGTTGAACGAGTATTTTATTGTGATGACCAACTTATTTAATTGTAGGGTCTGGAGCTGAGAATTTGGCAGCATTACCATCACCGTATGTGACAGCAGCAGCAGCTGCTTTTGCTGCTCCATTGACGAATCCTACGTTAACAGCAGCTGCAAATGCCGTTGCAGGGAAACAAATTGAAGGTAAGGCTACAGTTAAATACTTATTTATTAAAATAATAGATTATTATAACCATTAGAGTCCAATAAGACAAAACAATATTATACAACAAAAATGTAAAATTGATCTAAACTTGAAATTATACCAAACCATTCAAACGAGTTTACAAACAAATATACTTTGAAACCGGTGGCTTTATTATTGTTTTCGACAATGATTATCAACTACTAGCTAGCCAATGGTTAGTTTTTGTAATACCTTGGAAGAAAAGGAAATAAATACTAAATTTTGCGCTAACAATAAGTAGTCGTTTCTAATTTGTTCAGTTTTAGTAAAGATTAGACAGTTTTAGTACAGATAGTATGGATGTGTCAAAAACCGGCCAAGGATGGTTACCACCTGGATTTGGCGGCACTAGAAATTTAACAATTTTTTTTCACAATTTTTTTATCGATACAAAAATTTAACAAAACCTAACAACACGAACTCAAAAATCACAACTACTTAGGCATGAACTAAAGACGAACATTAATTTTATTTTATATTTATGTACCGAAAATTTGAAAATGCTTAAAACTAATATCTGCATTCATACTAATTTTTCACGTATTAAATAAAACTGAATTTTCGGTAAAACTGCATACTTATATCTGACCGCAAATCAAATAAATTATAATACCTATAAACAAATAAATTCTAATATTGTAAGGGATGTCGCTTGATACTCCAAAAATTAGTACCGTTAAAAATTTAGAGATGTCAGCTTTAAGAATTTTGAATTTTTGGTACATAAATAAAAAATAAAATAAATTGTTTAGTTGTCAGTTTTATTCGTGTTGGTTTCTTTTGTTTACATTAGAGACTGCCGTCTCTAGAAATTTGCCATCTTCCGCCACTTTTTAATGCCCGAGCTAAGGTTGATTCAACTTTTCTATTAGTACTTTCCGGTGGTTTAATTGTGCAGCACTTTAGAATAAACTTACCCTGTTCGTTTATATTTCGTGAACCGTAAAAAGATTTGGAAAACTATGGCGTCCTTGACATTTAGAGCAGATTGCGCCAGCATTTTTGCATTGTGGCATTTTTTGCAGCTTCTTCATGGAATATTTATGTATAAAATAATGAATTTGAATGAAAATAGTAAGCATTATAAAATTATTTAATAAAATGTAGCTTTTGGTTTTCTCCTGTTCCCGCTTCCAGCCACCCTTATTGACAATTCTTTTTCGCGGTTTACAATCGCTTTCACTGATTTTCATTGCGTTTTCTTAATTATCCATATTTTTATTATTTTTCACTTTTAATCTATTGCACCAAAATACATTTTAATTAATTTATTTATTAAAACAATCCTACTCGTTATATTTATCGACTAGGTTACAAAATATACTAAACCATCATGAATAAAAAAAATCCTACCGGTGAAAATTTAAATTAGTCAATGGAGTTGTTGATTTTTGTAGTTAAAATACTGTAATGGTACCTAAACGTAAGGGAATTGATGAGTTTTGATTCCAACTTTTTTAAGGAATTTTGAAACAGATTTTATAAAGGAATTAGTTGTTTTTGCGTATCACTTCAGTTTTAAAGTGTTATCTTCAACGGAAATTCCCCATTTCTATGGATTCTTTATGGTATTGTTGCCATTTTCGTTTCTTATCATTGCTTTAATTTTTTATTGTTAGAAGCTAGTGCTTTTTGAAACAGATAGACACATATATTGAATTTTTGAGTTAGCACAGGAATGATTGTAGAGAAGTACTAGGTCATCAACAAAAGCTATCAAATGAAGCTTATTCCTAAGATTATTCTATTCTTTAATTTATTAGAATAGAAATTCTGTAAGGAAAATTAACAATATCTATATGAAAATATTTCGTAGTGTAAATCGGAAATTTCTTTACTCTAAATATCATATCAATTCAACCAACTTGTTCAACTGACAATAATAAGTTCAAAATTTCCTATTACTAAATCATCACTATCAGTTAAAATTGGGTTAATTGATATGATGTTTAAATCTTCAAACCAGAAACGCAAGATTTAAGTTACAAATTATTAAAAACCACACCTAAACTAACCTTGCCTAAATAATAACGATTTAACATTCAACTGCTTGAACTAAAGATCTATTGAAATCTATGTCTAATAATATAGTACTGTCCTTACGTTTAAGGATATATCTGATCTGCGTGTTATTTTAAGTGAATGTTAAGCACTGGAAACAATAGCTTGGGTAGCTCTTATTATCAACAATTGTAGACCATGAGACGCCATCATTCCTTATATAGAATGTCCGACACTGATTGTATTATTATTTTGAAGGAAGAGATAGATGACGGAGGATTATTGAAGTTCGTTGATATTACGTGTCGATTAAAGAGCTAAAATGTCACCACTACATTTCCAATTTCTCGAAAGCTTAAAATGAAATCAATACCTTTGGCCGTCATTTTTTTAAAAATATTTTTTTATTTTCATCAAATTGTGTTAACTGTTTTCTATATCCAAAACAAGCCTCATTGAGGTGCTAATTCTTTTCATTAAACGTTTTGTTGACCGTAATTTCGTAAACTTTTATAGAGTTCAAGACATTGTGAAAATTTCAAAAGCTTTGTAAAATGAATATTGTACAGAGTTATTGCAATGCAATAAGTCAAATAAAAAAAAAATAAACGATTTATTGAATGAAAAAAAATAAACGATTTATTGAATGAAGCATTCGAAAATGTATAATAAAAAAATAAAGATAAAAGCTGCGGAACTCCGAACCTCTTCTATTTTGAGCACACCTTCTGGAGACAGGAGGAATTCTTGAAAAACGGCTATTTTAGAGAGTTTCCAAATTTTTGTTAAATTTGACGATATCATCTTCTAAATTAATTTTCACTTCAATGAAGTAAAAAATATTTTAGTTTAAAACCCAGTGAACATTTTTGTAAGGCGTTATTAATCGTTTGGAGAGTGGTATTTTTTATTCTGACGATCATGGAAAGAAGCAAAACAACAGAATTAAAACAAATTAGCATCTCAATGAACTTATTTAGGAGATAGAAATCGTTTGACATACGAAAAAGAATTTCGATATCCGTAGCTGCATTTTCTTTTCAAAATAATTATTCTCTATTAGCCCGTCATTATAATACCGTCAGTGCCGAACAGCCTGTTTTAATTATCTGAAGAGGGAAGTAAGCACTGAAATATTTATATTTAGTATTTTTGATATCGCGATTTATTCATTTAAAGTAGATTCCAGAATTTTATCTGTGGTAAATATTTTGTGTTATTGACGATTGGCGGATGGAGGAGCAACTATATGTTGTGTTATGACGATTTTTGGTTAACTATCCAATTTTTTCTATCCACCACAGAGACGTTGATCACATTTTTATTATGGTTTCTCAAACCGGAATAGGTCAGATACTAAAAAAATTTGTAATTTCGTTTGTTATTTATTTTGGGCGTGTTAATAGACGTTTAAATTGAATAAATTTATTTATTATGAATTAGGTAGTAATAAATAATAAACTTTCTACTGATCCATTGAAATGTTTAGGTTTTGTACGCAAATGTTTTTTTTTTTAATTATATTTAAAAAATTACCGGTTTTATGTAGATGCCAACACCACCCGACTTTCTTTTACGAGAGTGAATATACACATTCAGTGTCCTAAGTTGAAAGCCCTAAGATTCCCTTGTCCAGTGGTAATCAAAGAGATGCATATCTCCACATAATATAATATCTAGTTTTTGAGTTTAATAACACAGCATCCACAAACACATATATACAGACATACAGACACTTTCCAGAAACTTAAAGTTTCTGTTAAAATCTCAAGTTGTAAGATTTCCATGATTTCTGTACTTTCTTTATCCTTTAATAAGAAAGTAAAAATTATTGTGTCAAGGAATTGGATTTGAAATTCAATTCTCGATTGACGACCAAATCTCGATTGGTTCTTACAGGTTGGCATTTTGCAACTTATTATCATTTCAAGAAAGTGGAATAATAATTATTTTGAATTATTTTCCCCAATAAAACAGCTTAAGAATTATTATTGGAACCAATTTTTATCTTAAAGGTTCAATTTAGTTGGCAGCTGTTAAACAGTAATAGTACAAAATGAAGTGAATAAAAAATAGAAACATTGACCCTTTTGACGTTTGATTGTTTATTTTCTAAGCTTTCGGAAGCTTACGCATAGCGTAAAAATGTGATAAATAACGTTATGAATTAGTTTAAATCATAAACCCAGAACCTTTTGGATGTGTTTAAATCATTCCGCAATTATTTACTGTAATTGTTGTGGATGTAAATTTTTAATTGATTTACTGCTATTTTAAACTAAATTTTGGTTTCGCGAATAAAATATTGGCTCGCTGGCTTATTTCTTTACATCTACAATCAATTTTTAAAATTGTAAAGTTCAAAAACAGACTTACGATTAAAATAAAAATTCATGGAGCCTATTTTTTTTTCAATAATGCAAGAGTTCGCCACTAAGATAAGGTTAGGTTTGGTTAGGGTAGTCGCTCTCTCTTTGCTATCCGACAGGTCACTGAAGAGAGGAGGTCCTAGAAGTTTCCATCTGCTTTATGTTAGACGGGGCCAGATGCAGAGTAAGTGGAGTTCAGATTCTTCCTTCTCTTCATCCTCGCAACTTTTACAGTAATCATTTGAGGAGACTTCTGGTATATTCGAGGAAGTACTGACAATGAGTTAGTTGTGCTCCATGAATATCTTAAAACTAATACATAAAATTAAAATTTAAACTAGATTATATTGGATTTTTAAGACTACGGCTGGTTTTTAGTTTATGGTATTTAATAGATTATCAATCAAATTACAGTTAATCTTAAATTTATTTTTGTTTGTACATATTGTGTCAATTATCTTACTAACACGCGATATTTCATGTAGTGGGTGGTTTATCTGAAATAATTTTAGAATCTTGTTTTGTGCAACCTGGATTTTTTCTATGTGCGATTTATCAGCTATACTCCAACTAGGGCATCCACATAATATCGGGTGTATGATACTTTTATAGAGTAATAATTTTTTGGAAATATGTAGGATTGACTTTCGACATAAAGGGCTAACCAGCGAATCAGTAAGAATCCTTAAAGAATTTGACGAAATTATTTCCTTACAGAATATTTGACATGTCGGCCACCGAATCCGTAAAAACTGACAAATACAGTATTAAAATTCTAATGTGAATAGCAACATTTATTATTTTTAAGAAAAGTATGCTTTGAAAATTTTGATGTATTCTGACATATCCTTCAGTTTGCGCGTTAATTTTCGCTCTCTTAAGTGACGGCTGAACTGAACGAAAAGTTCTTAAAGATTCGCTGGTCAGTAACATGCACTTTCAGTATATCGCGTTCTTACTTAAAGTTGTTACTTACTCGCTGGTTAACCCATAACAATGCGTAAAGTGCTTTTCCTAGTTTTTTGGATAATTTTATTTTTTATTTAGAGTCTTGATTGCCAATTTTGTTTTTGTCTAATATTTCTCCCAGGTATTTTGTTTCATTGTCCCGAAGTCCTGGTGATCGTGAAAGATTCAGACTTCTGTTAGGAAGGTGTCTGTGTAGTCTCCTTTTGGTAAAATAAATTGCTTTAGGTTTGCCATAATTGATTTTAATCCGCAATTTGTTAAATTATTCATTTATTATTTTGAAAGCTCTTTAAAGTCAGTAAAGGCGGCAACAGAGCAGTTTGGGGAAGTTATTGTGACACCAGTGTAATTAGAATTTAGATCAGGGTTTAGTATGAATCCTTAAGGAACTCCGTATTTCATACCAATCTGAGGAACTATTTTTAAATTGAGCCATATAAGCCCGCTAAGAAAGCTTTGAACTATACACATTATTTGTATAGGAAATTTGTTACGGATTAATTTGCAAAACAGACAGTCAGGTCTAGTGATGGACTAAATCGGTATTTTTTTGTAAAATCAAAACAGAGCAAAAAGAACCGATTTAGCACATCACTAGTCAGGCCTTACCGTCTCCTCCAAATTTTGTCTGCTTGTATTAATTATTCTGTCAATTTGATGAGTGCATGAATGCTCATGTCTAAATCCAAGCTGATGGTCAGGAATAATTTTATAAGTCTCATGTTCACTTGTGATATGGGCTTGGATTCGGTTGCGTATAATATATACAAATATTTTACCTAGGCCGTTTAAGAGGCTGATTGGTCTGTAGTTCGAAGGGTTTGTTCGGTCCTGGATGGTTTTTAGTTCGGTTTGATTTTGGCCCTTTTCCAACTACAAAATCCTGGTGGTGGCATTATAATTAAACCAAAGGCCAAAAAAGTGAAAAGGAAATCACAATTAAGCAACTGGAATTACAACGCAATCGACATATTTAGCCAAGATTAACTTAATATTCCGATACAAATATCTTTATCTTTTATAAAATTCATAAATTCGATTAATTTGGTTGAAAATCCGTTGCAGTTCCACTACATAATTTTGATGGAATTATTTATTAACCGGTAGTTTGGTTGAGTATTGCAAGTTTGATTATTATTTACCATAAAGATATCTAACAGCCAAATTTGGAATTATGTGAAACTGTTCAAAACTACATGAGCAATTTGAGACGTTAATTTCAGTTAATAAAAGTAAATTATTATTATGTAGATGGTAGTCATTGGTTGGTTTAAAATCTCGATTGTCTTGCAATAGTATTATTTGTCAGAATTAAGTTTCGATTTTTATGTCTTTGGTGCGATAAGTAATCTATTTTTTTTTTTTGGAAAATCGACAGTTGTATGGTGATAAAGGGTGCCATTTTCTTTGCAGTATTAGAAGATTGCAAGTTGGCCTCTTGTGATCGTTGCAACAGCACCGTAGTTTTAAATTGCAGTTTGCTACGGCATGTCCAAAATTAAGACATCTTTCGTTGAGTAATTAAAATTCTCTTTTAAGTTTGATTAAATTCATGAGTGTGATTGTCATACCTTTCCTTCTTGTACCAAATTTTTTTAATATCTACTAGTGATTTTAATTTGATTAAGTCAGCTTTTAATACGTCTATATCCATTTCGAAAAGACCGTTTAACGTGAAATTGTCAAGCTCAAAAGTTTTTTGTATCCTTTATTTTTGCAACCGCTAGGGCTCTCCTTGCCAACCCTTCTGCTCTGAAGCGATGGTCGTGCGTTGGCTTGATTATTCTTGGAATCTTCTTGCTTTACATTCTTGCCTATTTGTACGTCTACTTGTTGAAAAATGAAAGTTCAATTTATCCGAGATCACAATTTTCTATCATTTTTTAGAAGGTTTTAATGCACTCGTTCGATAAATTGAGATCTCGGATAGTAAAGCATAATGGTGGTTGAAATATGTTTTTCGAGGTTTGTTTTACCCAACCCGCCTCATCGGCCATGCAAATCTTAACAGTATCATGTGGTTATTGAAAGGTAATTGGATTCCTTACCACATACTGTGATATATGTCCACTTTTTTTTTCTTTTCTAAAAGTAAAGGTGGTATGAAGGTCAATTAAGTCTTCATGATAATATGTTCTGTAGTATTCTAAATAAATAAATAACAACTAAAAACATTCCAAAAATCTGCAAACGCCAAAATTAATTTTAAGCTACCCCTAAACACAAACTTTTTTCATTGTTTTTTTTTTAAATATTCACACAAACTTTTTTCATTGTTTTTTTTAAATATTCATAGATTTACGTTCCACTGATTCAGAAAAAACGAATTTCCATGAAAAAAAACACTTTTTGACAAAACGGACCATCGTATCTATCGATCTCGATTTAATTATTTTCTGTAGACGTTATGCAATTGTCATGCATTAATAAAACCACTTAGCCATGAAAATCTGTCTCCTGTTGACTTTTATTAAATGATTTATTCATGATACTATAGTCTACCTTACAATTTAACAAGCGAACATTTCTCTTAATTTTGTTTTTTTTTCTAATATTGATTTTTCTGTTTTATTCTTTAAGTTTAATTTAAATATTTACTTGTGTATCAATTAAAATGAAATTTTATATTTTCAAATTTAGTAAAATACGTTTAGTTAATCTTTGATGTTAGTAATACTAAACTCCTACGTGTAAGAATTGTTTTCAATTAAATTTTATAGTTTTCATATTAACTTATTATTTTCTATTCAATACATTTTCAGGTCCAGAAGGCTGTAACCTATTTATATATCATTTACCTCAAGAATTCACCGACATAGATTTGGCTTCAACATTCATGCCGTTCGGTAATGTTGTATCGGCCAAAGTATTCATTGACAAACAAACCAACTTATCAAAATGTTTTGGATTCGTGTCGTACGATAATGCGGCATCAGCACAAACGGCAATACAAGCAATGCATGGGTTTCAAATTGGAACAAAACGTCTTAAAGTTCAATTGAAACGATCGAAAGATGCATCAAAACCATATTAAGAGTATTTTTTTATTTTTTTTATTTTAAATATATTCTCGTAAAAATGTTTAATCAATTTTTTTTATGAGCAAATAAAAAAAAACGCGTCGTACTTAAAATTATGGAAAATTATAAAACCCTACTTGCAATATGGTTTATTATTATTATAATTATTATATAGTGTATAATTGTGGTTTTTTTTTGCGTAATTTAAAAAATTTTTAAATTTGATTTTAAGAAACAGAAAACTGCAATTATGTGAAGTCTGAATTATTTTTTAATTTATTATTATAATTAATTACATAGTGAATTGTTGATTTACTTAACTAAACTCGGTAGATTATTTGAATTTCAATCATTTTTCATTATTTTGTGAAATTTTTATGAAGTATTTTTTGAGTTATTTTAGAATTTTTTTTTGTTCTCTTAAAAAATGTTTTCTTTTTTTAAATTTATTATTTAAAATAAATTTTAGTATTTTTAGAAAAATGAAAATATATATATATATATATATATATATATATATATATGTATATATATATTTATAATTGAGGCGTATGTAAGTAAAGATGTACATTTGTTACCTTTGTAGAAAAATAGTGTTTTTCCGACCAGAAACATATGTTTTAAATTATTAAGTTTAACCAAAAAAATATATATATTATATTATTATGTTTAATATTAAGCAAGATCTATTATTATTTAAGTTATTATTAATATTTATCTCCCCGACAATATTTAATTATGAATTAGTTATTGTGAAAATTATTATTGTTGGTCCACAAACAAACAAATTGTTTGATATAATTTGTACAAATTTTTGGTATTTGTGAATTTTTCTTTTGATTTTTTAAAAATCCATTTTGTTATATTATTCATTCAGTTTTGTTAAAAATATATTTTTTGTTGAATTTTTATTTTTTATTGTATAATGGATACCAAAATATATAAATAAGTAATAAAACAATAAAAAAAACTGTGCCAGTTAATTAAATGAAAATGTTTATTTTAAATAAAAATTAATTACACTACAGCCATCGTGTCTCGTTGCTGTTTATCCAGGTGAAATTTTTTCAATTACATAACTCTTCGAGACATCGAAGCTGCGATGAAATACAAAAAAGACTAAATTGTGCTTTAACCAAAATAATTATCGATAAATAAATATACGTACTTATAAATATTTACACAGCTTTGATATATATATATATATATATATATATATATATATATATATATATATATATATATATATATATATATATATATATATATATATTTGTATTTATAAATATATATTAGGTGAATTAAAGACAAAATTAACAAAATTTATGTTTTAAGTAATTTATTATATTATAAATAATAACTTCAGTAAATAAAAAAAATAATAAACCGCCAAAGAGTGAGTTCATTATATAATTTAGTCTATACCAAAATTTCCACAATTCCACGTATTAGGTTGATGTATAGCCAGTGAATTAAAGCTCAAATTACTTTAATTAAAATCTGTTTAATAATATATGTAATTTTAACTATAATTTTATTTGTTTTTCTTTTTTCTTTTTTTTTTTTTGAATTGTTATATAAATAAAAAAAAATTATGAGTTTTTTCTAAGTCATGTGAAAAACCAAAATGCATATTTGTTTTGTGTTAGAAAATTAAATTAAAAAATTATTTAAATGATGAATTGATTATATGTATTTAATTTTTATTGTTTTTATTTGTAAGAGAATAAATCTGAAGATTAGATAAACTATATATTGATAAAAAAATAAAATAAAACAATCTGTAGGTTACTTTACATTATTATACTGATAGGAAAATAAATTATTTATAAATTAAATAATGTATAACAATTAAAATAATTATTATTAAATTTAAATATGAAGTAAAAGTTAATTTGAGAATTTGCTGTATAATTAAAAGCAATTAAAATGGGCAAGTATTATACAATATAAAATTAAGAATTAAACAAAAATCGAATTTTTAGGTCAGTAGTTATTCTTCAGTTTTTCTTCCGTGGATTTGGTATACGTACTTTTAAACTTTGTTTACTTTAATTTTTAATCTGCGCAATTTAATTCCGTCACAAAAACAAATATTGGCGTTAAACTTGTTAATTCAATATTTGAATTTAGCTAAGCTTCGATTATGTGATTATAATGAATGTAATAATAAGATAGCGGTTAGTTTGAATTAGTCTCTGCAATGATAATACGACAATATAATTTCGATAAAACTTTTAACATTCATTACTTATAAAATAATATTGAAGATTTATAAATACCTACATAATAAAACTTTAAAATTTTCCTTTTTGAAAATAATTCTTTTAAATGAAAATAATAATTAAAATATTTTCTTTATAAATATTTTATTGTAAAATTTAATTGATTTGGAAAAAGAATATTAGTAATTTTTTGTCATTTTCTTAAGTGTTCAGTATATTGTTATGTTATCTCCAGCCTATTATGAAATTTTTGTATTTCGGATTTTTTACGATATCGAAAAAATCCATAGTTTGCATAATTTACGTAAAATTTATAAATTTTGGAGATTTTCGGATTCAGTAACCAGTTAATGTAAAATATATTCTTACTGAACAAATAATACGCGGGCAATTAAATAAGAAACAATATTAAGAAATAAAACGCTTCGACAAAATATTATTCAAATTTATTCCTGAAAAATAAAAAAAATCAAGAACAATTAAGCATTTTTCCTATTTTTTTTTTTTTTTTTGAAAAGATAAAAGTTTTAGTTTAAATCAAAGAAAATTCATTATTTGCTTGCTTTATTTTTTTTTTTTTTTTTACAATTCCAAACCCAAAATAGAATTTTTATTAAAATTTGCTAATTGCATATTCCTTTAATGTTCTCTCTGTCTGTTAAAACATAAAATAAGGAATAAAAATGGGAATTAATTGCTTTTGAAACAAAAAACGAAAAAAAAAATTGCTTTTGTGGTTAAATTATTTTTTCAAAAAAAAAAATTATCTATTTATGCAAAATAATATAAAAATCTATACATAGCTTCATGTACTGTATAATCTTTTATACATAAAATATATTACATATTTATTCTATATAGCAAAATTTATGTTCTCTTTTTTTTTAAACCATTTAAGTAAATTTTAATTGTAACCACATGACATATTTATTTTAAAATAAGTTTTATATACATTTACACAGAATGTTAAGGATGGCAAAATCATATATAAAATAGATTTTAATTTATAAATGCGGTTTCTCAACTCAATATGTCAACAGTAATTTTTTTTTTTACTCGAGCTTTTTTGTACATGTATATATATGTACGTATATGAAATATACAATTAATTGCTTAAAAAAAAACGAAAAAGTTCTGAATTATGTGAAAAAGTTATTTTTCCAATTTTTATTTTATTTTTCTAATATTTAATCATTTTGGAAAATAAATTTATTTTATGTAGATGTGTAGAAAAGTAATAAATTTTGTTGGGAGGGAAGCTTTTAAAATGTTTGCACCGCAAGATATATTAGAGTGTGAATGTACGTACATACATGAAATGAGTTCATGAACAATTTGGATTTTTTGTTGTCTAATTACAATAATTTAATTATAAATTTGAGTTCGTACTTTATTTCTTTTTTTTTGGAAGAGAAAGTTTTTTGTAATTAGCATGGTTAGCTAAACTTGGGCTTTTGGATTTTTATTATAATGCACAGGCACAAATATGTAAATACTTAATCAGATGAACAAGTTTCCCTATAAGAAAATGTAGCTGAAATAAAATACACCAAATTAGACCAAATAGATTTATGCTACGGCATAGATCTGCGAAGGAACTGTGTATATTAAAGAGTTATACCTTTTCTTCTTTTGTTATTATTTTTTTAAACAAAAAATGAAATCGAATTGCAAAAATGATATACACCTAAGCCTGTCTATACACCGTCCTTTTTACACGAGTATCTTCCTCGTAAAAATATGCTATGTGTACATGATGTTTACTTACCAATAACAATTATCCAGTCACACATACGATCGAAATGTAAAAAAATTTAATTAATTTTCTTACAAATTAGATTAGTGAAATTTGGAATTCTTAAGCAGTTTTTTTTTAGAGTAGAAGGGTGAGAACTAAATAAAAAAGTCGAACAAACTTTTTGAAATGTTCTATACATCTTCGTTCTGTTCGGTTATAAATAATAAATGTATTCTCAATAAATAACTTTCTGCTTTATTTAACTTACATGTCTCGGAAAATTTATTAAAATGAAATTTAACAAATCAATAATTTTATTTAAATAAATTTAATGTACTCGTACTTTCAAATAGAACAAATGAAAATTAAATATTTTACATTGTTTGGTTTTAAAGCACATTGCCATCGATCAAATGATCTTTATTGATTTAGAAAATAATAAAGGATGATAAGCAAAAGCTAACTTATCGGTTAGTGGGGATAGAAATAAAGTTATTATAACATTCATTGATTAGGTTACATTTTCTTGCTTAAACGTATTTAGTTTCAGATACCTGTGTACCTGTGAGCCATGTATATTTTATAATAATAACGTTCATAGTATTGAGTTTTTTAATCTAAAATCGTATAAACATATGAACACCCACTTTCGGAAGAAAATATTTAGAAAAGTGAAATTACACAGACAAAAATTTGTTTAGCCCATTTAAAAGTTTTAACAAGTTTCCTGTTTATTAGTGTTGATTTCAAGGGAGGCCTTCTCTTGGCCGGAACCATTTTATTAGCAAGCTTTCTATCGAACTTCTCTTCATGTTAAAATAACTAGTTAACACGGTGGATAATATTCTTTAGCTCTTTGCTTATACTACGTCCTTCATTGAAATGCTGAAAATGCCTGAGGGTTTTCGACATTATTTGCCAAGTTTTTTTTAAAATTATTTAGGACTTTCCAGATTATTTAAGATTCTTGAGGTTACAGAAGTTTGCTCAGGCTTCCTACGGTAATGTTCAAGAAATTTTCGAATTAAAGGAGGTTACGAGATTATTCTAAAATTTTAATGTTTTCAAAATTATTCGAAAGTTATTTGAAATTTTCGAGATTATTCAATTCGTTCGGTATTATTCGAACTTCTCAGAGTTCATTTGAGAATATTCCGGATTATTTGTGATGTTCCATCATTTCACATACTTACTTACAGTTAAATTGAAATTTTCTATGGTTCTCGAAATTCAAGATTAGATGAGATTTTTCGAGATTTCTCATGATTATCGTGATTAGTCGTGTAACGTTGGAGCTGCTTGGCGTTAATCACTTGATTTTGCAGATTTACCGGCAATCCTAGGTCCATATAGTGAGATTATATTTTAGAGAATATTATGAGAGTATGGATAGATTCCAATTTATGAGCTATGGTGTGCGCGTAGTATGGCGAGATCAACTATGGCGCAGTTGATAAGTAAGGCGTATGTTCGAATATTTATATTCCACTTAAAATAAAACGCGTCATTATTCACAGTATAATATGTTTTATTTATTCGTAGTATTAAGAATTGAAATTGTATTTGTTCGTCGATCTATTAGACGTGTTAATCGTGCGGACGCACAAAAGAGACTTTTTTTGTATCCTTTCAAAACGTTTTTGTGTTGTCTGTCGTACCTTTTTTATTTAGTGTTACCCGTTGCTCGTTTCGATGTCGGTATGTTGGGTACTTCCACGATGGTGCTGCCACACTACTCCCCTCCTAGTGTTCAGGTTATCGGTAACGGAGAGGAATCTGAACACGACGTTCAGATCTCGATGTGGTTGCGCTTGTTTTTTCATCGTCGTGCTGTTTCTCCATTGGAACCTCGATATGTAATGTAGGTTGCTCGTTGTCGTGTGATTTCTCCACTGGCACTTCGATAGGCTGATCGTTTAAGGGCAAAAACGCTGCTTTTGGACTTTGAAATACTTGTCGAATCGTTGCAGGCCTCGTATGGTCCGTCGTAAGGTGGCTGAAGTGAACCTTTCACCGTGTCGTTTCGCACAAAAACGTGAGTAAAATCTGTTAACTGCTTCTGCACAAAGAACTCCGACCGATCGTGATGGCTCGCAGGTTTCGGTCTAAGTTTGTTCATCATTCGTCTTAGATTTTTCAGAAACTCAGCTTCGTTTTCTGTTGCTGAAACCTCGTGAAAGAATTCGCCCGGTAGCCGCAGTGACATCCCGTATACCAATTCTGATGGCGTCGCCTTGATGTCTTCTTTGAACGTTGACCTCAACCCTAGTAGTATTGTGGGTAATGCATTGATCCAGTCGTTAGTTTGGTAGCCTTTGAATGCGCTTTTTAGGGTTCGATGCCGTCTCTCGATCATCCCATTCGACTGAGGATGGTAAGGCGTCGTCTTAAGATGGTTAATTCCCAAACGTCTCGTTAACTCCCTGAAGATTTCGGACTCAAATTGTCGACCCAAATCTGTGGTGATTCGTGATGGAGTACCAAATCGTGATACCCAGTTTGATACAATCTCTCGTGCGATCGTCTCAGTTGTCATGTCAAACATCGCATAAGCCTCTGGCCATCGCGTATAACGGTCGATACATGTCAAAATGTAACGCTTGTCTGAACTGATCGGTAATGGGCCAACGATATCCATCTTGACGTGTTGAAATCGGCTATCCGGTACGATGAAATCGAACACTGGCGTCTGGTTGTGTCGATGAACTTTAGCTCGCTGACACGCTAGGCAAGCTCTTACAAAACCGTTGCAATCCTTGTTCATGCTAGGCCAAAAGAACTTTTGGCAACTCCTGCTTCATCTTGTTGATGAAGGACCGCGCCTGCTGCCACATCTGATGCGTCGACGTAAAGTGATAATTTGGAATTCGGTTTCGGATGTGCAAGCAATGTTGCGTTTCGCAGATCGCTTTTGCAATTCTGAAATGCGGTTGTTGATTCGTCTGTCCATGGAATCTCGGTCTTGTCATTCTTTTTGTTGCCAACTATTAGTTTCTGCAGTGTCATCTGATTCTCAACGGCGTGTGGTTTAAATCTCCTATAAAAATGTATCATGGCCAAGAATCTTTTCAGTTGTTGCGCTGCCTTCGGTTTCGGGAAGTTGTCAATGACTTGTACTTTTTCTGGTAAGGGCTTAATGCCGTTAGATGTCACCCGATGTCCTAGGAACTGCACCTCTTTTTTACCCCATTGACATTTCGCTGTATTGATGCATAAGCCATATTCTGATAATCGCTGAAGTACCATTTTGACGTGACATCTATGCTCCGCCGGTGTAGTCGAAGAAATAAAAATATCGTCCAGGTACGAGAAAACGAAGTTCAATCCTCGTAAAACTTCGTGAATAACCCTTTGGAACGTCTGGCCCGCGTTACATAACCCAAAAGTTATGTAAACATGCTCGTATAATCCGAAAGGTGTAATTATGGCCGTTTTCGGTATGTCGTTTGGCTCGATCGGGATTTGTTGGTAGGCACGCTGTAAGTCAAGTACCGTAAAAATTTCGGTGCCATCGAGGAAATGAGTAAAATCCTGTATAAAACTTATGGGATAGTTATCTCGTATTGTTTTCGCGTTCAACGCCCTTTAATCTCCGCAAGCTCTGAACTCGCCGTTCTTTTTCGGGACCATATGCAGAGGACTTGACCAATTACTATTGGAAGGGCGAATTATCCCCTGATCCATTAGAAATTGGAATTCATTTTGAGCAGCCTTAAGTTTTTCGGGTGACAGCTTTCGTGCTTTGGCACAGACTGGCTGACCTGTCGTTGTGATGTGGCGAGTTGTCGTACTAACTTTGCCTTTCTTAGTATTCGTGAAGACAGTTACAATTCGTACAATAAATCTGCAAACTCGGAATTAATATCATAGGTTTTCAATGCTTGCTCACCTGTCTTTTGTTGAACTGTCTTGACTGACAATTTCGATTGTCGATCAGCTGACTGTTTTTGATGTTCACCAAGAGTTCGAAAAGGCGTAAAAAATCAGCTACGATGATCGATGTAGTAACGTTTGCTATAATGAAATCCCAGGTGAAACTTCTTCGTAGACCCAATGAGAGAGTCAGACGTTTGGTGCCATATGTTTTAATTTCGCTATCGTTAGCTGCAAATAGTTTTGTCGCTGCTGGAGGGTTTTGCCGTTCGCTGATCGTAGGCGGAAGCACTGAAACATCCGCGCCTGTGTCGACTAAGAATTTCGACTTTGTTAAATTATCAAAAGCGATAAGTCGCGCTATTGTACGACCCGCGTCGCCTATATAGGCGACTGGCCTATTAGTTTTTTGGAATGGTTACGTTAGGCGCCTGTCTTTTAGAACAAGGCTCTCGAAATTTAGCTGCTTTGTCTCCGTAGGTTTGATGGTACCAACATAATACATCCTGGCTAGGCGTTTGTGATTGACTACGCGATTGCTGACGATTTTGCGATCAGCCTCGTGATCTGGCCCGTTGTTGCCGGTAATGTAAGTCCATCATCTCGATTCGTCTCTCGATATTGCTTACCATCTGTGTCAGTTTTTCCACTTGATTCGTCGCATTTAACGGCGGCACTTCTTCATTGACCATAAAAACGGTAGAGGAACCAGCTGCGTCCATGATTCGATCTGCTAATGTCGCCATTGTTTTAAGTGTAATCTCACTCGTTGACAAAATCGCTCGTACTTATGGTGGAAGTCGTTCCAGCCAGATGCTTCGAAGAAAATCTTCACCGATTTTTGCGCCAGCCAGCTTCGTTAACTCGTTCAAAAGGTGTGAAGGTTTCCGATCACCCAGTTCGGCACCTGATAAGAGTTTTCGCATTTTTCGTTGCTCGGAGACACTATATACCTCCAAAACACATTTTTTAAAATTGTCGTATTTTCCTTGAGCAGGTGGATTTAATATGGTCTCCGATACCTGCGCTAATACGTGGCTTTCGACACCGCCCACGATTATGTTAAATTTCGTAGCATCACTCGTCACTTTGCATGTCTCGAATTGCGCCTCTACTTGGGCAAACCAAATTTCGGGGCACTCCACCCAAAATGGTGGCACTTTAATAGACACTCATGCTAATTCACCGCTGTTTGTTTTGTGAACGTTTTTTTCGTCGTCGTCAGACATATTTTGTTATGAATTGAATCGGTATAAATTGACAAAAAATTAATCGTTATTTCGTGTTTGTCGACCGACAGCAAAAGTATATCGTTTGATAATTAATACTATTTTATCAACTAACCGATTTCGCTTGCCTAGGCTACCGCGTGTTTTTACCGTTACTTGCTTCGTTACCGCGTGTTCGTACTGTATACACTTAATATGCGAAGAAAATGCACTTAAAAATCGCGCATAAGATTCTTGCCCATTGGCTAGGCATAGGGAAAATCAAAAACCAGTAAAGAGGAACTGGGGACATATCGTAAGACTGTAGGACATCGTTTAATAAAGCCGAAAGTACAAGGGAAGTTCAGGATTGGGATTACTTTAAGAAGAAACTAAGAATATATAAGAAAGAGTTATCGGCTGGTTCAGATGAGTGATCCTAACAACCTAAGACCAATAACTCTATCATCCTTTCTATTGAAAACATTAAGAGGCAGAAATAAGAGTCAGTAAGTGGGCACTGCCTCAGCATGCATACCTTAAGGAAAGATCTTGGACACAGCTCTGTCCTGGTACGTAGGACTGAGAAATCGATTTTCTTGAAAGAGTTCTGTTTTGGTAGCTTTCCTCGATAAAGAGGGTGCCTTTAGTAGTGTGAATGTATAGGGAATCATGAACAACATTTTGGAGAGTGTAAATAAAGCTACTACAGCTTTATACTCCTGCAGGAAGGTCATTGGTAATAGATGTAATCTGAAGCTGGGGTTGGTACACTGGTTCTACACTGCCGTAGTGATACGTACTCATTGTATATGGGGTGAATGTGTGGTGGCCAGCTCCGAAGAAAGTAATTTATAAAATTAATATAAAAAACGTATAAAGAAAGTCCTGCATGCTTATAAGCGGGACGTTGAGGTAGACACCTTTTTCCGGTCGACATTTTTGACAAACAAGTCCGACTTACAGCCGTTTCTCTGTGGACGCAAAGTAAATTCCATTGTTTAAAAAGGAAAAGAGATAATTAATTTTGGTAAGATCGCCGTATACATCCTTTCGATCAAATTACAAACATTTCTCATTACAGTGAAACGTGTCATCTGATTAAGTATTTATGTTTTGTTATGGACTATATAAAAGATTTATATTATTTATTGACGTTATAATATATTCAATTATTTATTAATTCTTAAATATGGAGTAGGAATATCGAGCGTCACGCTTGTTCTGTCATATCTGCCGCCCTCTCCAATCAGAGTCCACATCACACTGGTATTGTACAATGTGTACTCAGTGGTATCTCCCACAACATCTTCCTTGTCTTTTAAAAGAAACATACTTAAGATATTTTAAAATTATACAATTCAAAGCAATCAATTCAAAAGCACAACTTTATAATTAAATATAGAAACAAAACTAAAAGTTAAAATTAAAAGACAAATCGGCCCCATCTATCTATCCTTCCATACAATAATCTTTGAACTTTTCGGGCATCCTACTAATTCTCCTCGGACGAGTATATTGCTGTGTAGAAATTGAAGTCATTTCAGTAGTAGTTGGTAAAAATGCATCAGGGGCATGAGACGATACTGGAATCTGTGATGTAACATTCTGTCTTAAAACATTATCGGTGTTTAGATCGATGGTACCGCTAGTTTCTGCATCGTAGATATCCTCTGTCGTCTTTATAGTAATTGCATCATCAGAAAGACGAGGCTTTATATGAATCAAATCTCGTCGATAAGATGAATCATCAACATTGACCGCATATGATCTATCCTTGATTCTATTTTCTATGGTCCCTTTTGTCCATAGTTTATTATTATCGGGATTTAATTGAACAAATACTGGTTGTCCAATAGTCAATGGTGGAAGAGATTTCGTTTTTTTGGTCATAATAGTATTTGGCCCGACGTCGATTCTCTTCCAGTTTCTCCGGAACATTTTTAATTATTTCGGGTTTAAAATTCGATGTTATTGAAGGTATTCCTGTTCGCGTTCTTCTTGACAGCATTCTCTGAGCTGGGCTCGAAATTGTTTTGTTAGGAATATTCCGCCAATGTAACAAAGAATATCAGATATCTTCGCCACTTTCTTCACTTTTTTGTATTAGGCGTTTGGCTATTTTTACAGCTGATTCACCTTTACCATTGCTTTGATGATAATGTGGTGAAGAAACAACATGGGTAAATTTCCACTGCGAAGTAAAATATGCGAACTCTTTACTAACAAAGTTTGTTCCATTATCTGTTAAGACTCTTTGAGGTATTCCATAGCGGCTGAAATGGCGTTTGCATACGTTAACAACTGAATTGGAAGTCATATCATTTAATATATCCAGCTCAATATAATCCCAGTAGTGGCATACAGTTACTATACATTTTGTTTGTTTTCCTTTATAATGAGTGGAAAATACATCCATCGATATGAATTGAAATGGGTAAGTTGCGATATCGTGAGACAGCATCGGTGGTTTTGCAAGAGAACTTGCATATTTTGCACAAATATCACATTTTTTTACCATTTCCCGAATCTCAGAACTCATACCTGGCCAGAAAACATTCTCCCTTGCGAGCCGAAAAGTTGACTCAATACCATTATGACTTACATGTAGGTACGTTTGTACGTATCAATTTTCTTAATTCGGATGGAATTAAAATTCTATTCTCCATAAATATCAATCCGTTTTGTGTTGAAAGGTCATTTTTAAATTTATAATAAAGTTGAACTTACTCAGGAACGTTTCTAATATTATTCGGCCATCCGTATGTGATTAGTTGAATAAGTTTTTGTAAAGATCTGTCATTTTGAGCTACCTGTCTAATATTCTCTATTCTTTCGTCGGTTATATTTAACCCTTGTACCTTGTACTGGATTAACATTCTCAATTAGATGTATACATTTTTTTTCACGAGGTATTATATCATTATCATCATTTTCTATTGGCATTCTTGATAGTGTATCTGCAACAATATTGTTTTTTCCTTCTATAAACTCCAATTTTAAAGAATAACGTTGCAGGATCATTAACATTAACTGAAGTCGCTTCGGTGCTTTAAGCAATGGCTTTTGAAAAATATTGATCAAAGGCTTGTGACAGTTTTTACGGTACACATATGACCAACGATCATCTGGTCGAACCTGATGCACGCAAACACAATCGCGAGCAACTTTTTCTCTATCTGAGCATAATTGCGCTCTGTAGCCGTCAATGTTCTGGAAGCATATGCGATAATATCGTCTTGTTGAAATAATGCACCGCCCAAGCCAGAGCTATTCGAATCACACTCTATTGTAATTGGCTTAGTACAGTCAAAATACTTCAAGGTTTTAACATTCCCAACTAGGAACCTTATTATTCTTTGAACTCATCCTCCTGAGTTTTTGTCCAAACCCAAGGAGTATCTTCCAACAACAGTTTTCGTAATGGAGTACAATGTGTGCTTAAATCTTTTATGTATCTCGCTAGATAATTGATCATGCCCATAAATCGGTGAAGATCGTTTTTATTTTCTGGAGATTTCATATTTTGAATAGCACTGATTTTTGATGTATCTGCTTTAAGGCCTTCATTTGATAGAATATGACCAAAGAATTTTACAGATGACTGGCATAACTTCAATTTTAATTTATTTAATTTACAATTATACTGTCGAAGTCGAATCATTGAACTTTCTAATTTTTTATTATGGTCAATAAGCGCCTCCTCTTTGTTATCACCGCTTCTGTAAATTAAAAGATCATCTGCTAATACCTCTACACCTTTAAGATCATTTGTCATTTCGTACATCTTCATCTGGAAAATTTCAGGCGCTGAACAAATGCCAAAAGGTAAGCGTTTCCTGACGTAGCGTCCAAATGGCGTCCAAAAGCATGTCAATTCACTGCTGGATTTTGTTAATTTTACTTGCCAGAAACCCCTTGCTGCGTCACACGTTGAGAAAACTTGAGCCTTCCCCAGTTCTGGTAAAATTTCATCAACTGTAGTAAATTGACAATTTGGTCTCTTTAGAGCTTTATTGAGAGGAATTGGATCTAAGCATATTCGAAATGAAATCGGTTTTTTAACAATCAAAACATTACTAACCCAATCCGTATGTTTCGTTATCTTTTCGATAATTTCGTCTTGAACTAATTTTTTGAGTTCAACTTTCAACTTATCCCTATAAATCACTGGAATACGACGCGCTCTTTGTATAACTGGTTTGACATCTTTATCTATCTCCAGCTCAACTTCTCCTGGAAGGAGACCATAGTCCCCAAATACATCGTTATATTTTTCGATAATTCGCTCAGCCTCTATTTTGGCAAATTCAGGACTGGCATCCGTTTTCCTAACTGTTTCAATAACTTGCAGATGATTATATTCGAAATTCCTTGGATAACTTTTAACTTCGTCACTGTAATTAACTAATTTTAATGCAGAGCATGCGTTTGATGACAAAAATAGACCATGATTTCTGTTGACAACTTGAAACAAAAGAGTATACCGCTGTTTATTAATTTCACACGGGATCTTAACTTCTCCAATAGTTTTAATGGAATTCCCGTTGAAATCAATCAGTTCATATTTCGATTTGGAGACTACTGGATTTTTCTGGCCCATTAATGCTTTATACATACTATAACCTACTAAACACGAATTTGAGCCAGTGTCCAACATACACTCGACCTGTTTCCATACATTTCCAAATTTTAACTTCAACGTTGCAATTACATTAAACTTGGAAGAAACCGTTGATTTTCCGTCAATTTTAGCAATCAATAAACTTTCTTGATTATCATTATCATCTCACTGGAAACTTCATCACTGCCGTTCGGGTTGTTGTTACAGATCTCGTTAACTCGATTTGTTTTCCGTTTATTGGTGCTATTATTATTCTTGAAACATGCCACTTCTAAATGATTTTTCTTTTTACATATTGAACAAGTTTTTCCTAAAGCGGGGCATGTCCCTTTTTCAAAAATATGCCACGCAGCGCAAAACTTACATTTTCGTTTGACACTTTCCGGCTGATTTATTGGTAATCTTGTTTACCGGGTTGGCTACGTTCGTTTCATCACTCTTCATATTTGATAACCTATCTTGGGTCACTTCGGCAATTTTGCAAACATCCATCGCTTTGGTTAAGGTCAAGTCTGGAATTTCCATTAATTTCTTCTTTAGAAGTGTATCTTTGATATCCACTACTATTCGATCTCGTAGCAGTTCATTCGAAATATCATCATTACCATAGTTACACAACTTCACTAATTTCTTTAATCTTATCAAATAAAAATCGAAAGATTCATCAATGTATTGGTTACATGTGTTAAACATGTACCTGTCGTATATGACGTTGGATTTAGCTCCCACACAATCACGAATTTTTTTTATAGCTTTTTCTTCGGATTCTTTATCTTCATCTGTCAAACCAAAATCCATGTACCTTGTTTTGGCTGTGGTACCTATCGCCGATAGCATCAAGCTTGTTTTTTGTAAATTTTTTGATTTTTCCAACAAATTCATACCTGTAGCATTGCAATAATCTTTCCAATTATTTTCGAAAATTTCCAAATTTTCCCTTACGTCACCGGTATCTACATTCAACGGTGCTGGCCAAGGAACATTCACTGGATTTCCGACAACATTTCCAGTTGCTACATTTTCATTGAGTTTTTTATTTGTTTCCTCCAATCTATATTAAGAAGCTCTATTGTTTTAGATTGTGATTGTAAAAATTCTAACAATGTTCACGACACTTTTGAGGTTAAACACGATAAACCACGTTCACAAAAAATTACTAAACAGTATTTTCGATGAAAATATTTATTCATTCGACCACATCTGACACCATGTTTTGTTATGGACTATATAAAAGATTTATATTATTTATTGACGTTATATTATATTTATTTATTTATTAATTCTTAAATATGGAGTAGGAATATCGAGCGTCACGCTTGTTCTGTCGTATCTGCCGCCCTCTCCAATCAGAGTCCACATCACACTGGTATTGTACAGTGTATACTCAGTGGTATCTACCACAACAATTTATTTGTGCGACAGGATTAAATTACTAAAGTTGAAAAATTAAGTAGTCTCGAACGAATCATATCATTCCAATTTTTTTTTTTGGGAATTTCAAATTAAACACACAAAATGTTTGATCCGGAAACACACAAAGTTTAAACATGGCTGCGCTATTTACAATTTTATCATCATGTTCCATTTCTCGCTAGCTCTACACAGTACACATAAATTTTCTTGTAATATAAATTTTGTGATATCGCGTCATTTTCTACTTTCGAGCTAGAATATAATATTACAAGAATTAATAAAAACGACAAACAGAATTAAATTGAACTTTAAGCACAATAAAAAAAAAAAAAAAAATTTATAATGCATTGTTAAATAGCATTAAAAATTAAATTTTCGTTATTTTGTGCTATTATACCTCTGTGCTATTTTCA
This sequence comes from Tipula vernalis, assembly GCA_958295665.1. Lineage (NCBI taxonomy): Eukaryota > Metazoa > Arthropoda > Insecta > Diptera > Tipulidae > Tipula > Tipula vernalis. The sequence continues at coordinate 103,521,774 of OY282558.1, read as the reverse complement.
AGTAAGTCGTCTTATCACAAAATATATATAAACAATTTTTTATTTTTTTTTATTTTGCTTGCACCGACCCAATTCTTTTTCGTTCGCCTTCTTCCCAAAAGCAGAGCGCACAATAACACCAAACTTATTTTGAGATGTTGAAATTATAATAGAAAATGTTAGCAACAACAATATAATTTGAGAGAGAGTATCTACGTCTTACGAAATTGTACATTAAATTTTCTATTATGTTTTTTTTTTTTTTCGGTACTATTTAGAAAAGACGACACCATGAATAAGAAGTATATATGTACATATATTTATAAAAGCAACCAAGGAAGGCAACAAACACAATTAAAATATAAACCACCATAAAGAATGTTCATTGAGAGAGTGTATGGGAGGAAAGAACCGAGCAAAAATATCTCATTTACATAAAATTTAAGTTGAGCTTTTTTATTTTTTCTTGACTAGATTATTATTATTTTTATTAGTTTGGCATGCATATCCAAAAGAGAATTAAGCGCTAAGAAGAATATTTTTTATCTTCTTAACAGAAGTGTTAGTATTTCATAAACAGCCAACTGGTTTTTTTTTTTTTTTTGTTGTATATTATATGAACATTGGCATAGTATCAAATGGTGTGTACGATCTTATTTATTTGTATAATTTAATTTGGAAATATTTTTTTCTAATTAATTTAATTCCATTATATAGAGCTTTTTGTGGAGTTGTATGCGCGCTTTTGTTTGTGCCAAATAAATTGAATGAATTCATGAAAATGAAATGAATGAGAGGAAAATTTATAAAATTAAATCTTTTCATTTGAAATTAATTTTTTTGTTACATAAAGGGATATTAAATGATTTATTTTGATTTACTTGTTAAATGATTTATTATTTTAAAAGGCAGCTATCTCATATTAGCCCTCTTCCCCCCCCCCCCCCCCTTAACAATAACAAAATCTCGTTTGCGTTCTAAGAATTAATTATGTTTACATTTCTAATTAAATAAAAAAATCATTTTATTCCTACCATAACAATTAATATCTTAGAGCTAATTTTATTGCTTAATGTGTGGTTTAAATCAGATTACTTTATCGATCTCGAGACTCGAACGAATATACGAAACTATTTATTTTGATTGTATTTATTATTTAATTAATTGTTGTGTTTTGCGGCGATTCTAGAGCTTTTATCGGTTCGTAAAGTTTTTTGAAGGGCAGGACAAATAATACGCTATGCAAAAAGATTTTGTTGTGATGGATCAGTTTTTCTAACATAAAAAATTAGCTTGCATACATAAATGCCATTAATTAATGTCATCAAATTAAATTAAATGAGAAAATTAATGTGTGGGTATAACGACACCAAACAAATCTAATTTATTACCAAACGTATATAAAAGTATTACGTAGCCCACATTTAGGCGAATTTAATAATTTTTATAGCACGTTGTACACTTTTATTAAAACAAAAAAAAACAAAGTCATTTAGGGGTTTATAATTTAAATTTGAAAAAGCTCGTACGTACTTATGTACATACCAGATACAAATTATGTTTCTTTTGTTGTTTTGTCGTGGGTGTTGCACACACAACACATTGTATTATAAAAACTTATTTTAAAAATGTTAACACGAATATCAAGAATTTTACCACGTTGACATAAAATACAAAGAATAAATGCGGGTTATGTAAAATTAAAGGCAAAATTTTGTGTATCACATTATGATACACCTGGGGATGAGATGACGAGTGAGTATGATTGTCATAAACTGTTTGTTACACATTAGAACATTGTAACTCTGTGTCTGTCTAAATATAATATGTTTGTTTGAAAGTTGCAGCCTTTATAACTTGGAGCTTTTTTTCTATTTGAAATAAATATTTAATTGTTGTCTGGCATGAATTTACCTTATCAGCCGTGGTAAACAACCATTAAATGGAAGTAAGAAAGTCGAATAATAATGTTGTACCAATAAATTTAGGTAATAAAGCTGAGTGGAAAGTTTTGAAACGATTAAGAGATAAATATTTTTTTAAGCAATATCATTATTTGTTTTGTTGGAGGGAAAATCATTCTTCAAGTATTTTTATTTAAATATTAAAATGTTGTGATTTATGGATTCATGGTTGATTTGAGTAATTTTCTTTACTTATTGAATTTCCAAAATTGGTCTTATTCTTAAATATTGGTGTATTAGATAAAGCGTCATTAATATTTATCTCTCTACACTACTTCTATACATTCTACTCTTATAACGCAAACTGTAAATAATTTAGGATGACCAGGTCAAAAACGATTAAACCTGGACAAAGCCTGAAAAAAGCAGGACCGAGGTAAGTTTTACAATTGAAAAAAAAAAACGCTTCGATACCCAACCGATTCCGGAAGACCATAGATCTTGAAGAATGATTTTTGGCATTGTTACCCTTTATTTGAACTATATCAGTTGATAAATTTCAATGTAACCACAGGGTTTTTACAGTATTGTCAAACTCGATTAGATGAAGTCCAGAAATGTTTTAATATATCTCTAATGATGCTGTTCTATTTTCTCAAGTTAAAGCCTCCTATTGATAATAATTCAAATATCTGTTTCTAAGCAGTACTACTCCTTCTAGAATATTCTAGGCTAGTTCTTAGACTCATTATAGGCTAGTTGTTCCAAGTAAATTCCGGTATTTTACATAGTGTATTACCCAATATATACATATAGTGAAGCCGAAAGATGGACTTGGAACATATTTTGGTAACAATTGATGAGTTGCCGCAAGTAGGGCATACTTTAAGAATCCCATTTCCGTCGTACACGTTGAATTTCATAATGACGAGTTAACAAATAACCAAATCAAACCCTATTTGGTCATTTTCAGAACTTCATCTGAATATTATTTAAGAAAGTCATTTCCATCGTATATATTGAATTTCATAATCATTTCATTTCATTCAAATAAAGAGCATGAGCTTGGCGCCATGAGTATTAGGCTTTGAAGTTGATGTTCCTGAACCCCTTAAAATTAATTAACACTCCTAAAGTTGTAAATTAGTGTTTTAATCACGTGATAACGAAACCGAAGTGCAACATCTAGTTCGTTTGGCCAGTTTACAAAACATGCTTTGAGAGATATTGGTGCAATGACGGAAATTTGCAGCCTTTGTGGATAATAAAAAATGGATTAATGATGAATGGAGATTAAATACCTACCGTCATTTTATACTCATCCTGAGCCACTTCATTCCTTAATATTTTCAAATGCTAGTAAATCCGGGCCATTTTTGAAAAGCATTTGAAAATTTAAGTCAACTTTTCGTATGACATCGTTCGGTGCGAATGAAATAGGAAAAGGAAATTTTGAGTATAAGGTCAACATATATTTCTTCAAATTTATTTAAATGAAGATCATGACAATTAACGTGATACAAGATGTCGTTAAAACAAATGCAAAAAATGTAGCATGATTTAAATTTCTATATTCAATAATTTTAAAACTTCTGTGGAAAAGAATTCTGGCCATGAATTTAAAATAAGAATTCTTACATATCAGACTCCAAAAGTAGCCATATAGGGTGTTTTAATGCTCCAAGAGAGATGATTGGTTTCAATATCTTCTATTATTTTGTTTCGGAGAAGATTATATGAAAAATCCCACAAACAATGAACGAATCATGATAAAAGTAAATTGTATGAATTTTTACACTTAGCGGATTATTCCAGCAATATATTGTGGACATGTAAATATATCAAAATTGAAAGCGAAAGATTTTTATTTATTCGCTGAAATAAAAAACAATTACGGCAAAGAGCAATGGAATAACTTGAAACTTCGCCCTCCCCCCCCCCCCCTTCCTCAATTTGGCTGCCACAACGATGTTCCTCCAAATAATCCGATCCACGACAAGAGAACGCCAGACATTTGACGAAGTATGATTAGGCCTTGTTGTGCTAAATAGTGTTCGTCTCACATCTCAACGCATCGCAAGTGACATCTATAGTTGAACATCACATACACTAACTCCGAAAAAATTATCATACATCATGCTACACCAAATCAACGAATATGACAGCCGATTTTACGCATCGCCATCGTTTTTCTGCCCTTTTTGCTCACCATCGTTCGAGAAAGCAAATGTGTGTTAATTATTTATTTGTGTTTTCAATTTTTGGATTATTGCTAAATCATCAACACATTTTTGCCGCATTGCCTTCAACTCAACAATTATGGTCCTTCGAGCCGGATGGATTCAACGATAAGCATACCCAGCTATAGATCGAGCACATCCTCAGAGGAAATCTCAACAATTCGACTAATCGGTTTTTATCCATCTTATGTGTTTTTTTTAACCGTTCAAGAACATTAATCTAAAACTCAGTCGTTCAGTGTAAGTAATCTACCATTTCTTTGGAATTAAAACAGTGATCGAACTTAAAAGTAACCACGTGCAATCAAATTGCGTCCATTTTGTGTGTTTTGTCAATTCACTAGCATTCATTGAAAACTCGGTCGTGCAGTGCGTGTATTCTATCAATTCGTGGTAATTAAAACATTGGATAATCGAACATAATAAATAATCACGTTTAAGCTAAAATTGCATTCATTTTGTGTTTAATCGATTAATAACAATTAAAACTCGGTCGTGTGTGTAATAGACAATATAGAGTGTTGATTAAACCCTTGGTAAATTAAAACATCGCGAATTCATACTTTTGATATACAATGGCGATGATAAGAACTAAGCAGGTGTCGTTGCAGAAGACTCTTGAACGATGTCTCTGGCGTAGCCAAGAACTCAAAATCGAGAATCCTGAGGTCGACGAGGAAAACGTAAAGACTCAAATTTCTTATCTTAAATCGAAGTATGAAGAATTTTGCGATATACAAGACAAGGTAGAGGCGGTCTGTGGTGCATAGAAACTTGAAGCTGAATACGGCAGTCGCGCTCAATATGAAGAATATTATATCGCCGCCATGTCGAACCTAAAAACACTACTGAGACGTTGTCGTCCCACATCTACTGCTACATCGCAAGCGGGTATTCCCAAACCACTACCAACAACGGATATCCAGTTACCCCGCATAAAGATTCCTATTTTCGATGGTGATTATGCGAACTGGACCGACTTCGAGAACCTGTTCACCGACTTGATTCGCAACAGCCAAAATCTCACAAATTTGCAAAAACTACATTACCATATTTAAAGGCGAATCTCACCGGTGGAGCTGCCATATTGCTAAAGTCATTCGCATTCCGAAATCACCGGTATTTTACCCGCGCGAATCATTGATCCGCAAAGATGGTCACATCTGAACGAATTGCAGCTCGCTGATCCGTATTATCATTACCTAAACAAAATCGACATTCTGCTCGGAGCATAGATGTAATTGGCACGCTCCAGTTGGAAGGACTCATACAAAGTATTGATGGGTCTCCTATTGCTCAGAAAACGAGATTAGGATACGTTTTATACGGAAAGGTGGGTCGCCCAGCAACCAATCAACTTTCAAGTCTGACGACGATCATTGAGAATCATACAACTGTCGATTATTTACTCAAATCATTTTGGGAAATCGAGAATGTTCCGGCACCACAAACTCTGACCGCGGACGAAATTAAATGTGAACATCATTTCCAAACAACACATTTCCGCAATACAGAAGGAAGATACACTGTGTACTTACCATTCATAGAACACTCAGCATCACTTGGATCATCCCGCGAAAGCGCCATCATACGTCTAAAAAACCAAGAACAGCGTTGCATGAGGAATTCACTATTAGGTCTTGAATACATTAAATTCATGACAGACTACCGCATCATATGGAAGAAGTTCGGCCAAATCTATTATTTGCCTCATAATGGTGTGTTACAAATGTCTCGCTCTACACCGAAGTTACGAGTCGTGTTCGATGCATCGCACAAGACAACAACGGGTGTTTCACTGAACCAGATCGTCCACATCGGTCCAAGATTGCAACAAGATATCTTTAGTATTCCCTCTCGCTTCCGTAAATATGTATTTGTTTTCATTGCAGATATCAAACGAATGTACCGCCAGATCCTGGTGGCAGCTGAACATCGGAACTTTCAACGAATCGTATGGAGAAATGCACCCGACGAACCAATCAGAGATTACAGACTACGCGCGGTGACATATAGTACTGGTTGCGCTCCATATTTGGCGACTCGCACACTCCAACAATTGGCGCACGATGAATGCCAATCATTTCTGATAGCTGCCAAGGTCACCCTCAACGATTTCTATGTAGACGATCTAATGACCGGTGCCGATGATATCGTTACACTGATCGAAATGCAACGTCAAATTGTGGCTTTACTGAAATGCGGTGGCTTCGAACTTCGAAAGTGGTCATCAAACAACGCAACACTCCTTGAACAAGTTCCAGAAGAGTTTCGTGAGCCGTACTCATCATTGGATCCTCGACTGACACTTTCAGCTTCAAAATCACATTAGCGGTCAATATGAGTGGTTAGCTCAAAGTGTTATAATTGCCAAAATTATGTTTCAGGAGCTGTGGGTGCTTGGCCTTTCTTGGGATGACACTGTTCCGAGCTCAATATCTTAACGATGGTCAACATATCGTCGAAGCATGAAACAATTGGAGAGAATTAGAATCGAACGTTGGATTCAATGGTCATCAGTTACCACCAATCTCCAAATCCACGGATTCAGCGACGCATCTACGAAAGCTTATGCAGCCGTGGTATATGCTCGTGTTTCCTTGGCAGATGGGACAATCAAAGTATCGATGCTGGCAGCCAAGACGAAGATAGCACCTTTAAAGACCGTCAGCCTGCCTCGCTTAGAACTATGCGGAAGCGTGCTACTCGCTAAACTGGTGCACACCACTATCTCATCACTCAACTTATCAACCGTCGAAGAATTCGCATGGACCGATTCCCAAGTTGTTCTTGGATGGCTCCGAAGTCCACCCAGTCGTTGGAAGACATTCGTCGCGAATCGTGTCTCACTAGTGCTTGATTATTTGAAACCTACGAGTTGGAATTTCGTAGCATCGCAGTACAACCCTGCCGACTGCGCATCACGGGGTGTCGACCCATCGTTATTAGGCGATCATCCGTTGTGGTGGAAGGGCCCTTTCTGGCTTCAAGAAACACCCGATAAATGGCCACACCAGCCAATTAACAATTACATACTCAGCCTCGAGCAGCGCAACGTAAGTTCAAAGATAGTCACTCAAGCCAACGTATTGTCGAATGACAACGAAATTCATCTGCTGCTCACACGATATTCAACACTCGGCAAACTACTCTGCATCACCATACTGTGCAGACGATTTGTCCAAAACACAAGACTTACTTAGTCACAACGACATACCAGCTTTGTGACGGCCTCAGAACTGGATTGGTCCTTCGGATTTTGGGTCAGGTTGATCCAAAGGATTCACTTCGCCGATGAAATTTCACGTTGTCGCTCTGGAGAGAATCTCCTTAATAAGAGCCCACTTCGTTCACTCAACCCGTTCATCGACGAAGATGGAATTCTACGTGTAGGAGGACGCTTAAAAAACTCAAATTTACCGTACAGAAGAAAGCACCCTCTCATATTACCAAAGAATGATCAATTCACTCAGTTAATAACCGCACAGGCTCATCGCACAACTCTTCATGGTGGCCCTCAACTCATGATGGCATATCTCCGGAAATGTTATTGGATTCTCAATCTCAAGGATATGGTCCGCCCTTATGTACATAGGTGTGTCATTTGCTTTCGTTTTCGTGCAACTACCAGTCAACAACTAATGGCCGACCTCCCATCACCTCGGGTGACGCCATCCAGACCGTTCCTGCACAGGGGGTAGACTACGCCGGCCCGATTTCAATCAAGTTATTCCCGGGGCGCGGCGCACGATAAACGAAAGGTTACATCTGCCTATTCGTATGCTTATCCACGAAAGCACTACATTTGGAGTTGGTCTCCGACCTTAGCACCAACGGATTCATCATTGCTTTCAAAAAGTTCACCGCCCGGAGAGGAAAGATTCAACACTTGTACAGCGACTGTGCCACCAATTTCATCGGTTCAAGCCGACAATTGGCATTTCTTCATCAACACAGTGCAAAAAAGGTCAACCCGGAGATCGCTGCCCTGTTGGCCGACGATGGCACCACTTGGAGCTTCATCCCTCCTGCTTCGCCACACTTCGGTGGTCTGTGAGAAGCGGGAATAAAATCTGTCAAACATCATCTTCGTCGCATTATGGGAGAATCCTTGCTAACTTTTGAGGAGCTGACCACGTTACTCTGCCAAATTGAATCATGCTTGAATTCAAGACCACTGTGCCCGATGTCGGACGATCCTGATGACCACATGGTGCTCACACCAGCACACTTTCTCATAGGGGAATCTCTAATCATGGCACCAGAACCATCATTGCTCGAGATGAGCTCAAACCGCCTCACCCGTTATCAACAAACTCAGCGTATCTACCAACATTTTTGGAGAATCTGGTCCAATGAATACCTGTCACGCCTTCAACAACGTCCCAAATGGCTGAAGAAGAAAACGAACTTGGCTGTCGGGCAATTGGTGTTGCTGAAAGACGAGAAATGCCCTCCATCCAAATAGTTAATGGGGAGAATCACCGAAACTCATCCAGGTTCTGATGGTTTAGTTCGAGCTGCTACTGTGAAACTTCAAAATAACACGGTGAGACGTCCGGTTGTAAAGTTATGCCCGCTCCCGATCAACGAGAACTTCGAGTAACGACTAAAGGATGTTAATCCTTTAGGTGGGCCGGTAATGTTTGTGCTAAATATTGTACGTCCCACATCTCAACGCATCGCAAGTGACATCTATAGTTGAAGATCACATAAACTAACTCCGAATAAATTATCATACATCATGCCACACCAAATCAACGAAGATGATAGCCGATATTACGCATCGTCATCGTTTTTTCTGCACTGCACTTTTCTGCAAAGCAACATCAAATCACACAACGTCCAACAGTAAACATTTAAAATAAAGAAAATAAAAAATTGTAATAAAAAATCGCCATTTATTCAGATTGTGTGTTAATTATTTATTTGTGTTTTAAATTTTTGGATTATTGCTAAATCATCAACACATTTTTGCCGCATTGCCTTCAACTCAACAGACCCCTTTAAATGTCGCCCAATCATCGAGTAGCAGATCTCCAGCGAGGTCTTACTTTCGATGGTCCCGTTTCGAAGGCGGTTTTGGTGGTCCAATTATGAAAACGAAAACGTTTCATAACCGTATTACCCAAACGGTTTTATGAATCCGATAAGAACGTGGCTTCTTCTTTGATGCAGTTCTTGGCCCCTAAAAATCATTTTTATGTACTATATATTGTAGAAATTTTAAATATTGCCAATTTTCCAACGTAAATAACTATTAGATTTATTATTTATCGCCATTAATTAATAAATATGTGACAGAGCATTATTTATTTCTTAAAATGTAAATAAGATCTTAAGCAAATTCAAAATGTTTTCAACAAGCTCATCTAACTTCTCATTTATTTCTTGCTCAAACTGCTTCTAATTTTGTGTAAGACAGTTACTTTCAAGTTACGTTTGTCACGTTCTGTTATAATAAAAATATTTCAAATGTAATTTTCTGATTAAGATAGAACCTAGAAAAATGGCAATACTCAAGCGATTGCAGCCCTCATTATCGCTCAGGCTGCACATTTCACTTTCGTATTGCAATGACTCGTTTTCTTCACTTGTTATACAATATACTACAATACACTAACTTGGACATAGCACAGTTCTCCAGAGTTCAATTGGTACAAAACAGTAAATCATTATTCTGTTTGGCTATGTGTTCTATAAACTATTTACAACGCTTCAAGGCCAATGTTCAATTTCGGTTTATTGAATGATATAGCATCCCCATTTGTTGAAAAATTAGTCGGCCCTCAATTTGCTGTTCAGCACAATTACACAAATTTTTGGATCCCGTCCGAGACGTGATTGAGACGTAGTAAATATGTTCCAATGGTTCACAAATTATAAGTGACCACTAAATCACTATTTAATTAGTCAAAAACAATTCTAAATTTAATTGATTTACTAATTATTTTTAAATTTTACTGCATATCACAAATAATTATGCATCAAAAATATGAATCACAAACACTTTTGCATCAAGTACATATTGAACGAAGTGTATATGAAATGAAACGTTATTTATAATTGAATTAAATAAGAGATAAAAAATTTAAGAAAATAATTTTTATACTACAATCCATCCGGCGCCAACACGAGTTCGCCGTACATTGGGTGCCACCTGTACCAGTACATTGGGCACTATGTCACATGACATAGAACGACCAACCACTGACCGGCTTGTCCAAAAACAACGAAACGAACACGAAATACACCACACCAATGCCACTACATAAATAGCCGTGACATCAGTCTAAAAAAGTCAAATCACTAATATAAAGAGGGGAATAAAGATTTTTATTTTCCTATGAAACGTAAACAAAATACTATGGGATTTTCAAACACATTTTTTTATATCGTCTCTATTTTCAATTTAAATAAATATTTTTATTTACAAATATAAATAATTTGATATCAAATATATTGAAATGTAAATTGTGAGCAATTTTGATTGAAATTAATAATCATTTATTAAGTAATTTTGCATTTTTATAAAAATATTTGTTTCGGCATGCTTCGTGTTCCTCTAATCTTAATAAATTTATTAAGATTAGAGGAACACGAAGCATGCCGAAACAAATATTTTTATAAAAATGCAAAATTACTTAATAAATGATTATTAATTTCAATCAAAATTGTTCACAATTTACATTTCAATATATTTGATATCAAATTATTTATATTTGTAAATAAAAATATTTATTTAAATTGAAAATAGAGACGATATAAAAAAATGTGTTTGAAAATCCCATAGTATTTTGTTTACGTTTCATAGGAAAATAAAAATCTTTATCCCCTTAACACATACTACCACACATTTTTGTGTCATGGCTTTTTATGTAGTGGCATTGACCACACACATAAAACAAAATAAAAATAAAATAAGCCAGTCTGCTCTTCACTTTAATCGCGGTGACATGTCGCCCACCTCGCGCGGTATAAAATGGTGGTGAAAAACAATTTATTTTGTGTACAACTAGTTTTAATTAAAATAAACAAATTTTTAGAAAATTAATTAAAAATAAATTAAATTGTGTACAGTTTATTAATTTTGTGTATTTTACATTTTCTTATTCTGTTAATAAATAAAAATTTAAAAAAAATAAAAAATTATTTTTCTTCTTTGGTTCTCTCGTTCTGTTGAATATGACTAGTGAAAGGTAGTGAAAGTTTGTGAATTATAAAAAAAAAAAAAAAGAAAACAAGTTGAAACACGTTTTAACTTTGTGGACTTGTATGAACGTCCGAAACTTATAAAGTGACGTGAATTTATGTCAATTGAATATGTAATAAAATAACCTTTTGGTTAAAACCAAATTGTGTTAAAGTGCGATTCGATTGCTGAAAATATACCCTTTTTGTGTGGTATTGAAGCAGTTTTCCCGCCCGTGGGGGCAGGGCAACCATTTTGTGTGGCCGTTCAGGTAAACCGGGATAAGAACAAAGCAAACTGTAAAATTATTTTTATTTTTATAAATTAACGTAAATCTTTTATTTCTCGATTTTCTGATTTTCATTGATAATCTTAACGTTACGAATTTTTTTTTTTGATCTTTTGAATCTCATTGAAAAGTGGGACAGTTTGTTTTTTATTATTTCCTTTTTATATTTAACTATATAACATTATATTTTTTCTTTGGAGTTGGTTTGTGGTGAGTGCACGATTTTCTGTTGCACATTCATCCAGAGAAATTTTCCGCCTATTATTATTTTTCAGAATTTCTTTTCAAACGATTTTTAGCTCATTTTGTTTTTTTTGCATTTATTCCGTTATTTTTGTTTTCTTTGGTTCGATATGGTTCGATATTTCTAACGGTTTTATTTTGAATTTTTTTTTTGGCTTTCTTAAAAACTGTGAACAGTGTTAATTAATTAATAACGTAAAATTAGTGATAAACATTTTTGTGATTAATTTTGTGATATTTTTTTTTGTGCAGTTGTTTCATGATACTATTAAAGTTAGCCGAAAGTTTTCAGCCGAAAGATATAAAATGTCGGTAATGCAGATAGTGTCTTGGCTATATCAGCCGAAAGTTACCAGCCGACTTATTTCAGCCGAAACATATTTTAAATAAAATGAAAAAATAACAAAACAACCTAGAAACTGGTATTTTCAGGAAGTGAATTTACGGCTGTAAAAAGGCTCATTTTGGTTTGTTGCACTGTTTACCATAGGAATTATACTTAAGATTTCAACAAAAAAACTAATTATAGCTTGAAAAATTATCAGGGCAAGATTCAAGTGGGGAGCTCGGGAAAATTCGTTTGAATGAAAAGCCCATATAAATTAAAAAATTTCTATAAATTCAACGTTTAAAGTGTCACGAAAACTTTGGAACCATATTTTGTTTATACATATTTTTAATTTTTTCTTATTTTTTTTTGTTTTTCTTTTTCTTTCAGTGTTTTCAAATTTTACAAGTGGACAAGTAATGGTATGGGGTGGATTTTCATTGATGGCCTCCACGGAGCTTCATATAGTAACTGGAGGCTCATTAAACAGTACTGGTAATTTGTAGGGATAACTGTTCGCTAGACATAACAATTGAAATACTTCCCAGACATGACACTTTTAAGGTTCAATTTATACAAATATTTTAATTTATATGAGCTTTTCATTCAAACGAATTTTCCCGAGCCCCCCACTTAAACTTGCCCTGATAGTTTTTTAAGCTATAATTGTTGGCGAGGCACACAAATTGAAATACTTTCCAGATATGACATGATTTAAAGGTTCAATATATACATTTTTTAATTTATATGGGCTTTTCATTCAAACGAATTTTCCCGAGCTCCCCACTTGAAACTTGCCCTGATAATTTTTCAAGCTATAATTGTTGGCTAGGCACACTAATTGAAATACTTTCCAGACATGACACTTTAAAGGTTGAATTTATACAATTTTTTTAATTTTATATGGGCTTTTCATTCAAACAAATTTTCTGGGACTCCCCACTTGAAACTTGCCCTGATAATTTTTCTAGGAATAATTGTTAGCTAGGCACATAATTTGAAATACTTTCCAGACATGAAACTTTAAAGGTTCAATATATACATTTTTTAATTTATATGAGCTTTTCATTCAAACGAATTTTCCCGAGCTCCCCACTTGAAACTTGCCCTGATAGTTTTCAAGCTATAATTGTTGGCTAGGCACACAAATTGAAATGCTTTCCAGACATGACACTTTAAAGGTTCAATTTATACAAATTGTTTAATTTATATTGGCTTTTCATTCAATCGAATTTTCCCGAGCTCCCCACTTGAAACTTGCCCTGATAATTTTTCAAGGTATAGATGATGGACAAGCACATTAATTGAAATACTTTCCAGACATGACACTTTAAAGGTTCAATTTATACAATTTTTTAAATTTATATGAGCTTTTCATTCAAACGAATTTTCCCGAGCTCCCCACTTGAAACTTGCCCTGATAGTTTTTCAAGCTATAATTGTTGGCTAGGCACACAAATTGAAATACTTTCCAGACATGACACTTTAAAGGTTCAATTTATACAAATTTTTGAATTTATATGAGCTTTTCATTCAAACGAATTTTCCCGAGTTCCCCACATAAAACTTGCCCTGATAATTTTTCAAGGTATAATTGTTGGGTAGGCACATTCATTGAAATACTTTCCAAACATGACACTTTAAAGTTTCAATTTATACAATTTTTTTAATTTATATGAGCTTTTCATTCAAACGAATTTTCCCGAGCTCCCCACTTGAAACTTGCCCTGATAGTTTTTCAGGCTATAATTGTTGGCTAGGCACACAAATTGAAATACTTTCCAGACATGACACTTTAAAGTTTAATTTATACAATTTTTTTAATTTATATGAGCTTTTCATTCAAACGAATTTTCCCGAGCTCCTCACTTGAAACTTGCCCTGATAGTTTTTCAAGCTATAATTGTTCGGTAGGCACACAAATTGAAATAATTTCCAGACATGACACTTTAAAGGTTCAATTTATACAATTTTTTAAATTTATATGAGCTTTTCATTCAAACGAATTTTCCTGAGCTCCCCACTTGAAACTTGCCCTGATTGTTTTTCAAGCTATAATTGTTGGCTAGGCACACAAATTGAAATACTTTCCAGACATGACACTTTAAAGGTTCAATTTATACAAATTTTTTAATTTATATGATCTTTTCATTCAAACGAATTTTCCCGAGCTCCCCACTTGAAACTTGCCCTGATAGTTTTACAGGCTATAATTGTTGGCTAGGCACACAAATTGAAATACTTTCCAGACATGACACTTTAAAGGTTCAATTTATCCAAATTTTTTAATTTATATGGGCTTTTCATTCAAACGAATTTTCCCGAGCTCCCCACAAGGAACTTGCCCTGATAATTTTTCATAGTATAATTGTTGGCTAGGCACATTAATTGAAATACTTACCAGACATGACACTTTAAAGGTTCAATTTATACAAATTTTTAATTTATTTGAGCTTTTAATTCAAACGAATTTTCCCGAGCTCCCCACATAAAACTTGCCCTGATAATTTTTCAAGCTATAATTGTTGGGTAGGTACATTAATTGAAATACTTTCCAGACATGAGACTTTAAAGGTTCAAGTTATAAATTTTTTTTAATTTAATATGGGCTTTTCATTCAAACGAGTTTTTCCGAGCTCCCCACATAAAACTTGCCCTGATAATTTTTCAAGGTATAATTGTTAGCTTGGCACACTAATTGAAATACTTTCCAGACATGACACTTTAAAGGTTGAATTTATACAAATTTTTTAAATTTATATAGGCTTTTCATTCAAACGAATTTTCTAGGGCTCCCCACTTGAAACTTGCCCTGATAATTTTTCTAGGAATAATTGTTGGGTATGCACAATAATTGAAATACTTTCCAGACATGACATTTTAAAGGTTCAATTTATACAAATTTTTTAATTTATATGAGCTTTTCATTCAAACGAATTTTCCCGAGCTCCCCACTTGAAACTTGCCCTGATAGTTTTTCAAGCTGTAATTGTTGGGTAGGCACATTAATTGAAATACTTTCCAGACATGACACTTTAAAGGTTCAATTTCTACAAATTTTTTAATTTATATGGGCTTTTCATTCAAACGAATTTTCCCGAGCTCCCCACAAAAAACTTGCCCTGATAATTTTTCAAGCTGTAATTGTTGGGTAGGCACATTAATTGAAATACTTTCCAGACATGACACTTTAAAGGTTCAATTTCTACAAATTTTTTAATTTATATGGGCTTTCATTCAAACGAATTTTCCCAAGCTCCCCACAAGGAACTTGCCCTGATAATTTTTCAAGGTATAGTTGTTGGCTAGGCACATTAATTGAAATACTTTCCAGACATGACACTTTAAAGGTTCAATTTATACAAATTTTTTAATTTATATGAGCTTTTCATTTAAACGAATTTTCCCGAGCTCCCACAAAAAACTTGCCCTGATAATTTTTCAAGCTATAATTGTAGGGTAGGCACATTAATTGAAATACTTTCCAGACATGACACTTTAAAGGTTCAATTTATACAAATTTTTTAATTTATATGGGCTTTCATTCAAACGAATTTTCCCGAGCTCCCCACATGAAACTTGCCCTGATAGTTTTTTAAGGTATAATTGTTGGGTAAGCACATTAATTGAAATACTTTCCAGACATGACACTATAAAGGTTCAATTTATACAATTTTTTTAATTTATTTGTGCTTTTCATTCAAACGAATTTTCCTGAGCTCCCCACATAAAACTTGCTCTGATAATTTTTCAAGCTATAATTGTTGGGTAGGTACATTAATTGAAATACTTTCCAGACATGAGACTTTAAAGTTTCAAGTTATAAATTTTTTTTAATTTAATATGGGCTTTTCATTCAAACGAATTTTTCAAAGCTCCCCACAAAAAACTTGCCCTGATAATTTTTCAAGGAATAATTGTTGGGTAGGCACAATAATTGAAATACTTTCCAGACATGACACTTTAAAGGTTCAATTTCTACAAATTTTTGAATTTATATGAGCTTTTCTTTCAAACGAATTTTTTTGAGCTCCCCACATGAAACTTGCCCTGATAATTTTTCTAGCTATAATTGTTGGCTAGGCACACAAATTGAAATACTTTCCAGACATGACACTTTAAAGGTTCAATTTATACAAATTGTTTAATTTATATGAGCTTTTCATTCAAACGAATTTTCCCGAGCTCCCCACTTGAAACTTGCCCTGATAGTTTTTCAAGCTATAATTGTTGGCTAGGCACACAAATTGAAATACTTTCCAGACATGACACTTTAAAGGTTCAATTTATAGAAATTTTTAAATTTATATGGGCTTTTCATTCAAACGAATTTTCCCGAGCTCCCCACAAAAAACTTGCCCTGATAATTTTTCAAGCTGTAATTGTTGGGTAGGCACATTAATTGAAATACTTTCCAGACATGACACTTTAAAGGTTCAATTTCTACAAATTTTTTAATTTATATGGGCTTTCATTCAAACGAATTTTCCCAAGCTCCCCACAAAAAACTTGCCCTGATAGTTTTTCAAGGTATAGATGTTGGACAGGCACAATTATTGAAATACTTTCCAGACATGAAACTTTAAAGGTTCAATTTATACAATTTTTTTAATTTATATGGGATTTTCATTCAAACGAATTTTCCCGAGCTCCCCACTTGAAACTTGCCCTGATAGTTTTTCAAGCTATAATTGTTGGCTAGGCACACAAATTGAAATACTTTCCAGATATGACACTTTAAAGGTTCAATTTATACAATTTTTTTAATTTATATGATCTTTTCATTCAAACGAATTTTCCCGAGCTCCCCACTTAAACTTGCCCTGATAGTTTTTCAAGCTATAATTGTTGGCTAGGCACACAAATTGAAATACTTTCCAGACATGACACTTTAAAGGTTCAATTTATACAAATTTTTTAATTTATATGAGCTTTTCATTCAAACGAATTTTCCCGAGCTCCCTTCATAAAACTTGCCCTGATAATTTTTCAAGCTATAATTGTTGGGTAGGCACATTAATTGAAATACTTTCCAGACATGACACTTTAAAGTTTCAATTTATTCAATTTTTTAATTTATATGGGCTTTTCATTCAAACGAATTTTCCCGAGCTCCCCACATAAAACTTGCCCTGACAATTTTTCAAGGTATAATTGTTGGGTAGGCAAATTAATTGAAATACTTGTAACGGGACCGATAGTCGCTATCGGCCTGTTAACAGAAATTTTGTTCATTTAGAGGCTTTGGGGCGGTCATCTTTGGCCGGCTAAAACTCAGGGTAGTGGGAGTGGGGTTTCCCAAAGCATAAATGAACCTTGTCAGACCGCTAGAAGGGAACCAAAGAAGAAAGAGGAAGAAAAAAAAAAAAGGGAAAAACAAAGGGATGGATCAACTCACCTCACCGATGTATTTGCGCACTCACCAATTCTTCCTATGACGCAGCTCTTAGCTTCTCATCCTGAAAAGCGACAAAAAAAAAAATTCGAACGAGAAAAAAAATTGGATGATGAAATAAGAAGTCGAAGTCGCAAACAGAAAACTAATGATTTATCAATCGGCAAATCCGAAATTATTTATTTTAGAAATAACTTCAAACACGAAAAAAAATGTGAGTAAATAAATGAGAAAAACTAAAACTAACATAATCAGATTCTTATCTAAGGACGTCCTGATTATAATTAATTGTGGTATAAGTCACTACCCTTCACCAAAGTAATAATAATTTTTGTTTTTGTATGAACTTAATTATAGAATATAATCAAAAAAAAATATAATAATAAAATATAATATAACAACTAAGTACTTAAATTTGTTTTCCATCAAATGTACGGATACATGAAGATTAAAGCTGTTGTATGTTGATTGTTGAATGTTGTAAAATATATTCGTAATATTGTGGTAATGTGACCCTGAACTGTCGCCAATTTTGTT
The DNA here is from genome assembly GCA_958295665.1 of Tipula vernalis. Taxonomy (NCBI): domain Eukaryota; kingdom Metazoa; phylum Arthropoda; class Insecta; order Diptera; family Tipulidae; genus Tipula; species Tipula vernalis. The sequence goes on along the minus strand of OY282558.1, from coordinate 103,503,667 downwards.
TGGTGTTCAGATTTATGGTCCACAAATGATATTATTATTGAAATTTACGTTATTATTATTGAAACTTAGTATTATGAATGAATTGTTTTTTTATTTAGAATTATGTTTATACAAGATTTGCGTTTGTATTGTTATTATTGTTGTATGTTATAATTATTTTTTTCTTTTAATTATCAATAAATTTCTGTTTCTTTTAACTTCTATTTATTACACAAATTCACTCACAGTTTACCAAACATTCCATATTTTACGATTATAACCAAGAACCACCACATGGTTTTATATTTGGTTTCGTATTTCGGCCAATGTCGCACGGTAATTTCTCAACAGTTTTCTTTTCCTTCTTTCGTTTTAAAGATTATTAATTTTAATCTTAGAACGATTCACAATATGTGTTTTTAACCATTATGTATTTATTTTCACTATTATTAACATAGGTATTAAAATAATTGAATAATATGTGTCTTATACTGTGATTTTTTTGTTTTCTTTTTTTTTTACAGTAGAAAATCACCAGATATTTTATTACGACTAACATGAATTTTTATCGCACGTTTTCGATTAATTTGTCCACACACATTTTTATTTTATTTATTTAATTTTGTGATTTTTCTTACAGTTGAAAATCACTGCATTATTCTATTACTAATAACTAACATGAATTTATTTTTTTTTCTTATCGCACATTTTTGATTAATTTGTCCAAACACATTTTCTTATTTGATTCCGTTATTTTTAATAATAAATCCAATCGTAATTTTCTGTTTTACATAAATTCACAAATTGAAGTTAAACTTTAATATAAAATTATTGAAATGAAACTGCATTTAACATTTAACATTTTACTTTTTTTTTTTTACTTAGAGTCATCCAATTTCTTTTCCTTCGCACCACGATAATCATGCGATCTACTCAAAAAAAAACTAAAAACTGACCCGTATTTTGCATTTGCAACTTACATTTATCGTTGAAAAACACAATGGACCATCCCACCCAAATTTTTGGAACGGGACAATCCAATTTGATTTCCCCACAAAGACAAGTTTTTCCCGCGATTTTATTTCTGATTTATGGCTTGAATTGTAAATAATATAAAAAAAGTAGAATGTTGCAGGGGTATAAAACAACCCAAACTTGGAGCGACTTTTGCAGCGATGGTCGTTACATACTTTCCAGACATGACACTTTAAAGGTTCAATTTATACAAATTTTTGAATTTATATGAGCTTTTCATTCAAACGAATTTTCCCGAGCTCCCCACTTGAAACTTGCCCTGATAGTTTTTCAAGCTATAATTGTTGGCTAGGCACACAAATTGAAATACTTTCCAGACATGACACTTTAAAGGTTCAATTTATACAAATTTTTGAATTTATATGAGCTTTTCATTCAAACGAATTTTCCCGAGTTCCCCACATAAAACTTGCCCTGATAATTTTTCAAGGTATAATTGTTGGGTAGGCACATTCATTGAAATACTTTCCAAACATGACACTTTAAAGTTTCAATTTATACAATTTTTTTAATTTATATGAGCTTTTCATTCAAACGAATTTTCCCGAGCTCCCCACTTGAAACTTGCCCTGATAGTTTTTCAGGCTATAATTGTTGGCTAGGCACACAAATTGAAATACTTTCCAGACATGACACTTTAAAGTTTAATTTATACAATTTTTTTAATTTATATGAGCTTTTCATTCAAACGAATTTTCCCGAGCTCCTCACTTGAAACTTGCCCTGATAGTTTTTCAAGCTATAATTGTTCGGTAGGCACACAAATTGAAATAATTTCCAGACATGACACTTTAAAGGTTCAATTTATACAATTTTTTAAATTTATATGAGCTTTTCATTCAAACGAATTTTCCTGAGCTCCCCACTTGAAACTTGCCCTGATTGTTTTTCAAGCTATAATTGTTGGCTAGGCACACAAATTGAAATACTTTCCAGACATGACACTTTAAAGGTTCAATTTATACAAATTTTTTAATTTATATGATCTTTTCATTCAAACGAATTTTCCCGAGCTCCCCACTTGAAACTTGCCCTGATAGTTTTACAGGCTATAATTGTTGGCTAGGCACTCAAATTGAAATACTTTCCAGACATGACACTTTAAAGGTTCAATTTATACAAATTTTTTAATTTATATGGGCTTTTTATTCAAACGAATATTCCCGAGCTCCCCACATAAAACTTGCCCTGATAATTTTTCAAGCTATAATTGTTGGGTAGGCACATTAATTGAAATACTTTCCAGACATGACACTTTAAAGGTTCAGTTTATACAAATTTTTTAATTTATATGAGCTTTTCATTCAAACGATTTTTCCCGAGCTCCCCACTTGAAACTTGCCCTGATAATTTTCAAGGTATAATTGTTGGCTATGTTACACTAATTGAAATACTTTCCAGACTCCTTTTGTTTTGTTATTTTTTCATTTTATTTAAAATATGTTTCATCTGAAATATGTCGGCTGGTAACTTTCGGCTGATATAGCCAAGACACTATCTGCATTATCGATACTTTATATCTTTCGGCTGAAAACTTTCGGCTAACTTTGACAAGGTTGCTTCATGGGTGTGGAAGTGATTTTCTTATTTCTCTTCTCGCATGATTCACCGTTAAATCATGTGTATCTAAATTTTTGTTTGATCGGATGATGTGAGGCATGATCTTGTGGACGGTGGGCCTTTTTCATATTTGTTCCGGGCGTGCTGTTCGTTCCTCCAGGGCATGCTGTGCTGGAGGGCGGTACGCTATATGTGTTGGTCGTGCTGGGCCGACGGATTCCGTTCCGGGATTTCGTCGCTGGGACTCGTGTGACAGTCATGGCGGGGATCGCCTAGAATTATAACTGTTGCTCCTGAACGACCACTCTTTGTTTTAATATTTTCTTTAGCGACTGAGGCCGTGGCAAAAATAGTTTCAATTTCCCTTTTCCCCTCTCAATTTTATTTTCTTGCGATTATACAAGCATGAGAATATGTCTGGAAAATCCCACGCTGCACCGTGACCTGTAGCCAGCTACAGTACCGCATCAGACCTCTATTCTCATGTCTGTTAACGAATCCCTTGTTTGGGTTTCGTTACAGTTGCAGTTTGTTAATGGTTAGAGAAATGCAATGAGAGAGGGAAGTTACTTGTTTTATTATTTATCTTTACATAAAAAAATATTTTATAATTGTTAGTCAGTAAAGCGCTGTACCCACAGAAAAACGAAAACAAAAATCGGATTTAGTTTTTTCGATATAATTCCAAAATTATTGCTTTGTTTTCGTTAAAATCTGCTTCTTGACCGAATGTACCGTGCAATACTATTTTCAATTTAGAAAATTCAAAAACACATTTAATTGGTTGATAAAATGAAAATTTGATTTTTTTCATCCGAGCAAAACTATTTTTAGTGCCGAAACAATTTAATTTTCATTTTCTCAGCCAATTAAAATTTTTTTGAATCTTTTAAATTGAAAATAGGAGGTACATTCGGTCAGGAAACAGAAGATTTTAACGAAAACATAGCAATAATTTTGGAATTATATCGAAAAAACTAAATCTGATGTTTCTTCCCGTTTTTCAGTGGGCTTACGAGTTTTTCAGTGGCCTACTCGTAAGTCTTTTTTTTTTTTAACACCCATTTTTTTATTGATATAGCTACTACCATCTTAAACATTAATAATTCATTAGTAAGGTTGACATTAGTACTTATGAGATAAGCATAAACTTGTGTGGGTCTGTTGGACCAGTGTCCAGTTTCCTTGAGATATAATATTCATACGGTTAGCTCATGTGGTTTGATTCGTTTGAGCCGCCTTACTTCGTTTTTACTGTTCGTGTCCAGTAGTTGTACGGCCTCAACGTTGGTGTGGGTAAGAAGTCTCTTCTCATGTTTAATGGCACATTCGCGGATGACGTCGTCTAGCAATTGTATTTTTAGATCATTGTGTATTTCCCTGTTAGTCACAAATCGGTAAGCGTTGGTGACCACCGTTCTTTGTGTGTTCGGACAATTATTTGACATCGTTTTAGGCGGTTTCAATAGTAAATCATATCAAATGTGAAAGTAAATTAATAATAATTTGAGTTTTAAAAAAACAACAACTGAATTTTTTTGTTTGATTTCTAATTGTTTTGTTATCAATGTTTTTGTTAACCGAGTGCTGTACGGACAATTTTTTGGTACACCGTATAGTGCCGTATTAGTTTTACTAGTGTCTTCATATATTAAAAATCTTAAAAAGAAAATAAAGTGTCTCCTCCTGTTATACTACCGGACATTGTAGCTGTAAGATGTAACAACATCAAGAAAATATAATTACATATAGCACTTTATTAATGCAAAATCAATCGACATCTTAATTCAATTTTAATTTCAAATGAATTTATTTTCTTACAATTACTCTCGATATGCGTACATTTTAAGTGCTTCCCCAAATTAAGTCAAAGCAAATATCTTGTACATAACAATAATTACTTATGTATTTAATTTAATAATTAAAATTAATTTTCGAGGAAGAACAAGAAACATTTCAATTTAATTTATTGAGTATTATTAAAAAAATAATTTTATTTTATTCGTAATTTAATTACATAATATTAAATAAGTAATTGAAACTTTCTTTCTACAATTCAAATAAATTATATTTCTTTATTTTTAGCAATTAAGGTTCGTGGGCGTAATTTCTTTCCAAAAATGATATTAAAGTACAATGTCTTTCAAAGTCAATGCTAAGTAAAAAATACAGCTAATACTGGACAACCTTTATGATTCATTTTCGTCCATCATCAATAATAATTATAATCTCGCAATACATCGGCTGCCCATATTTTAGCATTGCTAATTAAAGATGCCTAAAATTAAGATTTATCTACAGAACGTTCTCTGAAAGGGGTGGGAGTCGTATCAAAAATGTGTAAAATGTGTACATTAAATTAACCTAGTTAGTTCGATGTCGCCTTGAGACACATATTTTCCGGGAAAATAACATATAGAATTTTAATTACACCAACCATTGTATGCGGTATGTGCGGGTACCTGTCTTCTACGGTGTAATTGTGAATGTTTTCATTTTAAATTCGTGTGACATGAATTTTCAGTTAATTTTTTTTTTTTTAAGACAGAAATATGAAAATTCCATTTATGTATGTTAAATTAAATTAATTTTTTGTTTTTTTTTACATAAAATAAATAGAATTTTGATGAAATAAATAACACCTTGTATATACGTATATATGTATACGACGGTTAGGTAAATATCGCACATTTATTGTTTTTGGTGTCGGTAGCACAATAACAGTGTGTGTGATAGCGCGATTTTTTTTTACATACATATATAGAATACATAAAACGTAAACATTTATGTAGAAGCAACACATTTGTCATGCAAAACAGTTTCCTTTTATTTTATGTACCTATATTTATGTTTATATTATATATTTTAATGTTTTCAACGACAACAACAACAACAACAATACCATTAGTAGTAACCATGAGCATGTGGAAAATCTTATTTATGTAACAATTTATTATATTCAATTTTCCTCTGTGTAGGTAGGTTTATGTGTAGGTTTGTACATTTTCAGGTTTTATTTATTGCGATTTGTATGTTTTCCGTTTAACGGCGTTTTTTTTTTTTATTAAATAAAACGCTCATAATTTATTTTCACTTTTTAAAATTGCATAATTTATTATAATCCCCCTATCGTGCTTAAGTAAGGAAAGCCCAGATTGATTTAATAAATTATTATACACAGGTGATTTAGATCATTGTCGTTGACACTGACCCATATTTTTTGCTCTGTCTTGTATATATGAATGAAATGAATCAAATTAGCAGTGTTTTGAATTTAATGGTATGCGATTTGTCATCATTTCATCTTTTCTATATCATCGGTATAGGGAGCTTCATCGAAGGTTTTGCTTAGAGACAGATTTAGTGGACAATAAATTTAAATCTATCGATCCAAATTGTTTTTATTCGAAGTTTCGAAAATTTTTGGGTAAAATTATACATAATTTGATGACAGTAGGTTGGAGTGGCTGCTTACGCACACTTAGACCGGTGACGGTCCATTGTGATTTGATGACAGTAAGGCAGCGTTTCTTGTGAAAGTAAACTAAAATGAAAAGGAGCAAGCATGAATGAAAGTACTTCATTGCCATAAAAAATCTCGCAACTTGAAACGAAAACCAGGTTCAAGTGAAATTTTGAATTTTGAGCATCGTGGTTGCTTAAGTTACTAAGTAAATATGTATGTGTAAGTTGTAATGTAATGCATATATTAAGTTCTCAGGTACAGTTACCAAGGCTAATTCTCATTTTTAAGGAACCCTTGGTTTGAAAGACATTTAAGTTGTTCATAAGAGGCCAAAAATTCCTGAAACGTAAAATTCTACGAATAATTCTATAAATTCTATGGGTAAAGGTTGTTCTTTTAATTCTGCAAATCGCATAAACTCTTCTCGTTCTTAAAAATTCTGTTATTGCGATAAATTCTATATATTTTATAAGTTCTTCATAGATTGTAATTACATAAATTTCAATTTTAGTATTTCTAAAAATTCTTTAATTTTTATAAATTTTACAAATTCAATATTTTGTTTTGAATTCTACAAATCGAAAAATTCTGTAAATCCTAAAAATTTGATTATTTCTATGGCACAGAATGGATCTCCCGTCGCCCTTACTGGAACCAGTTAGAGCTATTTAGGTAGCGTAGAACATCGCGCATGTTACTATTTTCCAGATTCGACAGGTTGTCATACGACTACCTAGACTTGCTCTTTCCGGTTGCAGCAGGTGAAAAATGCAGTAGGTTTATAATATAATTTTATAAATTTTAATAAGTTTCATGAATTCGATAAATCTTACAAATTCCAAAAACTTTATAAATTAATTAAATTCTATGAATTTTTAAAATTCTTTAAGCTCTGTAAATTTTACTATTTTACACAAAATTTATTTTCCTAATCACTCACTCCTTATATAATGAACGGGGTGAAGGGGGGGGGAAGGGATTGACAACATTTTAAAACAAAGGTTTATTTCCTGCTGCGATTTAGTACCATTGGCCACTGCCGAAAAATCGACCACTAAAACAAAACAAATTAATTAGGATTTTGTATTTAACTTTAATTTATTGTAATTATCATTTGCAGCTCAGTTATAAAATATGTGTATTAGATAAGCGTAATTCAGCTATTCATTGTTAGATGTCTCTTCAAGCAAATTTTAATGTTATTATTTATTATAAGAGATGTCATTAGAAAATTCATTTAATTTTTGTCCAGTGGCTTACAACCATGAACTGATTTTGGAAAGTTGTTTCCCGGGCAACACTAAGTTGAGAAAATTTTGATAACATTAACTTTTTGGTTAATTATAAAGGGATCTTCAAAGCGATACAGCGACAGCGCCTGTGGCCTTTTGTGATTTCATCTCCTGATCCAGCGACAAAAAAAATTGTGCAAATTACACAACATTTGTTCATGGTCCTTCGAGCCGGATCGTAATTCAATTCAAGCGAGCGCATTGTGAAAATTTGGAATCTGCAAGCCGCCATATTATCTTCAAGAAAATTCGACTTGGGATTCCAGTCACGTGAAAATCTACAAAAGGAAAACAAAAGCGTGAGTTGTTTATTTTAATAAAGTGGAAAACTTTGGTTTCGTGCATAATTTATATTCATTGTCGCGAGTGAGTGAATTTAAAGTTGTAACCGAGATTTGGGAAGGTGTGATAAAATCTCGTGTGTAAAAAGTGTATCCTAGCGTGCAAAATGACTGAAGAACAAAAGGATATTGAGTCACTGCGAAGAAAACGTGGCAATATTAAAGCTGCTATGATTCGATTGGAGCTTTATTATTCTAACGTTACGGTGGAAACTGGATCTCGTCAATGAACGTCTTTCCGTTTATCCGCAACAAGTTTCAGAAATGGCAAATTTCGAAGAACGGTACTGTAATTTAAAGGCAAAGTTTCGTGCGTAACGCAACAATATGTTCCATGAGTTGCACAAACAATTTAATTCCACGATGCAGACGTTTGTTCAACAACAAAAGGAATATTTTGACACTCTCCAAGATAGAAGTTTTGCCTTACACACGAATAAGGATAAAATCAAGTTACCTAAAATCACTATACCTCCATTTTGTGGAACTTATGCGGACTTCCCGTCGTTCAAGGATCTCTTTGAAGCAACAATTCATAATATTATGCAGCGAAGCTTTGAACATTGTGAAGCATGTTTCGATAACAGATGCCAATTACGAAAGCACCTGGGATAAAATTGTGAAACGGTACGATCATAAAGATCATATTATGACAAATTTAATTCGCCAATTTTTGACACAACCTCGCATTCATGGTATGGCAAAAGAGATCAGGCAAATGGCTGATACAAGTGATGAAGTTTTAAGAGAATTAAAGGCATTAGGTGATGAAGCTGAAACACGAGACGGATGGCTAGTGTATATCTTACTACAAAAATGCGATGAAGATACAAAAAGAGCATGGGCATTGAAGACAACTGACAACCAACTTCCAAAGATGAACTATTTTATAACATTCCTAAACAATCATAGCAACGCATTAGAACGAGCGCAAGCAAGTCAAAGGAAGATCGTGAGAAATAGTAGTGCAATTACGAATACAAATATTTCGGTAGCAGCAGCAGCTTGCCTATTATGCAACGAACAGCATTTATTGCATCAATGCGATAAATTTCGTGCCTTTGATCACTTTGGGTAATTGCCTTGTGAATATGAGTATCCAGGCGGTTTTCCCTACTGCACTAAATATTATCCAAGATGGACTGGGTCAAATGCGACTATCTCGAGTTCTCTTAGATAGTGGATCGCAAGCTTCTTTCGTCGATGAGAAGTTCTTCAATCAGCTCATGTTGGCCAAAAAATGTGCAAAAGTTGCTATATCAGGACTAGCGTTGTCAGGAATTGTAACTAATGGAGTTGCTAATGTAGAAATAGTGTCACGGTTCACTAGTAATCCCATCAAACGCATATCTTAGTATTGAATACAAAGCGTTTATGGCTGAATATTGTCAACTCAATCACATGAAGGAAATTCCGGTAAATGACATTCCAATGATTAACGGTAAATGTTTTTACCTTCCTCATCATGCCGTGTTAAAAACAAGTAGTACTACTACTGAGGTTCGAGTGGTGTTCGACGGATCATGCAGAAGCTCAACAGGAGTATCGCTCAATGAGACAATGATGGTTGGACCAACAATACAATCATCTCTGTGGGACATCTTAATGCGATTCCGAACTCATAAATACGTAACGACTGCGGACGTAGAGAAAATGTACCGGCAGGTCTTAGTTACTGACGAGGATGCAAATTATCAAAGGATTTTATGGCAAGAAAATCCAGAATCATCTTTAACGCATTACAAATTAATGACAGGTACATGTGGTACTGCATCTGCACCCTTTTGGGCTACCAGATGCCTACACCAATTAGCATTAGACAGATTGTTGTCCCATCCGGAAGCATCTAACATGATCAAAAACGATTTCTATGTAGACGACTTGTTAACTGACTGCAACTCCCTCAAACAGATGCTAAAATTAAAAAACAAACTTACTAAAATTTTAAAATCAGCTGGATTCGATTTAAGAAAATGGTGTTCCAATACTACCTTGATTAATGGAAATGATCCTTATATGCATAAATATTTGCGATGAGATAGCTGCGAATAAAATTCTCGGATTACAGTGGTTCCCACAACATGACTATTTTTCATTTATGGTGCAAGATGTTGCCATTATCTCTGCTGCAAAGCGCAGTATGTTATCAGATGCACCTACCATTTTCGGTCCGTTGGGCTAGTTATCGCCATCTACAATGTTAATCAAAATAATGTTTCAACAATTATTGTTGCAGAAATTGGATTGGGATGATCTACTCCTTGAAATCATCAACAAGAACTATCATAAAATTAGAAGAGAATACCAGCAATTCCAAAATTTAAAAATCTCGCGGTGGATCCAGTGTTCGGAAAAAGTGGAGTTTCATGTGTTTGTTGACGCCAGCGAAAAGGCTTATGCTGCCGCAGTTTTTTGTAGAAATATTTCCAGCGATAACTTCATACGAGTGAGCTTTGTAACTGCGAAAACTAAGGTGGCTCCTATTAAACAAAAATCACTCCCAAGACTTGAATTATGCGCTGCAGTGCTGGGAGCTGATTTAGTGATGGCAGTGTCAAAGTCAATGCAGCATGTAACACACGACATATTTGCATGGAAAGACTCATCGATTGTTTTATCGTGGTTGAGTGACCATCCTAGCAGATGGATATCATTTATTGGCAATAGAACGCCACAAATAATCACTAACTGTCCAAGAGAAAAATAGTCACATGTTAAGTCAAGCGAGAATCCGGCAGATATTGCAACGCGAGGTATATTTCCTTCTCAACTAAGTGAGTACAAACTTTTGGTGGCAGCGGCCTGAATGGTTATTGCAACAATGTTCATTCTGGCCAAAACAAAAGCAGTTGGCGAACGCGAAAGATGAATTAGTAGTTAAATCAGAGATGAGGAAAAAGAACATTGCTACGTAACAAACGCAACTGGATCAAACATTTTTGATTGCTTTAATAGAAAACTGCTCATCTTACTCAAAAGTTAGAATAACAGTTTTTGTGATTAGATTTGTATAAAAATTTGTTGCAAAATATTCCAAAAATACGGTGAAGAGCATTAATTGTCCATACGTAACTACACAGGAGCTGTCAAGAGCCGAAGAAATTTTAATTCGACACGTTCAAAATAACGACTTTAAAGAAGAAATTGGCCGACTGAAAAACAATTTGGCATTAAACCAACAAAGCAAGTTAAAGTCATTAACTCCGTTTCTCGACAAAAATGGTATATTGAGAGTAGGCAGCAGATTAGAAAATACTAGCTGCAATTTTCAAATTGAGCATCCGATTATTTTGCACAAACTGTTTGGTAGCACTAGCCAAAAATTGAAAACACTCTAAAATTTAAAATCACAAAACAAAAAACATAATTTAATTATTTTGTATGTTACACTATTCATTTACATTTGTTATTATGATGTTCTTAGTTTCACTCCAATTAATAATTTAGCCATGCAAAGTCTGATGAGGAAGTCGCCAATCGATGTCTATATATACCTGGAAGAAAACAAAATAAATGATTAACCATCCCAAACAAATTTATGTAATTTATACTTATCTTATATTCACTATGTAAATAATATCCATTATGCGTATTGTCACCATTGTTCAAATATTCTCTAAAATTAAATAATATTTATTGTACATTAACTTATTCTTAAATTTATATTGTATAAGAAAATTATTATTACCTTATGTTGATGTATTTCGTATCTGTCATATTGACATAAGCCAACTCTAGTACAATTTTCATAACAAAATTTATGTTCGAGATATTTCGAGAAATTGCTTAAAAACACTAAACAAAATAAAGGAGACAAACATATAAAAGGGAAGAGATAAATAATATGGATATAAAAAGAAGCGTAAAAACGTTTTTTGGGATTATTATTTATCTGTGTCTGTATGTCAACCAAGAACAACGCTCTTTCAACCAAAAACAATCAAAATTTAATGGCGAAATTAAACTCACACCAAACAATTTTTTTTGGTTTAATTTGTACATCGAAAAATATTTAATTAATAAATAAATTTTGTAAAGTATAACGTGAATATAAAGCCTTTCATTTTACACCGACTGAGCGACAATAAAAATACAGTCCACTAAGTGATTTTGGTGATTTGATTAATCGTGTGTTGCACACAAACATCCATCCTTAGCAAAATAATCGTTACCTATATCCATACTAAATTCCTACATCCTGGTCCTTCTCTAACTTTTCATCTCTTACGACAGAAATTTTGGACGCTAGTCTTTTCTAATCTGCCGCCTACTCTCAATATACGATTTTTGTCAAGAAACGGAGTTAATGACTTTAACTTGCTTTGTTGGTTTAATGCCAATTTGTTCTTCGGTCAGCCATAATTGATTGAAATCAAGTGTTTCCTGTTTTTCTAGTTTTTCTCATTAAACCTGACGCATCGTTTGGACTACAAATTAGGTGGCGATATTTCTCTCTACTGAATATGCTCTTTTAGCCCCGAAGGGCACTTCCATCGTCCCAAAATTAAAGTCCTCTTCGAAACTCACAGAAAAGCAATCTTACGTCGCTGGTGACGATGCAAAAATGTGTATTTAGGTTTTTGATATTTTGCGGGAAGCTGGAAAAATGAGCAAACTTAGATACAATTTTACATCGTCTTTGCATTTTTGTCATCTGCTGAAATCATATATTTTGAAACACCGTTCCCACAATGAGCATTCTGGGGCAAGGGACAAGATTATTGAATTGCTCTCATTAAATTTATAAGAATTGGACGACGAGAAAGTTTCTGAATTTGTTTGTTGGAGTACGAAACCAGACTATATATGGGGCTGTATAGTTATTATTTGCTAAGTACCCTTTTCAGCTTAAAAACTAAGAAACAGCCCAACACATATTCTGCCGTGCTGAGAAAAAAGTCACATGTGCCATTTTGTAGTAGTTTTGAGTAATTTCAATTTTTCTGTTTTCGTTGACCATGTCTTAATATGAAACTTGACTACTAAATAACGTGATTTTATGGCATTTAATGAAGGACATTTGGCTTTTTTAAAAAGCAGAAAAATAGGTATTTGTTTGCTGAATCCAAATATGCTCCTAACGCATTTTTCGAATTTTGACGTTTGTGACTTTTTTCCTTCTTAATACATAGGGACGAGCATTAAATTTTAATTAATCCGTTTATTAGGTGTTATGGTCATGGTGAACGCTAAATAGAAATACTCGGAAACTTCCAAAAGTAGCCACCTATTTATTACCAAAACCAGCTCCCTAAATTGATCAGATTTTGTCAGTCTCTGAATATTAAATTAGTGTGGAAAAAAGAAATTCATTAATTCCGGAATAAGTGTTCTGAATTCCGGAATAATCGAAACCAAAATATGGGCCGGTATTCCGGAATTCCATAATTGGATGACATGGGATATATAAATTAATTTTTGCAGCGGGAAGTTAAACCACTTTGTTTCTAATGTCTGTTATATTACATTTCTGCGACACAGTACTACATAATTCCGAAATACTTCTAAATATTTATAAATGAAAAAATTTGATGGGGTATTCAAAAACACTTTCTAAATTAAGTAGTGTACGACCTTCAACTGAACTATTTTTTTATTTCTCAATTTTAATTATTTTGTTCCCTATCGTACATAGTGAAAATGAAAAATCTTTGCATTGAAAATTTGAATGCCCTATAACTGGATGTGTCCATATTCCTCTAGATCAATGCACAAATGCAATACGTTATGAACGTTGTAAGATAGTTATTCTGTTCCGTATAATACATCGAATTCTTACTCCTCACAAACAAATTATTTTAATGACTGCGCCGCACATGTGTCAAAAAGTATACAGTCATTTGGGTTAGTTAAAATAAGAATACCGCAAACTACATCCAGCGCCATAAAAATATTCGAATTGATTTATTTTCACTTTGTCTAATAAAAGATCTTATTTGCGTCTGAAACTTTCTGTTTTTATATTGAATTTCATTTAGTAATAAATCTTTCATTTCCACTACGAACAGCCTCTGAAATTCATTAGCGAAAACTGATTTATTGTATCCGTGAAATACCCCAACAGAAAAATATCGTTAAATAGATAAATATTGCCAAGAATTGGCCACAACTTACTGTTTGAGATCTTTGCAAGGATACATCATAATTCCTATTTCATATACTTATAGCATTACTTGTAAAGGATTGTTTTTGTAAAGTAAAGAGTTTTATCGGGTTTTCATCATTTTATTCTGCGTTATCATTTGATAAGTTGTTTATACGAAACTTTTCGAAAAATTGATCACTTTTGGATGTAAATGAATCTTTACTAATTTCACTATCACCATCACTATCATTTGCCGTGTTTTTTTATTAGCTCCGGATAGATTGTATCCGGAAAAGCTAATTTTCTGTGATAAAACTAATCATTGACAAGCTATTTATGAATATAATTAATTTATTTAAAACTAATCTATAATTTTTAATTCACCTTTTTAACTAAAAATGTATAAAAAAATATTTAGCTCACCTATTTATCTGGAGCTACTGTCCGGAGCCACTATCGGGAGCAAAGGGAAATTTCAAAGTTTTTTGTTTTTTGTACAACCCTAGAAAATGTGACAAACTTCGTTTTGGTTTAAAAATATTGATGGATGTCAAATTGAAATATGAAATGTCATATCGACGTAAAAACATATAAACGTGGGCGCAAAGATTCTAGACTTTTATTGCTTTGTGTGTGTGTTGATGTGAGTTTTAATGTTATGTGTTCCCTCTATTAACTACACTATATTCTCAAGGTTATGTTCACTACACGTGTTTTATATTAATCCAAAAATGATACCACCAACTATTGTTTTGTTATTTGTATTTTATTCACCAGATAAGCGATATTCGTTTATTTATTTATTTAAATAATTATTAATATTTTATTAAGAATTACAGATATAATCAAAACGTTGATTAGTTTGCAGCCATCTTATTTCGCCGTTTTTATTCGCTCTGTCCTTCCTTCTTGACTCCTTATTTTTTAATCTTGTCATTTTTGAATAACGTGGATTTAGAATACCGTGGTTTTATCAAACCAGTAAACCGAAAAATGTGATGCCAATTTTACTTGCTTCGACGGTAGTGTTGCCACCACAGCTTCATTAGATGTTCTGAAGGCTCTTTATTGGTGTACTAACTGGCGAACGTAGTGCGCTTTGTATTTCAAAGTAAGTGAACAGCTGAAAAATACAAAACTACCTAGTTTTCTATATCAACCACTTTAATTTGTACTTTTTTTGTATTGTCTCATTTGAAATTCAAATTCTTCTTCCTTTTTATAATATTCCTCTTGTAGCAATTCCAATTTAGTTGACTCAGCTAACAAATGTACATCAACACCTTTACCATAAGCTTCCCAACCAAATAGTTGTGCTTTAGCATATTTTTACGTGTCTCCAGTAAATCGTATAAAATTTTCTCCGGCGAACTCATTCGAAAATAATATTAATTTATTTATTTAAGTCTAAACTTAGTGAAAAAAATTCATTTTACTGTTCAGGATGTGATTTTGGATCAGGATTATGCCTCATAGAATGTGTTTTTGGATCACGATATGGTGGATTGGGGTCCAAATTTCTGAGATATTTAGTTGTCTTCATGTATAAATTACGTACAGTAATTCTTTATTTTATAAATCGATCTTTATAACAGGCGTAATCATCTCCCGATGATTATTAGGAGCATAGTAGCGTTCCATCACATAGTTGTTTTCCATCACAATCTATCTAATATCTACTGTTGAATTCTGTTCACCCAAAAACCTTAAAAAAAAAAAAAGAAAAAATGATGTACATCGAAAACCATATTCTTTTCGTCAAAAAACATCAAAAAATGTAATTTTTTTCATAAATTTCACCTTGGCTATTAATACCAACAAAAATAGAAACGTCAATTTTTAGTTGTCAGAGTTGTCAATATATATAGAGTTTTTTGTATCTTTGTGTTAACGCACTTGACTAAACACTATAAAAATCGATTCGAAATTTCTTAAACGTCAAATGTTTTATATTACCAATCTAAACACAAAACAACATCAATTCTTGTTTCATGTACTTTTCACAACACAAAATTTACATTGATTTGAAAAAACGAAAAGAATTAGACATAATTGAAGAATTTAGAAATGTCATACAACTGCATGAAGTTTAATTAAATTTTAGTTTTTTTGTTTACTAGCGACACATGTGTATAATAGCAAGACTTTCAATAGAAATTTCCCATATGCTCTCGATAGCTTGCTATCTGGAGCTAATAAAAAACCGCGGCTAATAACAAATTCACAACGCGGACTAGTCCTTTACATTTTATCAAGTTTTATGTTTTAGTTTTACATATATAATGTACACATATGTTATTACCTCTAATCCACATAAATATTTCAATAAATAAAACTCTAGGTAAAAATTCCTATACAATTACGTGACGTAAACCAATTTTTTTTGTCCTGTTCCATTGGGTTTTTATGTTGTACCGACTAACACCAACATATTCGTTATATTGTACGTGATGAATTTTAAGTTCACTTTTTGCGAATCGAAAATGGTTCTTTTGTTAAATACAAATTTGAGTCATTTTGTTGAGGTTAAAATGAAGAATTTTGGAGTCAAAAAACGATTCGCTAACTTTAAATTCTGTTTTTAAATTAATTTAAATAAATACAACCATTATTTATACCATTAAAAATGTTTAAGGTTTGTTTTGCTTATTATAAAACGCTTTAAATTTGTATCAGAGGTAACGTTATACATATTAACAAAGAACTGTGTTGAGATCAACAGTGCAACAAAACACAATATTTTATGTCAACTCATCAACACTACAACGTCCAATTTTTATATTTTTATCTAATGTGCTGATACTACCTAGCATTTAACCTACTTACAAAAACAATAATGATGTTGAAGCAAACTTGACTCATCAACATTACCACATTTAAGTTTACTGGATAGGAATGTTTGGTGTAATATTTTAGTTCTTATTTTTGTATTTTCTTTTTCTCTAAGTTGCTGACAGTAGCATTTATTTGTATATAAAAGGTGAATATTAAATAAAATAAAATATAATGAATTTAACTCTAATATTAACAACAAGTTGTTAATTCTCAATAACTAAATAGACCCCACCCGTGGCAATCTATTAGTTAACTGTAAATCAAGACTATATTAAATTTACAATTTATGTACAAGAGTCTAAGATTTTACATAGTCCTTCGAGCTACTAAAACAACTGGCACATAGGAAGTACAGACGGACAGTCTGTAACTTCGTCGAGGGTGACGACACCACAAGCAAGCAACAACAGGCACATAACTTCACAAAATTAACGTCAAAGGAGGAGCTAAGCAACAACAAGCATCAATACCACAACAAGTAAACCAAACAACAACAAGATGGATGAATTATTTCATATCCAAGAGGTAACAGGTGGAAAGATTGTTCAGCTAGAGAGAAACTATCGAAAAGACGGTGAAGACAGAAAAACGAAGTCATACTTAGAAAAGAGAATAGCGAGTCTAAAAACGCTATATAACGAATTCGTTGGAAACGATGACAAAATTCTAGGAATGGTCCCGCCTTTGGGCCAAAACCACGCTTTTCTCATAACAAGAAAGAATATGACAGATGTTAGCAATAATCTGGTAGAGGAAATGCGTCATCGTCTAAATAGCGGACCGCCATTGACACCAACGACGTCACAAGAAGTCCTACAATTACCAAACCCACATCTCGAGGCATCATATAAAACAACGCCAGCAATTCGGTTGGATGCCATACAAAGCTCATCAACCGATTCCCAAAAGGAGGAAATCAACCAAGATAACTCAGCGGCAAATCCAAGAACTTCAATTGAAGACGAACAAACTTCCAACTAATTTAGAGACAATTATTATGGCCAGCTTCACGAGAGGGTAGAAGATGCAATGATCAAACTACAACAGTTTCAGCCCCAGACAACAACCACAGCAGAATCAGCAGCACAAGTGAAATTGTCTAAGGTTGAAATCCCGAAATTTTATTGTGATTATGAGCGGTGGGAAACGTTCAACGATATATTCACTGAGCTGCTCCATCAAAACAGTAAACTATCAGATGTGGTAAAGATGACGTATCTGAAACCATACCTGCAGAAGGGAGCAGCCCAAATTATTCAGTCACTTAACAACAACAGGTGATAATTACCAAACCGCTTAGAACATAATTCAAGTAAGGTACAACAACGTGAGGCTACTGGCAAACCATCTATTTAATGCACTATTGTCATTGGCGACAATTCAAATACCATCCGCCCAAACAGTGAAAAATTTGCACGATACGGCACGAGAAATATTGCACAACATAAAGCGACTAAACATGGATTCGCCCTTCGATGCATTCGTGGGTTTCATTTTAAACAAAAAAATTGGACCCAGAATCCATTAGGATATACGAGACAACTATAGAGAAGCCCAGA
Organism: Tipula vernalis; assembly: GCA_958295665.1. Classification (NCBI taxonomy): domain Eukaryota; kingdom Metazoa; phylum Arthropoda; class Insecta; order Diptera; family Tipulidae; genus Tipula; species Tipula vernalis. Next base: position 103,485,515 of record OY282558.1, on the reverse strand, counting down.
GAAATTTCACAACTGGAAGACTTCTTTGGATTCCTGGAGAGAAGGTTTCAATCTTTGGAAGCCATGGGCAATCATAGAGCAACAGCACCACGACCACACATGCAGTATATATCACCATTGAAACGAGTGAATACAGCCATGTTAACCAAAACATGTTGGGTGGAAGGGTGTTAGGAGCATCATGGTTTAAATCAATGCCAGCAATTCAAAAAGATGTCAACATTAGAACGAGCAAGGCTCGTCAACTCAGCCAACTTGTGCATTCGATATTTAAGCCAGCATCAAGGAAGAAACTGCCAGGAAGTAGTTGCTACCGGAAGTAGTGTCAAAACCGCCAAAACATTCGTGATCAGCCAGCAAGGACAAGTTTTACTACCAACTGCATTAGTCAGAGCTGCAACTTGCACAGGCGATTTTTTCACACTAAGAGCTCTAATTGATCCAGAATCACAGGCCACATTAATATCCTCCAAGGACGCAAATTTATTCAACTTTAAAAAAGAGAAAGTACACGTCACCATCTCAGGAGTAGGTGGAAAAAAAGCAGGCACGTGCAGATGAGATTTCCAAATGAATATCAAACCCTTGATATTCGACAAACTCTACCAACAATTACCCTTTGCCACAACCAGCTGGACGCATCTCAACCAAATACAACTGGCTGATCCACACTATAACCAGTCACAGCCAATTGATCTTATACTTGGCGCGGATTATTATCCAACTAGAGTTGATCAACTAGAGCCAATGGCACAACAAACGGAATTCGGTTGGATTGCAACTAAAAGTATAGAGGATCAACTGAGATACTGGTAGAAAATGACTCAATACCTGAAGAGAGAGATACGAGACATGTAAAGAAGAGAGGGACCGTCAATCATCTAGCGCTAGCCACATTATCCATTTGTTGCTTTTTGGGACTTCTCGTACAAGCCAACGTATACATAACCCCTTTCAATCACTCCACAGGGATTTACTGCGAAGAAATAGGTAAACTCGAAGTGGTAGCTATGAAATGGATATTGGTGGTTTATTACAATATGAGCAATTACTGGGAAGAAATTGAAACCTTTAAGCAAACACAATATGAATTAAAGGCGGCATGCTTGAATATAGCTGGGTTAAATTGCGACCTAATTCTTCAACAAATTCAATGGCAATACAACAATTTGATTGCGGACAATGCATTATTATTAGTAAGTAACAAGGAGGTACAACATCCGAAACGAGGCCTAGGAGACACCATAGGACTAGTGCTAGGCGATATGTTTGAGATCTTGACAGAACGTGAGGCAAGATACTATGAAGCACAATTTGAAGCCATAAACAACGATGAGCAATAGTTAGAGTCATTGATAAAGAGTCATACCACCATAATAGACCACACAATTAAAATAGTAAATCATAATTCAAATCTCACCATGGAATTATTAAACAACCTGATAGAGCAGCAGAGAAGGCTGAATGCTGTAATGGAATTATTAAAAGAATACTCCATCAGAGAAGAAAAAATTCGCTCGATATTAACCTCAACAATTGAACTGATATTAATTCTGAAAAATTTGGAAGATACGCAACAAGCCTTACATGATGTTGTCCAGCACGCACACAACAATTTATTCCATCCCTCATTACTTGCCCCCGCTCAATTACAACAAGAGCTCGAATTAATCAAACAACACATACCAACAACCATAACCATACCTGGGCATGGCATCTCTGATCTCCTTCACATATATCACAGTAACCCAGAGTAAAACAACACGCAATCGTACGTTACATTTGGAACATTTTACATTACTAACAAGAGAAGAAGTGAAACAATGCCAACTATTCCAAAATAACCGATTTTTATGTGAAATATCGCCAATTTATAACGCAATGACTAACCAAAATCAATGCGAATTAGCGATCTTACAACGAACAGCAATTCGATGTTATATGCGGCCAAAGCATTAAATCATTCAGTCTCCAAGGATCAGGGATATTAGAAATCAAGGCTGGATGCGTTATACATCGTTGCCATCGGTTCAGCTTCCAACCACATAAGCGAATCGTTCCGCAGACCACTCAGCACATTAAACGGAGCCAACAACTTAAGGACGTTCATCACACGGGTTCGAAATAAAACGATATAGGATACGATGAGCCTCAGTTCGTAAATCTTCAGGATGCCACGCAACTGGAACAAGAAATACAAGAGGTTAGGGAAAAGGAAGGACGACTACATGAGGGGAATTTTGATGATGATACAGACAATTTTTTGGATTGGTATAGCCATATGTATTATTTGGGGCATCAACTATATTAAACAAAGGCGAACAACGCGTTCACCCCTTCACCTCTTCAACGTTCGGAAGCAGGAAATCAGCAACGGCAGCCCCGGCATATGTTAAATTTCACTGTATAACGATCAACAGTAATGTGTTTTAAATTTAACAATTAGTTTTTTAATTGAATTTTTGATGTATAACCAAATAATTACGGTAATACTAGCAAAGTAATCATCGCATCAATTGTTAATAGAAATTTTGTTGAATTAATGTAGAAAATCGTTACCGACATATCACACAGTCATAAATAATCATGCAAATCTGACTGAATTGATAATTATATTTTTTCTGCACTTTACAGGGCGATGAATTTGTCAATTTCAAAGTTCTCGTCTTTTTTTTTTTATTTGCCTTCCTACACTTTGAATCTGGCTGAACTAATAGTAAAACTATAGTATGCACACTGATCTAAAACTATCCCACAAATACGATTTTTGCAGGCTTCGAAAAGCGCGCTGCATCAAGGGAAGACGCAAGAGTCGATTTTCGTATTTTGTCCTTTATGAAGGAAAATAAGAAGAAGATGGAAAATACTGATTTGGGGCTTGTATTGATTATTGAATCGGTCAAAAACTCGACAGTCCGAGCTACTTGATGTGATGTAGAACTTTGGTTTATTTGAATTCATCTAGGAAATTTCATTGAGCTAATTGTGCCTTAGTTCCTGACCGCATACAAATAAATCCAGTCAGTGATCGTTAGCTGTTACGACAACGAATAAGGAAAATGTGCCACAGAATGGCCAACTATTGTGTTCCACAGCTAATTAGTGAATTAGTAAGTTTTTGCTAGCATTGGTATTGAGTCGCGAGCAAATGTGCGGTAAAAATCGATTGGTTGCCAGTTTAACAACACCATTCAAATCAAAAAACCTTAATAGTTAACAATTAGACATAAATTCTGTTATACGTTAACCAAATCATTACATAAAATCCTAACACAAAATGTCGCTATTAAAGCAATACTGGATATCCTTTTCTCATTTAAAAATTCCTTAAATTTTGGGGTTTCCTTAAATAATTTTAATATTAAAATAATTAAATCATACAAATAAAAGAAAAGTTTTATTATGAAACCACAATACAAAAATAACAGTAAATTTTATTAATATTTATAAACGTTTATATTTAAGTGAAACATAATTAAAATAAATTAATACAATTATTTTCTCAAATATTTTGTGTAGTTATAATAATTTGGGTTGGTTTTGTTAAATTTGGGTTAGATACAAAAAAAAAAAAAAAATAAAAATGTAATGAGGATACATCATATTGAAAATAATTTACGTCTGGTAGTTTATGGAACAGTACAGAGAGTGTATTAAAATTACTATTTGTATATAAAGACATCTAAATCCTAATAAATTATAACAATATAATTAGGATTACACGACTATATTACATTTAGTATTACATTACGTACATAAAAAACACGACATATTTGACCTTTCAACATTTTTTTGTTCTTTTATTTAAATTATGCAAATGTAAAACTATTACAAATTTTTCCGAGAACAGAGAGAAAAATCCATTCATTTTCCGGTATCATTTATTATATTGTGCTTTAGGCTAATCTTGAAATATATATTATTATCCTGTAGCTATGTGTGTATAGCAGAATATAAGTAGAACATACATATACAAACACATCCACACAGGTTAAACTTTTATTATTTTTGGAATTTTTTTTTTCTAGTTTAGTTTAGTGAAATAACATTATTCTGGTGCGATATACACGGTGGTGGTAAAATGGTGGTATGTTTGTACGTATGTAAAAAAAAGATTTCTTGCTGTTCCCTGCTCCTCTCTCTGTGCTTCTGAGCTAAATTGTTTACACTCAATTTCTTTTCAATTTTCTAACTTTAATAATTTTTATCACGTATTCAAAATCTGGTTTGATATGTAGGAAAATGTATATTTATTTGACGTCATCTGGATATTATGAAGATTTATGAGTTATGACATACATATATATAAATATAACAAATAATTTATAGGACACAGGAAGTCTATACTTTTCAATATACCGTACATAGGTAATCAGTACATATTTTGTATGTAAGCAAGAAATAGTTTCCGGAGACATACTCGTATACTGGTATCAGGTATAAATCCATTTTTCTTATTTACGTAACATATACCTACCTACACCCAGTAAAAAATACATAAATCATCGACACTTATAATCCTATCAATAATAAATCTGTTACTATTATTTATGGAATCACAACAAATTAATAATGATTTTTATTAAAAAATGTATTTTAACAAAAAAAAATGTGAATCCATACAAAAAAGTTGTTGTGAAAGCGTGATCCAGAAAAAATTTTGTAATTTTCACGAAGTACTATAATTGTGCTCATGTATGTACATTGTAAATTAAAAATGTTATGAAAAATTAATAAATGGTTTAATTTACGTAAAATTTAATTAAATAATAATAATATTGTTGTTTTAATAATAACAGAAAAATATTGATTTTCATTATAAGTATGATGAAGTTAAGTAGGTGTATTGCAATTATTATTTACTAGTAGAAAAAGCCCGTGATACGGGCGAACATATTTACTTATTTACATGTTACCAGCGAATACCCGGCGTGCGCTGCAACGCCTTTTTGTAGCAAATGGTATTGATATTGATATATATATAATAGCGGATATCCGGCATGTGCTACTAGGCTATAAAAAGAAATACATTTTGTTTATTTATTAAATTTTTATCTTAATGCTAGCGGATTAATAATATTTTTAGTTTTTTCGGTAGGTGTGTAAACATAAAGATTTTTCTGCGTTCCAACTCTGGAGCAAGCAACATATAATTGGCCGTGCAAAAAAAAAAAATTTCTAAGTTCAAACCAGCAACACTTAGCGATTGGCCTTGAGCCTTGTTGATGGTTATGGCAAAAGCCGGACGCACTGGAAACTGTAATCGCTTGAAATCGAAGGGCAAATCGGTTGAAATCATTGTAATTCGTGGTATCAGCACATCTTCTCCTTTACATTTGCCGCTGATGATTGTGGCTTCGAATAAATTCGGCGATAGTTTTTTAACAGCAAGTCTTGTTCCGTTGCACAATTTCGGTGGATCTAAGTTGCGAATGAGGATCAACGGTGAACCAACTTTTAAAGTTAATATTTTATTTGTTTATTTATTTGATTTACACATAAATTTATTTAAGTTTTAGCGCACTCCATTTTGAGCCAAAGCTCATTTACAACAGAGCGTGCCAAACGAGAAGGATGGTTCAATTAGACAAAAATCCATTTTTAGGTCGGCCAGCCTCAATCATTACGGACCATGAATTATACAATTTCACCTGGATTTTTCACTCGCATCGCTCGATCATCAATGGCAGGACGATCAGGATTTTCAATCTTTTGTAATTTGGATAATATTCCGTGGTTGGGGTGCCCCATAGCTTTTTGATTAAAATTTCAAAATAAAAAAATTAAAAAATATTTTTTTCACAGAAAACGTCCGATTGACGTGAAAGTCAAAGCCAATCCCTGTATAATATGTGTGGTGGCATTCCAGATGGTTGCAAAGAGTTAAGAAACTCTATTGGATAGTTAACAGCTTGTTCCTCATCTATAACTGTGTCAATCGATTTGTACTTGACAACTTCACCGGGTATAGCTTCAGTTGAATTTGATTGTTAATTTTGTTGAATTGACTGCATTTGGCAAAAGTTTGGCGGAAAAGATATTTCACGTGTAGTCGGATCAATCGGAAGTTTTCCATCGCCCATATCCAAAAGCTGTTTAGCGAATATTTGCAGAGAAGCATCTTGAAGTAAATGCACCTGCATTTTTTGATCAGTAGTCAACAGTTGTTTCTGAGCATCGACAAAATGGCGCAATTCATCAGAATTATATTGTCGTTCACGTACCAAATCTCTGTTGTGAACATTGTTTCGATCACGTGTCGGTGCTGGTAGTCCAAGCTGGCAAAGAATTTTGTTGTTGATCGAAATACATCTATCCTCAAGTAGTATGAGTGCTTCATTGAACATGTCATTCAAAAACTGGATTTCCACATTCGGATTCGTTCTACGTACTTGTCTTAGTATATCGTCACTCATGCTTTCTTTATTCTTTTCCCAAAGATTTTTTGGATCAGAAGGCGCTAAAAAGTCGTTAAAATAATTGCAAACAGCGTACGAATTTGTGGCGGAAGACACGTGAGTGCTGCTTCTGCCAATGTCGTGTCCCAATGCTGATCGTTTTCAAGTAAGCCGAGTCGATAACATGCTTCTCTGTACGTTTCACATATTTCTTCATTAACCGTTTTCAAAGCTTGGAATGATGTTGGACCTTTGACTGTGTGAAGCAACATTCTCAAATAGTAACATTCAGCATTATTTGGATGTACAGTATATACTCAACCCAATGCATCAGATGCACGAACACCAGCATAGTCTAGAACAACAGCGCCTCGCTTTCTCCTGTAAAACATTATGCTTGTTGTGTTCCAAGTGTAATATTTTGGAACTGCACGATACAGCAATGTTTTCGCAAAATTATCAGCTTGACACAATTGAAAAAAAACCTTGACCGTTTTCTAAATGAATAGCAAGATGTTGAACAGTTGGATATCATTCGTGAATACTGAAAGTAAGAATTCGCCAGACACCTTTATTTACTGCTGATGTAACGACCCATCTGAAATTGAGTGATTTCATCGATTCGATTTGAAAGCCAGAACACTGCCATGTCACTGCCTTTGTTAACATATTTGCATATGTAGTTAATCGATTTTACGGAGTTGCAGTATTCCACATTGATATGAGCTTGAAATGTTTTTGACAGTATTGGACTGTATGGAACAATCCATCTGTTATCAATGTCAATATCAACGTTTCTTACTTTAATGGTGGTGGTGAATCCTCCAACTTCGGGCTTTCGTCGTCTGTATTTCGGATATCTATCCACACCAGTTTGAGTTTCATCATTCAAATCGCGTGGAAATCTTTTCGTGCATTTCTCGTCTTTCATGCAATGCGAACTCATATTCAATGCTCCGCATGGGCTGTTCATCATGTTCTTGCAGACAACGTCAAAAAGTATTGGATCTTCTTATTGATTCGGTATAGTTCAGCAGATATAACACTATCGATTTGAGTTGGAACAATTTTTTCTTTCAGCCAAATTAGAATATGAGCGTGCGGTAAATTCCGTTTTTGCCATTCAATCGAATACATCCAGCATTTCACTTCGCCGTAAATACGATTTTTTATTATGAGATCCATGAGTTTCAGATCATGTCTGTGATGCGATGACTGACCAGGCGATAGCAAATCTTTGCTTTCCGACCAAGCTGAATTGCACGTAAATGTGATGTAATGATCTGCTCACCCGTATCTTCGAACATACGTCAAAGCATCTTGAGCACACTCATGCATATGTCTTCGGCTTCCAGTATATTTGACCAATGTTGGCAGCGTTTCCATCATTTGCAATTGCATCGCACAAATGAATATAATCTTTTACACGCAATTTCTTTTGGTTCAAACGAATGTACAGAAGCCGCTCGCTTTCAATTTTGGCGTACATGTCAACAATGAACTGATGAAAGAGTTTACGGCATTTCAAAATGTGATTGGATTGTTGAGCTCTTATCATAATGCGATATGCATAATAATCGATAGATGAAACCTGTAATACGAATAGTTTTGTTTAATAAATTTTTCCCTATATATAAAGAGACAAACTCATTTATGCATTTTGGACGATATTTACTTCAAAGTAAAATAACAAACCTTTTTTGTTGTTGCTGCACCAGTGACAGAGTTTATCTGCATGACGTTGAAATGGTATCCATCTTCACCTTGCCAAAACAGCATTGGGTATTGGAGAGCATCATACGATCGGTGTGTTTCAGAGACGCGCTGCAAATTTGTATTTCGTCTTTGAATTATGATGTCTCGCCGATTGAATTCCGTTCCAACCATAACGACTGCCACTTCGTTTATCGTTGGAGCATTAAAGTGTCGTTCATGCTCACCGGATGGTGTTTTATTGGCTCTTATAATGACTTTGTAATCATCTGAAGGCATTTGATATAGTTTAACCAAACGATTATGCTGGTGAAATAAACGTTGCAAATTTGAAATAATTTCACGTTGAATGTTGGCGTAAAACCTGGAGAAATATTTTATTTTTGATGTATTTTTTTATGAAAAAACGAAAAAAAACAGACAAACCTGTATTGCTAACAATGTTTGTAGTTCCGAATGAAGTTATTTGAAAGCTTGAATTATATTTCCGAATGTTTTCCAAAAAATGTTTGGACAACACTGTATTGTCAGAAACGTAGCTTATAAGTGGTTCAGGTGGCTCAACTAGTGGTGACGACCATTCGAACAGCACATGCCGGGTGATTCCTTTTGAAATTTCAGTGCGTGGCATTACAAACAGAGTGCTCATCGGCCCAATCACAACATTCGGATGATTAGTGTAGTCGCAGTTTTTGTCATAATTGAATGCCGCCAACTGAAAATCGATTCTGTGTCTCGTTTGAGCCGCTCGTAATTGACTACCTTCAAGCCGGTTTTCATGGTGTTGGGGAGTTTTAGCAGCTCTTGCTGTAGTAGCTCTGATTCGAACTTGTTCTAGACGTGCGTTTCTACTGCTCTTAACTGCCGCTCTTTCAACCTATTTGACTCTAATCGTATTTCACGTTGTTCGGGTGTTTCGGTTGCTCGTGACTGCTGATCTCTCAGCCGGTGTGACTCCAAACGCACTTCACGTTGTTCGGGCGTTTCGGCTGCTCTTTCGGCTCTTTTTCGTTTCGCATTTGCTGTATTTCTTCCAATTACAGCTCTTTTCGTTGGCATTTTTGATAACTAATATTTTTTATTTTTGATATGTGGATAGATAATTTTTGCAAGCAATTGCAAACAATACTCGAAATCACCACCAAATTTCACGAAACCAAATATTTTTTTACTATTTATGAGGTTTTTATCGACGCGATAACCACAAATGAGAAAACTTTCTCATGAGAATCACAGATTATTGTTTTTTGTGTTGACAGATTATGCGCCAACTAAGATTTTTAATTCATTTGGAAAAGAACTTCGCACTCTAAACAAAGCCACATATAATTGGCCATGGGCAAATACAGGCTCTGGTAGAAATAAACCTACCTTTTCCATAGTTTGCCCCTGTTACTTATTAATTGTCATGGCAAATGCTAATTTGATTGGGAATTGTCTTCTCCGTAAAATAAATGGTAAATCAGGATTTACTGGTGCCAAATCTATCCTTGGAATAAATACCGTATCCTTTTCTGCACTTCCTGTAAGTACTTCTGCAATGATTAAATTTAGTTTCAAATCTTTAACCACCATTCTTGTTCCATTACAAAATATGCGTTTAGTATTTAAATTTCTTAATAATATAACAATGCTCCCTATATTTAACTTAAGCTTGTGAAGCGGCATTCTTGAAGATGTAAGTTCATTAAGAAATTCAGTTTGTTGTGGACTGTATGAAATTTTTTGGTTTTAAGAAATATAATTTTTTGTTGAACACTATATTTCAATGAAATTAAATTTATTAAATTAAAAGTAAAACAATTGGTTGTATCAGAATTAATTTATTTAAAGTGAAAACTTTGAAGAATTTTTAATGTCACAATGTGTATCTTGCGAATACTAAAAACATATTAACTAAAAATTTATTGATTTTTGTTGCTTATAAAACCATAAAAAAATACTTAAATATAATTTGTTACATAAATATTTATTATGTTGGCAATAGCTGATTGGCGGTTTTGACTTATTCATTTATGGTTTAAAATTCGCGGTTAACTATAAAATTCAAATATTAGTTTGGACACAATTTATTGAAATTATTAGTTAAGTCTCAAACCGTTGACCGATGGTGAATTACTTGGTCAAAGTTACTTTACATAGGTGACACTACTATAAATAAAGGAATATAATACAAATTAAATTTCTGTAGGTAATTCTAAATTAAATATTTAATATACATTTAATTAATTAAATTTAATATAATGTAGCATCACCTGCCCAAATATATTAAATGAGCTTGGGATTTCACTTAAGCTAAGTATGTATTAATAATAATTATTAATGTATTTTTTATGTTTTAGATTCAATGTCGCTTTGTTTACGTTAAGGTGGGTATAGGCCAATTACTCGGGCCTTGCTCGAGGTTAAAATATAAGGAATGGAAAAGGTAAGGACACGACGTATAATTAACGTGAATTGTTTTGTGCTGCCATAACACACGATTTTCTTAATTCTAATTTGTTTTATCTTTCTTATTTTCTTTTAGGTTGATTGTAACTGGAAATTACGATTGGGTCTAAACACAGTTGGATAATTCTGCTTATCCTCATCGTTTGCATCGTCAATAGAGTCAGAACTCAAATAGATATTAATTTCTCCTGAAAAACGTAACAAAACTTCATTCGTTTATCTTATCTACATCTGTATTCTTTGGACATAAGATTGTCATTTTGGAATACCTATAAACTTCGTTAGGAGATAATGTTTTCCCAAAGATTTCGGTAATTATCGAATCTTTACAAATGAGATCCGCTAGAATTTCAATAATGTCATCAGGAAGTCCATATTCGTTAGTTAAAGTTCCATCGTCTAGTTTGATTAACCAACCACTATATTCTGAGTCATTGTTTTGAAGCCTAAGAATTTTAAAATTTTCCCACAAATTAGTAAATTTTATACAATTCTATACTCTTTTTCCTTTAATAGTTTGTCAACTGTTTTTAAAGCAACATAGTTGATTTATCCCATATTATTAATTTAGCTTTGCGTATTGCTTCCGCGTCAACAGATGCCAATCGCAAAGAGGATGTAGAAGCGTCCAAAATTGGTACAGGCAATTTAAATTGGGAGGGTTAAGTTCTACCTTCATCAAGAAGGTTAGCTGCTATTCCTGTTGAAGCAACAGATAAAACAATATTTGACTCTCCGCGGATTGTACGTAACAATGCTTTATATAAGTATGTTTTTCCTGCACCTCCTGGTCCATCAATAAAAAAACACCTGTAGGAATGGCATTCATTGTTAGCAGCGTTCATTACAATTTCAAAAGCTGTCTGTTGTTCTCGATTAAACGAAGATTGCATATGTAGACCTTTTTGTGTTAGTAGGTTCAATTAAATTGTTAGGAGGATACGGAAGTCCAAAATCAGAACAACTTTTACCGTGAAGCTTAAGTGTATCTTAAATATCTTTTAGAGCAAACATCTCACATTGAAAACAGTGATAAATATGTCCTACATGACGATCAATATAATCTGCACATATTTCTTATTTAAATTTGTTAAAAAGATCAGCAGCATTAGAAGGAGATGCAAAAATACAAATATATGCAAACATATCTGGTAATTGGCGTGGCATTCCTACAATTACAGCGTCTACGAGTGAATTATCCCAAGTTGCGTCATAATTAAATAAACCACGTTGTTGAGCCGCTTCTTTAAATGTTGTGCTTGTATGACCTCTGAATGTTTTCAATTCTTCGAAGGATGACACCCCTGACACATGAAGTAGTAATAATCGTAAACAAAAGTTTTCTATATCAATCAAGCTTACGGAAAAAATGCGTCCGATTGTGGTGTTACCACCTCTTTGTCGAAGTTTCCATGCACTTGTGCTTTTATCGAACACATAATGGTTTGGTATATCGTGATATAGAAAAGCATTCGCATTTACATCCATTCGATTTAATTTAAAAATGGCTGTTAGCATTATGCTTTATTAGTAGCTTGATTGATTCTTTCATGCATATTTTCTTCCGTAAATATATCAGTTTGTTCATCTGGTAGATGGATTGGATGTCTTACAATATTGTGCGATTGCTCGTGCATGTTGAAACTGAATAGGCGCTAGGCTGCTTCAGTAGCACTAACATACCTGGAGTCCATGTATGTTTTAATTTCATCATGGTTGAGCGTACTGTGTCGAGCAATTTTTATATTAGCACAGTCATGCCCTTTGTAAACATATTTGAATATAAGTATTTGACGCTTTGAACACTTTAAACTTTAAACTTAAATATGGATTGTATGGTACAATCCATCCATTGTCTACAATCTTACCATTAAGTAAAATGGTACCATTATTTCTTCTCCTGTATTTTGGATATCCATCACTGTTTGCTAATGTTTCGTTTTGAAATGTTTTCGGAAAATCTTTGCTACATTTTCCAATGATCATACATGGCGCGCAAAGACTTTTGCTTCCACATGGACCATGTATCTTGTGCTTTGTTACAATAGCATAAAGTCTAGGGTAAATATTAATATTCGGTATCTCGGCAGATATAGTCTTGTCTATTGCCGCTGGAAGTTAATTTTCGATTACGATATGGTTTAAGAGGTGGTCTTTTAATAAACCACATAATAGACCAATACATAAACAAGTATGTTATGGAAAATAGGATGGACCTTTATTCCTTCGAAAACTTGATGGATTCATTTATGATCCAGCTGGGTAGCGATCCGAAACACATACTGCAAAGTTAGTAGTGTTATTGTACGGATCAAAAAATTGATGTTTTGGGTACGACTCACCTGACCGTAACTCAATTGGTGTAATTTGTGGGCAGAAGTTTAAGGATTATTATTGTCATTGATTGAAGGGCCATGTGGGCGATAGGCCACCTCGCACTGCGACCTAAAAGATCTATTGTGCTGGACCCTACTTAATTATCCGTCCAGTCAATATTCAGGCTCTCAATGAATCTGATAATACTACCGGCCGGTACCAGATACATACTATGTGATCTTGTTGTTCTCCCTCCTAGATGTTGCAGTCTTTGCTGGAAAATGGCTGGGCATTGGCACAGAATATGTTTCGCTGATTCCGCTTCCAGATCACAGAAGCGGCATCCATCTGTCGTATTTAGGCCCATCTTCTTAAGGTGATACCTCAGACCTGTGAGAAAGCCAGTAAGCAGCCTCAATTTAGGTTTCCTAAGATCAAGACACTACTTAACCCTGCCAGACGAAGGTGATATACATTTCTTCGCCTGTCGCACATCTGGAATTTTGCGCCAGTAGGAGAACTTTTGAACATCTTCCCAGCGCTTTACCGCTGCTCTAAGGTATGCCTTAGTGACGCCGCAGAATGGTTCAAGCCCAATAAATGGAGAGGCAGAACCCTGACGGGCGAGGCCATCAGCTGCTTCATTTCATTCGATTCCAGTATGACCTAGCACCCACATAAGTGTTACCTTATTTGAGCCTGCCAGATGTTTAATAACCTTCAGACAATCCCATACTAGCCTTGGCTCAATGGTACAAGACCTAAAGAGCCTTTAAGGCCGATAGCATGTACTTCTGCTTGAATAACGGTAGCATTGGTACCCAAGGACTTCGAGAGGGCAGTGCCAGCCCCATCTTCCGTTTTTTATCTATCTGTAAACCATACGATGGACCCTCGCTCAAAGGATGGTCCACCTGCACTCCACACATCCCGGTCAGGTAACCTAACACAGAATGGTTTATGGAAGTCCAATTTAGCTCAGTTCAACAGTCGGAAGGCATTCCTTAGGTACGGTCTGTCTGAAATTTCTTAAGGATTTCCAGATGACCCACCATATTGCCTGGTTTGATATTTCCTTCAGCCTGCATTTTCAGGGCCATAATTTTGCAGCGTCCTTTTTAACATGCAGGTGAAACGGTGTCAGTCCTAGAAGTGACTCCATCGCAGCGATTGTTGGTTGTAGTCCCCAAGTACGCCAATAGAGTCTTTGACAGGCCTAGAAAGCCTTGGTGGCTCTATCTTGAACTTTCAACAAATGTTGCTTCCAGTTCAGTTTTTGATCTAGGATAACCCCTAGATATTTACCCTCGCTGGAAAAAGGAACCGTTTAACGAGGGAGCTGTAAGCGCGAGCTTTTTCCTCATAAAATGAACAATGTCAATTTTGTTTGGATTGATACTAAGTCCTTCCTGGTAACACCACTGCCATATTATATTGAGTGCATTTTCCATACGATCAGAAATGAACTCATCAAACTTTCCTTTGATTATGATAGCTACGTCATCCGCATAGCCCTGGACATAAAACCCATGGCTACTCAGAAGGACCAGTAGTCTGTCAATAACCAATGACCACAAAAGAGGAGATAGTACGCCTCCTTGGAGACATCCCTTTACCTAGTCTGGCAGCATGGAACGCATCCTTTTTTCCATTACTGCCCTTTCTATCGATCCGTAGGATGTATTATTAAACGCTCCTCAATGTCCACAAAGGCACAAAGGGCAATTTCCTTGTATGTCACTGCTTTCTCAATCGTCGTGAATAGACGGCTAAGGGCCATCACAGTCGATTTACCAGTTTGATAGGCAAATTGGTCCCGATGCAGTGGAATTTTTCCAACGCCACCTCACTTCTAATTTGATAGTCCAGGATTTTTTTCATCGTCTTCAATAGAAACGATGTGAGGCTAATTGGCCGATATGCCTTGGCACGGTTGTCTGTCTGGACGAACCCCCCCCCTACCCCTGGTATAAAGATCACATTAACCTTCCTTTACAGTTTTGGAATATAGTTAAAAGCATAACTTGCTCGAAACATCTGGATCAAGCTGGGGATTATTTCCTCAATACCGTTTTGAAATAAAGCTGGAAAGATACCATCCTCTCCAGCGGATTTGAAAGGTTTGAAAGACCCAACAGCCCATCGTACCTTTGCTGGGTGTGAAAATTTTCCCAGCGAGACTCCAGATCCTACTGTGAGGCGCATAGGCCATCTCACTTGAGGGATCGTGCGGTTCCTCTTCGGCTCCTACCACTACTGAATCCGGAAAGTGGGTATTTAACGGTACCTCTAAGGTTTCCTTCCGGTTTCCAGTGAATCTCCCATATTGCTTCTGGAGAAATACTAAACCATTTGAATGATTCCTGGAAAGGACTTTTTGGAGACGAGCTGCAGAGGGCATTTCATTGATTCCCTCACAGAAATTCCTCCGTGTAGCCCTTTTGGATCTTCTTAATTCGAGATTATATTCCGTCAAGGCCATGTTATACTCGCCCCAAAAACCGGTGCGCTTAGCCTTGTTGAATAATCTTCTCGATTTTTTCGTTAGTTTACCCAGCGTCCCGTTCCACCAAGGGACCATCTATGTGGACTCTCTTCGCTTAACCGGGCAGCTGTTCTCGTAAGCCAAGTGTATACAATTATGCAGCTGGTTTGAACAGATCTCCAAACCCTCTGCAGACTCTATGTTCCCCACAACCGAGGGCATTTCTGATTCGAGTGAGACTCTATAAGAGTCCTAGTCAGTCAGTTTCGGAATTCTAATTTCTTGGCGCTGGATGATCTCGGCCGCCAAATCGAATCTGATGTGCAAGTGATCCGATAATGAGGCCTCTTCAGACACATGCCAGTTTTTTACCAGGTAGCTGAATGTCCGTGCTACCTCACACCGTGTGGTGCGCGTTTGCATCGCATCCTTCAGGTATGCCAGCACATTCCGTCTGCAATGAGCTATGAGCCGCCTAACTTCAAGTAGAGGTATCAACTCTGAGTCTCCAGGAAAGTAAGCGGGGGCCACTATAGCCTCCTGTTTGCCTCTTTCACCCAGAATCTCGACTATTATTGCAACCAAGCCCTGGAGATGAACTCTGAAATGAGAATAAAATTAATTTGCGAACTGGCCAAAATAGCCGCTCTTGGACTCTCAGTTCCGGTCTGATAAATTAACTTACCCACTTGATTTGGTATACCTCTAATCTGGTTACCTGTCACCCATGGCTCCTGGATTAGAGCCATGCCAATGTTATGGTAGATAAACCTACGACAAAGGACTCCGAAGGCGCCTTTGCATGATGCAGGTTTATCTGCAGGCAGGCGATGGATGCCTTAATTTTTCCGAAGGCCTCTTCAGAAGGCCCTGTTCAGCCTCTTTTTCCGCACCGCCACCACCCGCATGCTTTTTTTGTCCAGCCGATGGCTGACCAATGTCTTCCATCTCCGTTCTGCTGGCTCCCGCTGCCTGAGAGCATCCAGCCCTCACCAGTGGCTTGCGCGGAGGGAGCCTTTGCGGGGTGTTCTCCCATGGAACCCCTGATGCCTTTCTCTCTTTTTGCCGCCTCCTCCTCACCTGTCTCTTGGAGAGGGCCGCCCCCCAGTGGTCTTGGCTATACATCCCGCCATCGTAGCCCCCACAGGCTTGATCACTTGGGTCCCGCCCACAGAAGCCGATTTGGCACCACCCTGACCACCCTTGGGATGCAGTTGGACAGTCCCAAACTTATAGTTGACTTTAAAGCCAATCCGCTTGAGCCTGTCAACTGAAGAATGGTCCATAGAGAATGTGCAAAAGGCCGAAGAGCCTTTCGCCTCTCTCCTGATCACTCGCCAGTTGATCGCCTGCATGCCCTTGTTTTGGCTTTTAATAAAACCAAAAAGCTGCTCCGTGGGCAATACAGCACTATTTGGGAAGGTGCAGAACACAATCCTGGCTCGAGGCAGATTTTCCGATCAGCTGTGCACCCTTCCATGGCTTGATAGTTCCTATGGCCTCCCTGAGCCACTGAACAGTAGCCCGATCAGCGCAGGTTATTACCAGCCAACCAGGCCGAAACTGACTGCCAAGGTAATCAGTACAGAATTTACGGGCCCCAAAATACGCGGGCCCTAGGCACTTGCCTAGTATACCTAGGCGTTAATCCGTCTCTGGTCATATGTATAGGCAACGCTCTTCATTCGAAAGTAGCACGGTTGGTATGGTAGAACGGTTCGTTATGGATCAAATTTAAATCAATTATTACCGTCTAATCTTATAACCGTAACCTACCTTCACCGACCGCTTTTCATTTAATAAATTCATAATTTTCTACCACTTCAACAACATGAAAAATGTTACACACCTAATGCGAAGGCAAAAAAAAATATGTAACCAAAATGAAAAACAAAAATCCGAAACTTTGAAAATTTATCTCACGCGAGCACCAACAAAAAACTGTCATCAACAGCAAGCGAACACGGTTAAGTCAAATAAATTTATCTCGTATTGTTACTAATTATTATTACAAGCACAAATGTTGTGTAATTATTATTATTCGTGTGATATATATTTCGAACAATAAAGTAACAAATTTTCCCATGTTTTTTTTTTTTGTGCTTTTGCTACTTTATAATCTATATTTATATACACTTACATTACACTTTTATTTAAGTTTAAAAAGTTTGTGTGCTAACAAACTTTTTAGATAGGTACAAATTCATTCTTCTTTAATTTTTTTGTTGCCTCAACCATTTCTCTTAATTCAACATAGCTCTAAATAATTTTTTTTTGCCTGTTCGTTTCGTTTTCTAAACTAACACGATTAATAAAAATGAACCATCTGCCGCAAAAGACATTTATCAGAATCATAGCTACAAATATAAGGAAGAAAAAAAAAATTATATTAATGTAATAAAATTGTCATAATATTTTAAATGATAGCACACACATTTCTGTGAAAAGGTAGGGTAAGTTGTGCTTGTTTGTAAACCATGTAAAAACATAAGAAAAAGGAAATTTATCTCTCTACATGTTGAGATGTGTAACAAAACAAAAAAAATGAAGAAGCTTTTATTAGTACATTGTACTACTACTACTCATCTAAAGACAAATTTAATTGTTTTGTCATATATAATTAAAAATCTAGTAGATGATTATTATTTAGTAACTGCTAAATAGTTTTGTTGTCTCTTTCTCTATATGCCATATATATATATATATATATATATATATATATATATATATATATATATATATATATATTTATACATAGCATAGTAGATAGTAGCACATAAAAATAGAATTCGCAGCAACAAAATGAAATTAAATTAATTTAACATGACTGCCAGATGAGGATAACAACATACCAAAACAAACTGTTGTTGTTATTATTATGACAAAATGATTTCCATCTCTCATGTAATATTGGATGTGTTTGTGTGTGCAAAGTATTTCAGTATTTCAGTTATGGTGGTGACAACCACATAATAAAATTTTCATCTGTGAAATGAAAAACTGAAGTGAATTGAATTCTCGATTAAATGTAAACATACACACAACATCATCAAAATATGAAACAAATACAATGTATGTTACATAAATTTCATGTTATCACAATTATTATTATTATTATGTATTATTTATAAATAAAAGTTCTTTCTATTTATGTAGAGCATTTGACAATATATGTATGATCTGAAATAAAATTGAAAAGAAAGCTTTTTCGTAGACGTTTTTTTGACTACAATGATTTTGATTTGCCATAAATTATGATTGGAACTGAATGTTTAGGAAGTTCTGAAGCAAATCAATTGTTGTAATTCTAAATGTATTACAAAGAGCGATTTATTGAATTGTCAGACACAATATGAATGTAACTTAAGTGTTCCTTTGGATTGGAGAAAAATTGGTACTCGATTACATTTTGATTTCAATTTTGGCTTTAAAGGTTGATAAATATTTATCGTTAATAGCTAAGATTTCCTCAATTCTTTATAGTTTCAAACCGAATTATGACATCACGGTATAAGTTCCTACACTAGGGTGTAAGGTACGCTAAACAAAGCGCTTTTTCCCGGAAAAAAATTTTTTAGGCCAAGTGCGGCGCATACGAATAGGAACCCTTCAACAGGTACAAAACGATAACGATATGGCACGATGGTATCAATTAGCACGATGGTATCAATTTTAAAATTTAATAGCTTCTAAAGCAATAACGACTAACAGTAGCCTCCTATTCAGCAAGCTTGCCATACTAAATATCTTAAGTCTAGTAATATAAGTGATACCTCCTACATGAGGTACAGTTTTAAAAATTCCGAACTTCATAAATTTCCTTTGCACTCGCTCAACTTGCTTATAGTGAGCAAGTATTTCGTAGAATGGGTTCCAAATTTGCGAACCGTATTCTATTTTACTTCTTACTAGGAACTAGGCTATTGCATAATATTGTTAGGACTTCGGGATTACGAAATACTCTTCCTCTGCGAAAATGTGCTTTCGCGCAGATTGAGTCAATGCGTTTTTCGAATGTCAATTTGGTGTCGAAATGGACCTTAAGAGGAAATTTGCCATAAAGTAACTGACAAATAATGGGCGAATTTTCTTAGTAAAGGTAGTCACCAAACATTTTTCAGTATTTAAATTAAGTTTATTTACAAGGCACCAGTTTTGCAGTTGATCAACATCCATTTGCAGAGAAAGAGGAGGAGTCTCATCGGTAATTCTTCTAAAAATTTTCAAATCATGAGATGGGGTTAATCAAAAATGTTAGAAAGGTCGTTAATTAATATCGTGAACAAAGAAGGCCCAAGAGTAGAACTTTCGAAATACCGGAAGTAGCTGAAATTTGTCCATTAAATTTTACTTTTACAATAACTTATCGCTAAGATATTAAGATAACCAAATACATAATTCATCTGAAAGTCCCATATTGTAGCATTTCTTTATGACAACATCGTGAGACACTGTATCAAAAGCTTTTTTAAAATCAGTATAAATACAGTAAACTTAAAAGCCCTTGTCTACGCTATCATCGAACGTGTAACTTGTGAATTCCGGAAGGTTTGTCAAAAATGAGCTTTTTTCATAAAATTTAGGCTTTGAGCTACTAATACTAGATGTTACTTCTTGAAATATTAAATTATACAAAAGTTTTTCAAAAATTTTACTAAATGCAGTTAAAAGAGAAATGGGTCTGTAGTTTTCAATGATACTTTTATCGCCTTTTTTTTGAAAATTGGAACCAGATGTGCCGATTTCCACCTAGAAGAGAAAATACCAGAATTTAATGATAAATTAAAAATATATAGTAGGGGTGTAGCAAGTTGTTCTTTTAGCTGAAAGACAAAATAATTAGATGTATTTTCAAAACCCAGACCCTTGATTACGTCAATCGAATTTAATACATTTAGTACATCTTCCATAGTAAAACAGGAAATGTCATCAGATACCCAATTAGTATTGGGTACATTTATTAAGCCACTATTGGAAACAAAACTGGGTGCATAAACTGACTTAAAGTAATCTGCAAATATATTAGAAATAACTTAACTATTGTGAGAAACCCTACTACCAATAAGTCGCATAGAGGTAGGATAACCTGATTAAGTAGTAATGGAATTAGTGAAAGTCCAAAACTGCTTGGGGTTTGTTCAACGAAGACTTAGGTTCTTAGATAAATGCTAATTGTTGAGTACAATTCGTTAACAGTGCTATGAACTTCACGACTAGTATTGGCAGACGGCGAATCCCAATCATGGACAAACAGTTGTTCTCTAATTCGAACATAGTCTAGATGTTTTACATTAATATGTATATGAATAATTGTGTGCATTTAGCTGTGTCCAAAAGCGAAAACCACTTAAGTGAAATCAAGCTACTTCTCAGCAGAAGCAAATAAAGATTTAAATCGGTTTCTGGAAAAACTGAATTGGTGTTTCTTTCAAAATTTATGACTTATAAGTGGCTTTAAAAATTGAACAGTGTAATGCAGGCATAAAATTGTATTAAATGAGCTAAAACTAATAAAATCGCTTAAGTGCACTTATGTGGTTTTCGCTTTTGAACACAGAATTAATATAAGGTAATTTTTTTTTGGGGAAAACCAAGTATGTATATAGTGGTAGGGGAAGAAAACTGTCCATCTTTGAAAGAGGATCCGAGCAAAGCGTGACTTCTACTGTAGAACTACTTTGGTTAGAAAATATGAGATCCAGAATACTACCTGTGAGGATAAGAATGTGATTGTACTGTGATAAATTCACTAGCATTGTTGTTTCAATGAAATAATGAGCAGCATGCCCCTCATAAGATAAGGGATCAAGTTCATTACTATTCACGATCCAAGTTAAGTGGTGACCAGCGAAAAATTATAAACTTAAAAATTAAGAATTATGAACACTTAAAAATGCGGTAGATATCATTTCTATATTCGCACCCAACGAAAAATTAACGTCACTTAAGAAATTTAACGAAGCTTCGTTAAATTAGATCTGTCACTTAAGAAAATTTAAGAATGTGTGATTTTGCGTCCAAACTTAAGAAATTTATGTAACTCTGCCGAATTTTTTTCAAAATAAAAAAATTTTATATTTATGAATGACATAGCCCCATTTTGGTTTCACGTAAAGAATAAGAATTTGTAATTTAATATTTTTCCCACTCTGTTACACAATAAAATAGTTTAAAATATTCAAGTTTATTTCATTAGAATTACAGAAAGTTTGGTTGAAATTAAATGTCGAAAAACAATGGTTCCACTAAAATTCTTAAGTTTATAATTTTTCGCTGGTTGAGCCTTTATGCGTGGCAGATTGAAGTCGCCAATAACCACAAACTTATAGTTGTCAGGACGCATTTAGGATTTAATTCGAGAGGTGATCACAGAAAAATTTATAGTTTTCATATTTAGATAATTTAGAGTTGGGTGAAAAATATACTAAGCATATAATTAAAATTTTACCATTAGGCAGGCTAACTTTTAACCAAGCGTCTTCAAAAACACTATTAAGACTAGCGAGCTCACTTGCGATGAACGATTTTTTAATAGCTATCAGTGACCCGCCACCGTTTGATAAATTGGTGAGAGCAAGACCGCGGTCTTTGCGAACTACATAATCCATAATCCATAATCATCCTCATTTTCTCTATCATTGATCGAATCATTTAACCACGTTTCGGTCAAACAAACAACATCATAATCGTTGGCTAGCAAATTCAATTTAAAATTCATTAATTTAGATTTCAGTCCTCGACAATTTTAGTAGTGAAATGAACAGGAACTGCCAAAAGTACATGCTTGTCAAAATCAAATTTACCTAAAAAAAACCCAAAAAAATAAAAGTAAAGAGTAAAGAAATGAATATAGAAAATAATAAAATATAAAATAGTCCAAAAATAATATTTATAATGCAAAAATTAAATAATAAAACTAATCCTGTTGAACTATCAAATATACCCTACTCGAATAATCTGACTGTTTCACATACCGAATCACCGATTAAGTCTCAAACATCATGCATTCCATGATAATCTCCAAAAATCTCGAGAAATTTTAAATGTGATCAAAAGATGAAACCTGAGACAAGGGGATATGAAATCGGGAAGCGAGAATTTCCATAATCAGAAGAACCCCACCAGAAGCAACCCCCAAAAAACACCATTACTACTAGCTGCAAAATTAATTTGGGCATTTGTATTTTCCTTGTATTTAAAATAGTTTTTGAAAATAAACCTGTAAATTTCATTTTTATTTACCGTTTACTGGTCAAAAGATTCGCTAAATGAGAAACTATAAGTCGATCGAGCGCTAATTGATTGAGACTGACTATGATTTGGCTCAAGTATGAGAAACAAGGATTTATTTTCAGTCGCGGTCATGTAATTCTCTAGTTTCTTATTAATTTTTATGAACATCACAACGATACATCGCAAGCTGCTAACACCAGCATATTACTATAAGCTCTCTCTTTTAAATCAAATTTAACCTTTTGCAAAATAAATTTGATCTGTTGGC
The DNA here is from genome assembly GCA_958295665.1 of Tipula vernalis. Taxonomy (NCBI): domain Eukaryota; kingdom Metazoa; phylum Arthropoda; class Insecta; order Diptera; family Tipulidae; genus Tipula; species Tipula vernalis. Next base: position 103,462,651 of record OY282558.1, on the reverse strand, counting down.
AAATCAAATTCAATCTTTTCTAATCAAAACTTGATTTCTGAAAGGTTCAACTTGTTTGGCTAAAAATTCAATTTGATTTGTAAAAGGTTGATCTTAAAATGCAAAAGAGGTAAACTTGCGAGTTAAGCTAATTTTATACTAAATCTAAATATCGGTCAGAACCTAAAGGCATTTTTTTTTCTGGAGTCAGAATCGATAGGAAATGGTTGAGAATGTCTTAAGAAAATATTTAATTGCAGCAGGAGTGATTTCTTGTTTTTCTAAACATTAGACCATCGCCTTTTCTTAAAATTTTCCTAGCAATGTACCGTTCTGCAAATTTGCACTTGAAGCTTAATCCGAGCTATCTTATCTTCAATTTGAAGTAATAAAGGAAACCTCTTGGGCCCCAACAACAGTGGGCCTCTCCGCGGCTGCGGGTGCTGCGAGTACCTAGTTACGCCACTGCATCGGAGCATCCCTGGAGCCCACCAGCTGCTGTCATGTTCGAAAGTTAATTTATTCTAGGTTCGACAAGTTTGAATTCCAAAATTTCTGTTTATTTTTATTTTCCTTATTGTTGATGGCTGCTTTTACTTGAATCCAACGGGTTTCGGTTGGATTCAGATCGGGCAACTGCCCGACCATTGCACGACCCTCACCTCGGGATATTCTTTGACTCGTTGTCTTGCTGAAATCATCAGCCTAGTGGTTTAGCGTCTTCGGCATAACTAAGTGTTAGATGAGCTAATTAAATTATCATGCTCCATGCCAGATTTTTTTTTTTCTTGATATGGGAAATTTGCATAAATATGTATGTATGTGTTTTGGGTTTTGGTTATTGTTTGTTGATGATAACAGTAACCTGAAGTTTTGTTGTTTTGGTTGTGAATATTTTATTTGATATTCGGAATAATGCGATTTTTTCTTAGATACAAGCATCCCAGCTGATCGACGAATGAATCATCTACGTAGTGAGGAAAATTAATATAATTTATACTACCCAACTCCGGGTTGCCAACCTGCAACAACTGGAGTATCACCTTCGGATCACTACAACCTAGCTCTTGGTCTGCAGGGGATCTCCTCCCTATCAATCACAGAAAGGTTGGCTCCGGACCATACCTCGCCAAGTCCGCCCAGTGCCTTCTTATTAAGCAGCAGGGACCTCTGATCTGCACAGGCAGTCAGTTTCACCTGATTCCTGTGCTAGCCCGCGTCCCGACAAATCGGAGCAGGTCCTGGATTTTCCGACAGGACTTTCAGGTAGGTGGTGGCTAAGGCCTCTTCCACCTTTTCCCAATTGGCGGGCGTGATACTGCCATCTTCATGGGATTTGTTAATAACTGCCAGAACCAGCTGATCCTTGAGGACCTCGTTAAAAGGCCTCATAGCGGAATCATGGAGTTTTGTTCGCTTTGCGATCTTAGGATTTCCCTCCTGAGATCTATTTCTTTTAAGCTGTGAGCCAGCTGAGGGACTTCCAACTTTTCCTCGGTGACTGCTTTGCCCGCGCAAGCGTGGATTTGTCCTTATCCGTTCTGTCTTCTCCAGGTCTTTCTCCTAGTATTAAAGGTTGGTTTTGAGGAACCAGCATCGTTCGTGCTTTGGTTCCGCTTTGTATTTCTATACTCAGATTTGGTGACCCGAGTGGAGGGACCAGCCTTACTTGAGCTTATGTCCCGTTGTTTATTTGTAGACTTAAAGTCAGGCCTACAGACCCGAGTCTCGTTGTCCACATTTTGCGGTTTTTTTTTAGAGAGCCAGACTCTTTTTGTTGTTTTTTGTTATTATGAAGATCCCACGAGTAGCGGAGAAAGAAGTGTCAATCTGTGCAGAGATCCGCAGTACACAGATAAGGCTACTTAATCCGGGGGCGCCAAGTATCCCGATCCACCGTTAGCGACTGACCTAGTTTTAAAGCTAGGCCCCTAGTCTTGTCGATTATCGGCACGGTACGATTAACACCTTAACCCAGCCCAGCGATTTGTTTAAGGTTGACTCCTTTAGCGCCATGTCTTGCCAAAAAATCAGCATTCTAGTTACCAGCGGTCACCACGTGGAGGTAACACGAGCACTAGTGGAAGTTGCAAGTTACGGAGCTGACCGCAAGTGCCGACTTGAATCCCCCGAGCAACTTCTACCTGAGCACCTAGAATATCCCTTAATATTTTAAAATTTTCGGCATGAAAAACCTCATCCGATAATCTCAATATTTTTTCAGCTAACAAAAAACTGTGTTATTTTTGTAAGATGATGGAAGCCCAGAGTTATAATTTAGATACCGACCCGACCAGGTTTTTTATGATATAAATCTGTAGTTAAACTTCCATCCTCATTATGTATTACCATCGTATCTAGAAATAGAAAGGCTAAACAACCTTGATTTTCAATTTCACATGTAAATTTATTTCGCGGGGTAAAACTATTAAATGAGTCCAAAAAATTATCAATTTCCAAATTGGGAATGGCCGCAATAATATGATCAACATACCAGTAAAAGAAGATAGGTTTAACGGACGATGTTTTTAACACTTCGGTTTCAACGTGTTCCATTACTAAGTTTGCCACTGAAGGGCTCAAAATGCAAAGCAATTTTTGAATGAGCACCTCGAACTGTATGTGTTGAACGCTGATAAGGGTAACATAACGGTACTTATGGAAAAAATTTAATATGTAGTAAAAATGGAGTTACTCTTGTCAGACAACAACACTTATATTGAAATTCGAAAAGTTGGTATTTCTTCAATGCAATCAAAATTAAATGTAATCATTGGTTCTTGGGAACGTTTAGGAAAAATCGAGAAAAACTTGGCTAAATTTTTAAAAAATTATCATGGTACGACCCCACGAATGTATGGTCTACCAAAAGTGCACAAAATTGGTATTCCTTTGAGACCAATTGTAAGCTATTTAGGTTCACCTTTATACAATTTATGCAAATTTTTGTCAAACATTTTAAATCAATACGTGGGAAATAACTTTTCGGCTGTAAAAAACGCGGAAGATTTTAATTATATATTAGTATCATTAGTTGTAGTTTCGTTGTTCACAAACGTTGACTCATCTTTGGTAATATTTTTGGAATAGCATTAAAGCATGTAGTAATACAAATCTGGAGTCAAAAAATTTTGTAGAAGCGTTGAAATTTGTGTTAGATCATATTGAATTTAGTTTCGGCGGAAGAGGTTTTAGACAAGTATTTGGTTCGCCGATGGGTTCGCCAGTTAGTCCAACAGTGGCAAACTTAGCAATGGAACACGTTGAAACCGAAGTGTTAAAAACATCGTCAATTAAACCTTTTTTCTTTTACCGGTATGTTGATGATATTATTGCGGCCATTCCAAATTCGGAAATTGATAATTTTTTGGACTCATTTAATAGTTTTACCCCGCGAATTAAATTTACATGTGAAATTGAAAATCAAGGTCGTTTAGCCTTTCTATTTCTTGGTCGGGTCGGTATCTAAATTATAACTCTTGGCTTCCATCATCTTACAAAAATAACACAATTTTATTGTTAGCTGAAACAATTTTGAGATTATCGGATGAGGTTTTTCATGCCGAAAATTTTAAAATATTAAAGGATGTTCTAATACAAAATGGTTATCCGAGAAGTGTAATAACTAGAGATATTAGAAAGGCTATCGACAAATATAACATTTCGGAAAATATTGTGGAAATTACGCGCGAAAATCCAAATTTAATCATTGAAAATAGTCGCAAACTTTTCATTTCGGTCCCGTATGTTAAAATTTTGTCCGAAAAAATTAAAATTCTTTTACAAAATTATGATATACAACTTGTTGGTAGAGCATTTCAAAGTTTGGACATGGTTTTATTCACTAAATTAAAAGACAAAATTCCTACAGAGTTACAATCAAATTTAATATATAAATGAAAAAATGTTCGTGTGGAAAAGAGTATGTGGGTTAAACTAAACAAAATTTACAAAAACGGGTTCGTCAACACATTTACGATTCTACGTATGAGTTTAAACTGTCACTGCCTTATTGAATCATTTACGTGGAAGTAATCACTCATTATCTATAGATGACGCTGAGATACTTGATAAGGAGCAAAATTTCAATAAAAGATTAATTTTGGAAAGCATTTACATCAAAAAACATCAAAATTTATCTCAAAATTTGTTAAATATCCAGAAAGTTTCAAAGTATTTGTTAAAATATTACTACAACATTTTATAGATCTTCTAAATTTAAATTTGTTTCACTCTAATTGTATAATTTAAACTATTTTTCGGTTAAACTGAGTAATTTCTAAATTTCAAATTGAACTCTAGTTACTTTAGAAAAACATTCGTTATAATTTTTTTTTTTTTTGAAATTATAGTATAAATTTCAACCTTAAAAATGGCGGGATGTGCCGTCGAAAGGTCGGGGGTTTTTTTTTTATTAAAATATTAATAAAAATAAAAACAAATTAAGCTAAAAAACCAACAAAATCGTTTTATTATTTATTTAAACGTATGCTTTGTACTATTAAATATCTATAATGGAATTTTTTCTGGTGTCAAGGTATAACGCCTCATTATGTTGCATATTAGGTTTTATATACTTCTTGATGCGAGCCTAGAGATGGATAGATGACCAGAGCTGTAACAACAAAATAGTTTATCTTATCAAAATAGTAATAAAATTGATGGTTCAGAACATTAATATTAATTTAATTGAGGGTTTCACAGTTTAAATAATTCTTTAGTCTATTTAATAATTCCAGCAATAGATAAAACCCGCTCCGATGAAGTGGATGTAGGCTTCACGGTCAGTTATCTATAGTTGGTCAATTGGTTGGTCTGAAATTGCGTTATGTTTACCTCTTCTTTCAATTGGAAACAAACGATCCATTAAAGAGATCGACTGCTAATACCTTAATAGCAGCTTTCCATGAGTAAGAGAAATACAATACATCGATAAAGAAATCAAATCTTTATTTCGGCATTGGTCAATACGAATTTTTAATGAGTTTTAAAATTCTTCTGCAAATGGTCTATTTATCTTTTCCAATTGTTTAAAAACATACATTAAAGTTCCTCCTGCAGTTATCAAATTTGAACTTTGCTTGCTTAGTTCCAGCATGGCCAGTTTCACTGCATCCAATTAATTTTATAAATTGTTTAATCGTTCGTCTTTTTGTATTTTGACATATTTCAGAAAAATTTCTGTTCGAAGAGGCGACTTTCGAAAACATTTTATAATTTTTCTTATTTCAACACGATAGAATGATTAGGACGAAATTGTTCAAGCATATCAAATTTTTCGATATTTTCTTGCACTTTCACCAAAAACCACACTGGCTTTCTTCAGAAATTATTTTTCCGTATTTTACCTTAACGCTTGAGCCATCATGAACTGATGCGACAACATCATGATTGAAATCTACACCATATTCTGCTAGTTGCTGCATAACCAATTCTTCTGTTTTTTTCCAATATACAGCTTTCAATAATTGGCACCAAACCAAGTACAATTTGTGAGTCAATTGACTGCAATATTACATTGAGATATACCGATTTATTGTTATATTCGACAATTCGTCAACTGTTATTGAAAATTTTGGAATTTTGTTTCTGTTTTTTATCGTCGAAATATTTTACTACACAGTTTTGGATAGTACCATATTTACTGAATTTGGCATATTATAATTCCGATTAACAACAAACCCACGAATTGTTTGAAATTCCATCCTTAGCGGCATATACCGCTATTATTTCTTTCAGTGATTCTCTACATACAAATGGCTGTATTGAACTTAGTTTTAGCTTATCTTCATCATCTAATTTTACTTTTTCGACTGGAGGAGGAGGCGATGGTTTAATTTGTTTAGCATTACTGGATGTTGAACTTACAGTTCTAATGTTATGTAGTTTTAGTTGAAATTATTCGTGGACATCCAACTACCTGCCACCGAGATTTATTTGATGATATTTTCTTGAAGTGGTCCTAAACTTTCGATGACATATTTGGGGCTAGAAATTATTAAAATTGTTAGTTTAAATCCTAAATAAAAACTTACTATCATAATATATTTACTATAAATGCCTTTTTTACTCTATTACTCTTTTGATTAATATTAGTTGTGCTAAACTGTAGTTCAAGTTGCGATAGTTGCCAGTATATCGGAAATCTTTTGAATAAGTAGCTGATACTAATTATAGTTCTTATGTTAGATCCTCTCGATTACAATTTAAAAAATGTACAAAAAATCTGACCTAGCAAAATTATAACCGTTATTACAGAACGCAGTTGTTAGTCTAATGAACTACATAATCAGATTTAGAAAGCTCTTAATCATGCTGCAACAACAGATTTCCGAAGGCGGGTTCTGAAATCTGAAGCAGCCAAGGGAAACAGCCAGTAATATTAATATTAAGGTTGTGTATTACTTAAAGATTAATTCATAACAAGTGTATAGAAATTAAATTAATCCTTTATTAATTTTATGCACTTGTTCAGATACATTTTTTAATATTTGTTCCAAGTTGGCGCAAAACGCCTTTATTTTAAGCAACTGCCGCATTGACAAATTAAAAAGGACTGATAGAAATATAAAAGGGAGACCAAGAAAAGCCTTCTCGGTAACATATACAGTACGAAATCGCGCCAGAAAAGTTGTCGCAGTATGCCAAAAAACTTTTCTAAATTTACTTGGGGCAACTCAAAGTCAACCGCAAAAAAGCTTGAAAATGGCAGAAGCCAAAAAATTTAATCGACAATATTTGCCTGGGTAGCTTTCAATCAACAGAATGTGGAGAACATGGTTTTCAACTTGTACTTTAACATTGGATTTAAGTTCCTTCATCGGATGTATGCTCGACATGAACTTAAAGAGCATTTAAAAATAGCACAAACTACCAAGAAGAAAAGTGACATTATGACCAAAATAAGAATTCACAAACTATGCGCCAAAGCTTTTTTTAAATTCTCATCGAGGAAAGGGATGATTTATTAACAATATCACATGATTGCCAGAAAAATATCACACTTCCCAAAGTGTCAGATCAAGCGGCATACTACAGTCGCCAGTTGTATCTATACCTTTTTGGCTCACTGATCTCTAACAAAGAATAATGTAATTTTGTTTTACTAGACGGAAAATTGTCGGCCTAAAGGTTCAAACGAAATTGCTTCAGCTGTTTTCTATCAACTAAGCAACTCAAACCTTGTTGGTATCAGCACAATTCGTTTAGTTGCCGATGGATGCGGAGGCTAAAACAAAAACTCGATTATGGTGGGTATTTGCGAATACTGGCTAAGCAATTAAAACACCTTGATACGTTCATTCAATTGAACTAATATTTCCGGTTCCTGGGGTGCTATTCTTGAAACATTACGAAAATTTTCGTAACCGAAAATTTTCGTAATGTTATTTTCGTAATAGTAATGGTGAAATCATAATTTAGTATTCTTGAAACCATTACGAATATAACGAAGAGAGGCAAAAAGAACTAATAAAATTTCGAGAGAGAAGATGAAAATGTAAGTTCTTAAAATGGTATTCTTGAAATCCGGATTACGAAAATTTTCGCAACGGAACGTTACTAAAATTTTCGGATGGTTTTTTTGTTTCTTATTGCATTTCGCAATGAAATCATTTAGATTTTTGTTTTAATTATATTCATACAAAGACGTTCATAAAACTCAATAATTTCTGTTGATGGTTAAAAATAATATGTATTTACATTTCGCTAAATATTTATTATTTTATTACCACAAAAAAAAGGGTACCTATTTGTTTGTGGTATGTTTATTATTTTCTTAAAAATAAGGGTAATAGCTACAATACTAATTGATAATTTGGGATGTATTTTTAAATGTCGCGTGTTGTAATTGGAATTGGATTGATATACCGTCACAGGTGGCTAATACTAATGGTACGTAAAGTCATACAATCATACCATCATACCATAATAGTATCGTACGACAGTACGATCTAAAATCATATCGCCATAGAATCAAAGGACAATGCCACTACATAAACAGCCGTGACATCAGTCTAAACAGTCAAATCCCCAGGCGAATAAAGATTTTTATTTTCCTATGAAACATAAACAAAATCATATTGGAATTATTTTGTGTTGTCTTTATTTTCAATTTGAATGAACATTTTTATTGATAAATATAAACAATTTTAAATTAAATATATCGAATTGCAGCTTGTCCACAATTTTAATTAAAATTAATAAAATTTTAATTCACAATTTTGCGTTTTAGTAAATTGATTTTTATTCTCAAACATCGTCAGGCTCCGTGCTTTTTTTAAAAATTTCATTTCGTAGATTACTAGATTAGTTTTATTACTTTACCAATGCTACTACATAAACAGCCATGATTTATAATAAAACTAATCTAGTAATCTACGAAAATAAATTTAGAAAAAAACACGAATCCTAACGATTTCCCTAAAAATAAATTTACTAAAATGCAAAATTGTTAATTAAAATTTTATTAATTTCAATTAAAATTTTGTACAAGCTGCAAGATATACAATGTGTTTGGTCGTCAAGTGACCGGCCGGAAAATTCTGAATATTTAAGTAAAATTATCGCAAAAAATCCTTTAAGGTGGGTGTCTCATTTTCAAGTTATGGGCTCGATTATAATTCTGTTTGCGGTTTTTGAAAAGATGAAGTTTATGAGTCACTTTATTTGATAGTTTGCGCACTTAGCTAGGTTTTTTTAAAGAATGTAAAAAATTTTGGGAAAATAACATTTTTTTTAGTAAAGAAAACCTCTACTTTTTAAAAAACTGAACTGTAAACCGTGAAAATGTCCCATTAAGTTAATTATTTTAATTATTATTATTAATCTACAGCATAATATCTACAAATTGACAAAACTTTCTTACTAGCTAACTCTTAAAAATACCGCGCAAAAGTCACCTAGAGAAAGTAGGGAAATTAAACAAAAAAGTTATTTAAATTAAAGTCAAAGAAATAAAATAATACTATTTTATTAATAATCAATAAAAACAATTTTTATTACAAATTATTAAACATTTTTAATTAAATGACATGTTCGAAATGCCCTCCACTCTCTTGTAAACAAACAAGGGCTCTCCTAATCACACTAGTTGTTGTCCAACGCAATTGTTAAGGGTTGCCTCTTGTTTCTGCTGCAGCAGCGAAAATTCTTGCTGTCAGAAATAAAAATCTAGGGGCGTAAGATCAGGGAACCTTGGCGGCCAGGCTACAGGACCTCCTCTACCGATCCACCGTGGATTATTTTCATTCAAATTATCACGTATTATCTTTGCAAAATGTGCTGGAGCTCCATCTAATTGCAGCTGCACTCGCCTTCTCCTCAACAATGGCACTTTTTCCATGACAACGTGATTCCTGAAAATTTTAATAATACGTGTTGATTAAGCCTGTTTATTACCACGTAAGGTCCGATAAGTTAATCGTGGATCATTCCCGCCCATACATTTATAGCAAATTGGCTCTGGAAAGCTGTCTCCCTTACGACGTTTGGGTTTTCGACAGCGCAAACATGGAGGTTTCTATAATTTGTTATACCCGCCATGGTGAAAGTAGCTTTATCTGTCTACAATATTCTCCTTATAAAATTGACATCATTTCTTTGCTGTGAAAATATCCAGTTACAAAAAACTGATCTGGCACGATGGTCCACATTTCCTAGATGTTGAGCACGGCGGAAGTGATAAGGATTAAGGCCTTCTTGACCTCGATATGCCTAATCTAATAGACAGGCGGCTGATACTTGTCGTAGGTTCAGCGCGTATTAATCGTAATAAATCCTCTTCCAACGTGTACGTTAATATTCACGCTGGACTCGTGTTGTTGTTGGAGTAATCCTTGTTTGGGAAAACGTCGATGTATTGCAATGAATGTCCTATACCCAAGTACTGGCCTGTTGGATATCGACGCCTGTATTTTTCGACAGCAACGCGTGCATTTCCATTAGAGAACAGGTTTACAAAATGCATATTGGCTACATGAGAAGGTGGTGGATCACGCAAATGTGTCATTGTAATGATTAAGCGTTTACTTAACACAAACTGTCCTTTTAATTTTCACACAAACTTAAAATTGTTAAAACACAGAACACTGAGAGTACATGTGTGAAAGTGTCACACGATTGGTTAGCGAACAACTGAACTATTTAATATTACTTACCAATTTGAGTTTTCGATCATTTAAAAGATTTGGTTAGATAACATCACTATACCTAAACGGCTACAAACGCCATTTTTTCGACAAATTGGTGTTCGAATATTTTATGAGTTAGGTAGTAACAATGTTTTAATAATTATAAATAAAATAACCATGCCATGGGACATTTTTTCGACTTACAGTTCATTTTTTTTAAAAAGTAGAGGTTTTTTAAATAAAAAAAATCGTTTAAGTAAAAAAATGTGATTTTCCCATAATTTGTTACATTCTTTACAAAAACCTGGCTTAGTGTGCAAATTAACCAATAAAGTGACTCAAAAGCTTTAAAAAACTGCAAACAGAATTAAAATCGAGCCCATAACTTGGGAGATATGATGAAAAATGTGAAAAGCTATCACCAACACACAAGGGGTCACTTGCAGACGAAACAGATTGTATTTAATTTAAAATTATTTCTATTTATCAATAAAAATTTTCATTTTAATTGAAAATAAAGGCAACACAAAATCCCATATGATTGTGTTTACGTTCCATTGGAAAATAAAAATCTTTATTGCCTTAACACCACTACAAGTTTTTTTTTTCATGGCTTTTTATGTAGTGGCATTGCATAGGATCATATTGTCGTACTACCATACCATCAAACCATCATGCCATCATACACGACATAACATTATATCATCGTTCAATCGTACCATCATACAATCATATGTACCGCCGTACCATAAAAACAGATTTTTGGAAAAAAAAATTCTAAATCGGATTAGCGATTCTCGAGATATCATGGGTACAGACATCCAGACGTCCAGAAAGACGGACAGACATTTTTTTTTCTTTTTTGGACTTAAGGATTTTCAAAACGTCGAGATAAATGATTTTGGATCAAACAAATTTTTGGCCATTTTTGACAAGATTTCAATACATTGGTCTTTTTAGACCGAAGTAATTTTCCCTTTAAACGAAAAAGTAGCATACACAATCATTTTTAATATATTTAATTTAATATTAAATAAATGAGCCATTATTGACAAAAATTCACAACAATTTATAATTTTAAGTAAAGAAAGCGTCCGCTTCGCTTAATATTCTCAGTTATACTAAACTAAACTAACATTTTTAATCATCTCTTTCGAAATCTTCTTAGTTTTTTATTCCTCTCTTCGTAATTTTCGTAATGGCTTCAAGAACACCAATTTATGATTTCACCATTACGATTACGAAAATATTGTGCATTACGAAAATTTTCGTAATGTTTGAAGACAGGGCATTTAAAATGATAAAACTAAATTGTTCCAAATGAACTAATGAATGATAAAAATCACACTTTATTACACATTGCATTAATTAATTTCCAATCATTACAATTTTAACAAATAAATATAAAAGTTAAATAGGCAATATAGCTTTAAATAACATATTTTTGTTGTATTGAATTACATATTCCATTTTTGTCCGCTATAGCCAATTGTCAATTACGAAAAAATCTCATACCCTTACACGTATTGTTTAAAATTAGAAAGTGGTCAAGCATTTAAAAAAATATCCCAAGATTTAGGTATACGACATGTAAATACAAAAATTTAGAAGAAAATATGGTTTTGTTCTAGTTAGGTAGTAAACAAAACCGAATGCATAGTTACGTACATCGTTATCTCGAAATAAATAATACATATTTTTAAGAACACGTGAAACAAAGAAAAAAAGGTACGCTTTTGTTTTCACTTTTTTATAAAATAATGAGAATAGGAAATATTGAGTTTTATGAACATCCTTATCAATATAATTAACACAAAAATCCAAATGATTTCATTACGAAATGCAATGGGAAACGAAAAAACCATTACGAAAATTTTAGTAACGTTCCGTTGCGAAAATTTTCGTAATTCGATTTCAAGAATACGATTTTAGGGTTTTCGTAATACTTTGACACTAACTCGTAATACGAAAGTTTTCGTAATGTTTCAAGAATAGCACCCCTGGTCAATCGTATATCGAGTTTTTGCTCAGATCGAGTTTTTGCTCAGATTGAGAAAAAGGTGAAAGCTAGAGAAACTATCGTCACGGTTGAAGAATATTTAAATATATGCGAGGAACACGGAACACTAAAAAATTTAGGGAGTGATGAATGCCCCGTTTTACATTTCAAAGAAGTGGTATCAAAATGTATTAAACCGCCATCAGCTTGGCACTTTAAATTTAATGAATGTAAGTGGTTCATCTTAAAAAGGGGTACAAATAATGTTATAGGAGTACGTGGTGAAGTGTTTTAAAAATCCAACATTTGGGTTTTTAAATCAAACATTAAACGAAGTCAAAATATTCGTACTATGACTCCGACTAAATTGCCATTAGGAATTAAAGTTATAACGGCAAAACTAGATGATGTCCATAAGCTATTAACTAAACATTTTGGCAGTGAATGGATGTTGCAGGACTCATTGAAGTCCTATAAAGACATTTTAATAAGCAATAATATACAGGATGAAATGCTTGAAGAGGAGGACCCAGTTTGTGAATCTCATGAACCAGATTCAGTGATTAGAATTTAGTTAATTTTAAGAATAAATTGAAATGATATTTTTTTTTAATTTAATGTGATTTTTAACAGACTGAAAGTAGATTTGAAAATAATTTTTACTTTTATTTTTTTTATGATTTTAATTTTACATTTTAAATTATTTTATTTATACATAAATTATGTATTTTAAGTTTATGTGAGATTACATTATGGTTGTCGTCTTCGACAAGATTTAATTAATTGGTTTTAATGATTTAATGAAATAAAATAAATTTTAAATAAACAATTTTTACTTGTGTTTTTGTATTCGCGCGTCAATCGAAACTACTCTATTCCAAACAATAAAATTGAAAAGTATTCTATTCCACATAGCTAATATTCAAAACAACTTTATGCCACTTAAGGTGTTTCAAAACAACATTATTCCAAAAATGTTTTTTAAATATTTTTTAATCTAAATTAATTCCATTTATTATGATAATAATATTAAATTTGAAAGTGTCTGATTTAATTAAATTCACATCAAAATCTTAAATAATTCAATTTTCCTTTTCATAAAACAAATTTTTTAAATTCCTCTAATTCGTAAAAAATGGAATACATTACCTTTGATTCTATAAGACACGTAACTACTGTGTTTGTAACCAGGTCGATCTAAATCCTATACTAACAATCTTATCCAATCCTTCCAAATAAATGTAAAAAAGGGTGTACGGTGGGTCCGGCGTAAACCGGGAGATCTTTCGGAAGTTATGTATTACGACTAATGTATAATAACCTTGCCATATTGATTTATACAAATTAGGTGATTATTCATTTCAGCTTCAAACTTTTAACAAAATTTAATTTCCTGGATAATTATTAAATTCGGAATTGTGTTATTGCCTAATCGAACATATAGCTAACTGGATCCATTGTCAACATATAACATTTTCCGTAACCCAAATGTAGCTAGGTACTCCCAAATTCATAATCAAATTTCACTCACAAATAAAGCTTTAATCTATACTTATTCAGATACAAAATGAAAATCAAAGAAATATTAAACCGCAAACTATTTCATAAAGCATATCAAAATACTCAGCATATCACAAAAATTTGTGTTGAATCAATCATTTAAATTATTTAAAAATTTACACACAGCATTCGTAATATCAGACAAGTTGATCCAGATTTGTATGTCAAAAAATTATTTTGCAATCCAGCTCATATCCATATACAAACCAAAGTAATAAACAAATATACTGATACATACTGCTAATCGTCTTCAATATATTTTACTCGTATATGGGGAGTTAATAAATAAAATGTTGTGAACGTCATATGATATGTGTTTATTTGGTTTTTGAATTATAGATACCGGTACATCAATATAAAAATGTCTTGGGTGTTTTTTGTACAAAAAAACAAAAAAAAATTCTTGTGCTCATTTTTATTTATTTCAAAGCTCTCCACAAAAATACATTTATGTATGTACAAGTATGTAAAAAATGTAACGCGAGCACCAAATCTAACACAAGTGATTATTTTCAAATGGATAATTTTTCATTGTCATTTTATACAAATGAAATCCAATTGAATGAAATATTATTGTTTTAACTAACGTAGAAAAAAAACGTGTAGTCGAAAATGGAAAATTTGAAAGAATAAAGCACCTGTTCAAGAAAAAGTTAAGTTTCCTGTTTTTTTTTTTTTGTTATAAAAACTTAAATTATAAATCTTTCGTGTACGATGTTGGACGTTTCTTTTTTGTTTCCCCTGCACCCTGCACTCTCTTCATTCTATCTCACTCCAAAAAGCTCTGAAGCTCGGTGATTTTTTTTTTTATGTTGTTAGAATTTTTAATGTTGTTTTACAGAAATAAAAATAAAAGAAAATAGAATTTTATTCTAATTTTCTGAGAATACAACAGAAAAATGTAATAAATGGAAGAAAATAGAAAATTGTTACATGAAAATAAAATTAAAAACTTTTATTTCAATTTTTTGTTTTTTTTTTTTGAGTTGAGTGGAACATTTTTCTTATTTTATTTTATATAATATGTAGAACATTTATGTTTTTTTTTTTTTTTTTTGGTGGAGTTATGGGAAACAGGTTAGAAAATATTTCCTGTATGATAAAAATACCGATTGGAAATGAAAATTTTATTCGACGAGAGAGTTTTCTATTTTTTTTTTTTTTTTCGTTTTATTTTATTTTAAATGGATATTTTATAAAAACATGAACGGCAAAACAATTTCGAAAAATTCGAAGAAGAACTTAAATTTGTTTTACAAAGATTATGTTTACTTTTTGGTGTACTGGGTATACTTTATGAAAAAATTTAGACATAGTACATTTAAACATAATTGACGGAGATCAATGTTACTTCGAGTGGTTGTTATGATATACCTCGTCCCGTCATTTGAATAATAAACTTAAAAAGGTTTAATACTAGCGAAGTGAGATATAAATTCCCCCGCTAAAGTAATTAAGGACAGTAATTAACATATAAATGTAAATATTTTATGTCAAAGTGAGTATCTCTCAACCACACCAAAAAAGTTTTCGTTTTTGTTCACACGATTGTAATAGCCTTACTTCAAAAGATGGTGTAGAGGAGAGCTTTGGCATTTCTACACCAAAAAGCAACGGAAGAAGTTGCAGAAGTAAAAATACCGGAAAACCCATAAGCCGCTTTCAACGTATTTAGAATACCCGATCTAATTCAATCTATCCGGAATACGAGGGTAACTGGAAATAACTAAATGCATGGCTTCAGACAACCGAGGAAACACACCAAACCCCCCGTGTTTGAAAAGCAATTTAGGTTTTACTTACAAGCAGTAAGTAACAAAATAAAGTGTAAGGGCAAAGACGCTTTATATCTGGCCGGAAACCCACAGAGTTTCGAGGAGATAAAAGTAATACTACTACAAGTCGCAATATGGGCGACAAAACAAAACGAGGAAATGACAGTACATTCTTATTTTAATAAAATCAAAGAAAATGTTCAAAATATAAAAACTCTCGCAAAACAAAATGATGTTTATAGCCTAGCCAGCTATAAGCACGTTAACACGTTCGCCCCTCAAACGATTTTTTGATGTTCGGAAAAAACTCACATATTAACAATTCTTTGACAGCTATATGGGTCATGAGTTTGTGGAAAGCTGGCATGTCACATATATGTGACGTGGGTTTTTGATTGCTTCTACGACACATATGTGAGACATGAGTCTTTCATTTTTACAATAAAAAGGACACATATGTGTGACATGAGGTTTAGGTGGAACATAAATTATTTTAAAGTGCAAAAGAAATTGCAAAATTCAGTATACTAGGTTTATATTTCTAAAGAGTTAATTATGATTTACATATAAATTATATAAGCGTAAATCAGTTACAGTTTATAAAAAAAAAAAATTCAAATTTTTTATTGGGTATGCCATAGCCGAAAGCATGGATATGGGCATAGACCGATCAACTCGCCTTTAGCATCTTTGCATGTGTCACAAACGTATTTACTCGCAGCCCTTTTACCAGTTTTGTAACACATGCGGCACCTCCAGCGGCTGTTGGCTATGCTAGGGAAATGTGCTGTATTTGAAGTTGAAGTTCCTGTGGTTCTTGTGCTCTTTTACCGCGCTAAAATCTCCCTAAGTGTGAGGTTATATTTTTTCTCTCTAAATTATAGATGTGGCAATTGTCGCTGCTGGGTTTGTTTGTTTTATATCCAACACGAATTCCATATTGCTATGTCCAGTATGCGGAAAAACACTTTCATGTACAATCGCATTAAACGCCTTAAGCAAGCATAATATGAAATGATCGTGTTAAGTACAACAAAAAATCTGCAATTAACTTGAAACTCACCCAAATCAGAAAATCGGAGAGTAAATAATAAAATTACTATACCTTACAACTTTATATGCTACGCAAATAACTGTGAATAATTTTTATTACACTTCAAAAATTTAGTTTTGAATTAAAAATCGTTAATTTTTTACTATAATACCAACAATTCTAAGTATAAATATTGTAATGCAAACAAAATACCTCTTTACTAGACAAAAATCGTCGACAAATTAACATAAAAACGTTAAATAAATCGTTATCCCTTTTCTTTGAACCAATATCGGGGGTTTCCCGAAATATGAAAATATTTCAATAAATAAATCTTTCTCATTGAAACCATGTGACACAAATGTGTGTGATATACTCATAAAGACTACGGCGAAAAGAAAATAATCATAACACAAACCATTCCAAAGTTATACCTATGTAAAGTTTCAGTAATTTTTGACACATATATGTAACATGAGTTTTTTGGGAAACTTGCGTGACACATATATCTGTCTTTGAGGGGCGAACGTGTTAATCATTTCAGAAAATGTTCGAAAAATAAGAATAGGTAACCAAATAACCAATATACATAACATAATCAAGCACAAGGTAAAGCAATTCCTACTAGAGACAAAGAAATGTCCATGAGAACAAAAAACATATGGGGTAGAAATAAACCCATTCCCATGGAAGTAGACATGTCGAGGAGATCAAGGAATACCTTAACACTCATGAACTTCCTAAAGATGATGAAGAGAGTGAAGTTGTTAATAAAAATCTGGAAGACCCCTCAACCCAATTTGATGTAAATTTATCAAATTTTCAAGTGGATCAGGAGGAAGATACGGAAGAGTAAATTTTCTTCCATGTCTAAAATGCAACGATATCCAAACTAATAGGATAATCAAATTTTTAGTGGATACCGGGGCAAATAAAAATATAATTAAACCAGAAATAATTCCGGAAACCCCTATCATTAAACAAAATATTTCAATAAAAAATATACTAGGAGATCACGTGGTAAATAAAAAAGGTAAATTTACTTTTTTTTGGAAAAAGTAACATTCCAGAACAAACCTACTACGAATTAGAATTTCACAAATCTTTTGATGGAATTCTAGGGTCCCAAACAATGGCAAAATTAAATGCAAAAATAGATGTTAAATTAAGCACCAATGACGAAAAGTTGAATGAAGATATTTTAGTTCAACCAGGCATTTACGAAAGCCGATAAAGGTAAAACAGCAGTGAAAATACTGACAAACGAATCTGACACACCGAAAAAAATTGCCAAAACTAAAACTTGTGGTTAATAAGCTGAAGCTCTCAGACCAATACCTATTTTCGGAAAAGAAATTATTAGCAAATAAGATATAACAAAGGTTATTAGGATAAGTGATCTTAACGAAATCGAATAAGTTTCTCTAATCGATAAAATTTATAAAAATTAAATGATACAACAACCGGTACCCACACTATTCTAAACAGCACGTGAAAGAACAGGTACGGAACATGCAAGAGAGTGGCATCATTTGCAACTCAAGCAGCCGTTATTCGGCACAGATTTGGGTAGTCCCGAAGAAAACAGACGCACCGGGAAAACGCAAAGTAAGAGTCAAAACCTAACAAAACATTTAGACAATTTAGAGACGGTGTTTCAAATGTTATCAGAGTTCAACCTTAAAATACAATTAGACAAGTGCGAATTTTTGAAAAGCGAAACAAAGTTCTTAGGACACGTCATAAATCAAGATGGCGTGAAACCTAAAATAAAATTAAAAAAATCCTAGAATGGCCGCTACCCAAAAATCCCACAGAAATTAAACAATTTTTGGTGCAATGCAAACATCGCCAAAAATTTTACAAAATATCTGAAGAAAGATGTGCCATTAGACATGACTGATCAAGAATATAGAAAATCATTTGAAACAGTTAAAACAACGATAGCTATAGATCAGATACTCACGTATACCACCAAGAAATGGAGGCACAGGCAATAATTTGGGCAGTAAAAATGTACCAGCCGTACCTTTACTGCAATAAATTTACGCTAGTCACTGACCATAAGCCACTAACGTTCATAAAGCCATCGGAAAAAAACTCAAAGATTTTACGATGGATACTTGAATTAGAAAATTATGACTACAATGTCGTTTATAAACCAACGTCGTTGAAGACGTGTTTAGTAGAATGGCAAGAGAGAAAATGCAATTGAACTAAACATTACCCAAATTTCGGATAGTGCACCACACAGACCCAAATAAGTTGCAGAAAACCTTCCAGAAGACTTATCACAACGGAAAACAACGGATGCCTATTACCAAAAAAACCTTTAGAAAGAGTACATATTGATATTTTTAGTATCAATAAAGATAGGTTTCTCTCAATAATAGACGCATTTTCAAAGCATCTTCAAATGGTTCCCATTAACACTAAAAATTTAGTAGATGTAACATCGGCACTCACAAAATACTTCACATTATTTGAAATACCAAACAGTATCATATCTTATCACGAAACGACATTCCAATCGATGCAATTCAAAGAGTACTTAAGCAGACTTAACGTCAAGTTATAGTATGCATCCGCTTCTGTGTCGAACGGACAAATAGAGAAGACTCACGCCACTATTATTGAAATATATAATACCAATGAAAAAACAAAATCCCAAAAGACAATACTTTAACTGCCATACAGTTCTCTGTGGCACTTTATAATGTATCTGTGCATTTATCCACTGGCCGAACGCCTAATGAGGTTATTTTTAATCAAAACAATCTTATACATATCCCCAAATGAAATGTAGGCACAGGCAAACATTATATTTAAAAATGTAAGTGATAAAATAAAATAACAAAAATTAACAGTACAAAAGAAGAACCCCTAATTTTAGAAAATAATCAATCTGTCTTTATAAAACCAAATATAAGAACAAAAAGTCAACCAAGAGGGATAGAGACAAAAATTAAAGAAATAACTCTAAAAACTTTTAAAACAAGTAGAAATATTAAGAGAAACAAAAATGAAATTTACAGGATAAAAAAAACAATAAACTTGTTAGTTCTCGATAAATAAATAATTTAAATTAAATTAATTTTTAAATAATTTAAATTAATATAATTTATTTATTTTGTTATATTTACCATACAATAATTTATTTTATCAACACATTTTATATGTTCCACCACCATTTATTCATTTTAATTTATTCACCGCGATGAACGCGCGTGCGGCTTATGCCAAATTCGAGACAAGACTGAACAAGAATCTATTTTTATCTTTTTTTATGTGCGTCTATATTTGAGACATGAAGAAAATCGAAAAATATTGTAACGGTGACACCTAGTGTGTAATAGAATAAGCTAAATTAATAGCTCAATGTTGTACTGTACTAAAATGGAATTTTCCATGATAAAATTGTTCTAAATGTTTCTACGCTATTCTAACTGGAAAAGTCATGAGCTTTCTAGAAGTTTGGTTTGTATATATAAAAAAAGGCGAACGAAGTCGAATTGGATTATTAGTATTTGGTAAGAGATAGTGTAACGATTAAAAAGCAATTAAAAAGTGATTTAAAAAGTATTGTAGTGCGATAAATAAAAATTATAAGAGTACAGTAAAATTGTGTAAAAATTAAATAAAGTGATTTTGTGAATTATTGTTAAAAATTTATGTTGTAATAATTCTTGTGTTAACTAAATAAATTCGTTGGTGATAAATTGAATTGATTTTGTTTTTTTCAAAATCCAGTGATTCGAACCTTTATTGACAAGGCAAAAACGTAACAATAAGGCTTAATTATTCGTGCACTAGCGGCGCGGCTTTAGTGGCCGCTACCGACAAAAGATGGTGTTGACGATTTTAGTTGTTGTACTAAATGTGTCTAAGATATTATTTAGTACAAAGAATTGAGTACAG
This sequence comes from Tipula vernalis, assembly GCA_958295665.1. Lineage (NCBI taxonomy): Eukaryota > Metazoa > Arthropoda > Insecta > Diptera > Tipulidae > Tipula > Tipula vernalis. Next base: position 103,442,257 of record OY282558.1, on the reverse strand, counting down.
AAACAAACCTAGAATATGTTAGTTGACAAAATATTCTGTAGTTGTCACTACTAAACTGAAAAAAACTGTTCAAATACAATTAAATGCAATTAAACACTGCGCCAATTAAAAAACGGAACAGAAATTTTCTTCGAAAAAATACGCAGATTTGAACGCTTATATCTTGGTGAAATAACACTTTTCAAAAAAAAAATTTTGTTTCAAGTTGAAGGAAATTTTGTTTTCTTTTCGATAATGGAAACCGTTTTATTTTATTTTGTTTTTTTATGACTCTTTTGAGTAAAACAAAAGGTGTCTAAAAAAAAATTTGCTGCTGTTTGAAACTTCTTGCTCGATATATGATTCAAAAATCTAAATCGGCCATTTTATAGAGAATTTAGAAACGTTGCAAAATGGTACTAGGACAATTTCTGTGCGACCATTGCGGGATTCGAGTGGTGGTGGTTAGAACACATAAAGGCAAAGTGAAGAATAAGAATAACTAAGGTGTGCTAATTACCAATTAATTGAATTGAACTTTTGTAAAGGCTGATCCTTTAAGAGGCGGGATCATGTTGAGCAGTGGCTCATTACATATTAGAAAATTTATGAATATTGAAATACCGGGATGAATAAACTGTGCTTTCTATATAATTGGATTATGTTGATCTTGGTATACTTTGAAAAAAGAGTTTTGTTTGAATATTTGACGGAACTAGAAGATTTTTATTCAAAGTAAAATCAGAATAGAACAATTTTAGAAGAAATTTAGTTAATATCGATAGGACACCACTTATTATTGAATTTTATTAAAACTGTTTAAGGGTTTGCGAAACTTGTATTAGACACAACCAAAATAAATTTCAATAAAAAGAGTCTCCAAATATTTGCTGGTTTAACGTTACCTGAGCTCCTTTAGTTTTGCATAAATTTTTGTTTAATTACCCAATTAATTAAAATATTATCTAATAAAAAATTTTCATATTCAAAAAGAAAAATTAGTGAATTTATTGTAGCAGCCGTACAAAGCAGTAGCTATTGGATCCACTGGGAATAGGTTAGTACGTTACAATTTAATATTTAGATATTTCTGCAAATATTTTGCAACAAATCACCAAAACACGTAAAAAATCATAAATTTAAAAAATTTTTGCAAGATTTTCATAAATACGAAAAACTTGAATTCAAAACTATAAGTTTTATATTTATTTAACTCAAATACAAAATGTTTAATAAAAAAAAACTAAAAAAACTTAAAGTTCAACATTGATTAAAGAACGAAAATCTATAACCACTTATTGATTTATTTTAAGATATACAGCTGCAATCAATCGTACAGAAATTTATACATAAAATTTCCTTTATACAAATCGATGAATTAAGAGCAAACAATTAAAATCAATTATTATCGATTCTTTATCTTAACTAAATGTCCAGACGGTAGAGTCGCGGTAATACGTAAATTATAATCTAATTCCGATAATTTTAAATTGGTTTCGAATTTATAATTTGTGATTAAATTAATTAAGATGATTTTGATGAATGATTGAGCATACTTTGATCCAATGCAATTGCGTGGCCCATATCCGAATGGTATAAAACTACAACTTGGTCGTTTTGTAGTGTGTTCCGGTAAAAAGTTATCAGGATTGAATTCAGATGCATTTTCACCCCAAATAAATTTACTGCGATGAATATTTAGTATTGGGATAAATATATCGGTCCCCGGTGGAATGGTGCCATGAGCTGTAAATATATTATATAAAAATGTGTGCGTAATTTTTTTTTTTAAGTATTAAGCTACGTACAGAGATTAATTTCCGACGAGGATGTCCGTCCGATCATTGAAACGATTGGTAACAGCCTGAATGATTCCTTCATTATCCGATCTAAATGACTAAATTCGGATAAATTTTCGTAGTGAATTGAATCGTCACCGATAGTATTCCAAACGGTTACAATTTCTTGATATGTTTGTTCTTGAATTTCAGGATGCATGGCTAAACAAAGAATGACGTTTGATAAACCAATTATCGATGTATCTGTTCCAGCCATTATAACATCTATCAAATGATTATAAATATCTCGTTCAGTAATTTGATTCGTTTTGTACAGATTTAATAATTTTCTAACTAAACAATCATCTTCGAAATTTTCTCCAGACTGTTTATCGACTATCGTTCTAAATTCTTTGATCAGCATTTCGTAATAAATTTCGTCCCGAGTTTTTCCACCGTATAATTTGATCACTTTATCTTTCAGCACCATTGGCAATAGGTTGATTAATTTTGTATCCCATAACTTCATATTGCTTTCCAATATTTTATGAATTTTATCTACCTTATCGTGATCAATCTGCTTCTCCCCGAATATGGTTTGAAGCTGCAGCTCAACGAGACGTAGACTAATTATTTCCGTTATTTCAAAAATGTCGTTCGTTTTGGCAAAAGATTTCATGTCAAACACTAACTTGCGAGCGATTTGGTTTGCATCGGGCATAAACGATTTGATTATGTGTATTGAAAATGATGAATTCAATAATTTTCGATGCACTCTCCATTTGTTAGCTAAATTTGAAAACAAATTCTATTAAAATATACTTCAAAAATAACCACAAAACTTACCATTCATCGATATAAAACCATCATTGCCACCAACAATTAGTTTATATGTCGCCAGTCGATCCAAACACTCACCCGATGTCAAAACAATTTTAATATCTTCGGGCGTAGTTATATAAATAATTAATTTATTAAATACCCATAACACACATGAATTATTTATCGAACTTATTTTGGATAATAAATTTTTTAAATTTAATTCAAATTTTTCATTCCAACTAAAAAGCATTTTGTGGCCATAACCAATCACTGGTAAACCTTTTATTTCATCAATGCTATGTAATTTTTTACGAATTGTTTGCACATTTTTTGTGTATTTTATATAAATTATTATTAAATAAACTATAAATAATATTAATGAATAAAAAATGAACATTTTATGGGCAGATTTTTTTTTTATTTCGGTATTACAAATGGGCGAATAAAAAATGTATACGCAAAAACCACTTGTTATCGGCACCGTAATGCTTTTTATACTGTACATACTACTAGCATTTTTAATTGAGTTCTGTAATGTATTCAAAACCATAACTATAAATAGTATGAAACATCGTTTTTTATGTACTAGCGTATTATTCTCTTATTAATATCATAACTATATGTGCAAAGAAAAATGTCACCAAACCTAGTTAATACAAGTTAACTTTATCGGTATTTCTATTTAATCAAATTGCAAATGCAATGTAAACAAAATACTAAGAAAAAGCAAATTGTTTCTCTTGCCATTGCATTTGTACACACCCGTATACGAATGTATGAAAAGGTATTTGAATTATAATAAGCTTATTCTCATTTATTTGAAGGTTTCTTTTGCAAATTGCAATTTGAATACAAATTTTACACTTTTTTCATAAGGTAGAGATCGTTTTTACAAGTTTATGGTTCCGAAATGTTGAAGCGCAGGGTGTGTTAAATTTTACTCCCTGGACTGACCGGATTTTGTTGTTTTCTAATTTTGAAAATTTTAAAAATACTGAACCACAAAAAATCATATCGAAATAAAGAAACTCAACTCAGGAGACTGTAATACAAACTTCACCCTTAATGGCTCAGATGTACGCAAAAAGTGAGCCAAAAGATTTAACGCATCAAGGACGTGGAAATTAAAACAACATGTACTCGTTTGTTTAAAAAATTTGATAATTTAAAAAAAAGTGTTTTTGTATTAGTGTGAAAAATACGGTAATAATAATTTAAAAAGTCGCAGACAAAAATTAGGAACTTCTGACTTCAGTTAAACAAGATACTTCGTAAAAATTAGAGGTCCACTTAAATTTTACGCAAAATTGACAAAAAGTCTGTTTGGGGGTGTATTGGTTAGTTTTCGAGATGAATTCTTAGAAAAAATCTCGTAAACTATTCTTAAATTGTTTTGAGATCCTTAAGATAATCCCTTCCAAATGATACATTACTTGATCGAATATAAAGATATTTTTTGGCGTTACAGTCTAAGCACAATATTAACGGGGAAAATGTTGTATAGGTACTAACTATTGGAATACATGCTGGTTAGTAAGCTTTAAACTGTACTAAGTTTTAGATTTGCACCTTCGTTTAGCCCAAAGAAATTCGACTGTGACAGATATACAGGCGAACCAACAAAAGAGTGAAATCAACGTCGTCGTTTCAATAAAGTTTATAGGACTGTCCATCTTGTTTAATTTTGTTGATTACCTGTTTTATTCCACCTCAGTAGTTGTCAATACAGCATTGCCGCACAGTTGTAATCTTTTTATTTATTAATCAGTAGTTCATTTAGTTCAAGTTTAACAGCTACTTTGAAATATACCTAATTAAGCAATCATAATGCTGTGCTAGATTTAACAAGTGAAACCTTAGAGCAGTAATTAAAAATATTTCGGAGTGCTAGAATGTATAACACCAACATCAACCAGCAGCACTATGTTACTACATATAAAAAAAAATCAGCAAAGTGCAGTCCAATTTCATTGCACATGTACATATGTGATTTCACATATTACCAGTGGCGGCTGCTCATTTAAATTTTCAATTACAATAAATTGAGTTAATTTTTTAAGAATTTTAACTTATATCTGTTTTGCAAAGTCACAATATAGTGTAGTGAATTTGTTAAACGATCCTGTATTAAGGATGTTCACGTGGTGCATACTCCAAAATCCACTCCGTTCTATTTTTTAGTGTTCACGTGTTGATTGCAGTTATTATAAACATCTAAATTTCAATTTCACTTGTTACGTTTACCTGTGTTTACGAATGTCGAGATCTCGTAATAACAAAGTGGCAGTTATGTAAGCTTTATGAGAACTCGAAATGTTTTATATAATTGCAAAAAAATTTAGAAACTCATAAAATGCTTGCAAAACCAGCTACCGGGCGTCCTAATTTTAGGTGGTGGTTTTATATATTTTTTAAAAATAAACTTTAATTTTATACATTGGAAATGTCTTAATTAATAGGAAACCGCTGTGAATTTTATCCAAAAGTTTCACTAAAGCAACAACACCAACAATAAACTTATATGTATTAGTAAAATGTTTAAATTTAGGCGATGGCCTAGAGAATTGAATTTATTAATAAATATTTTTTAATAATGTTTACATTAATACCAGTAAATTATTAAATTTATAATTAACAAAATTAATATCTAATTTATATAAATGTTTCGATAAAAATTATTAACAAAAGTACAAATTAAAATTTCGAAATAGAATATTTTATGTGCTAACTCCGTATACCATAGAAGTATTACATTTGACATAATACTAAATAGGATTAGAGACCGTGATCATCGGATTCGCTCATAAAGTAGTAAAGTGCACCAATAAGTCAACTAATCAGTGATTTTCAGAAATTTATCATTGACCTTGCATATTGAAACATAATTTTATATGTGCTAACTCCGAATACCAAAGAAGTACTGACTTATGACGTAATACTTAACAGGATTAGAGACCGTGATCATCGGATTCCCTTACAGGGTAGTAAGGTACACCCCTAGGTCAACTAATCAGCGATTTTCAGAAATTTATCATTGACCTTGCATATTGAAACATAATATTATGTGTGATAATTCCGAATACCAAAGAAGTACTGACTTATGACGAAATACTTAACAGGGTTAGAGACCGTGATCATCAGATTCACTTACAGGGTAGTAAGACACATCCCTAAGTCAACTAATCAGTGATTTTCAGAAATTTATCAGCGACAAGGTCAATGATAAATTTCTAAAAATCAGTGATTAGTTGACTTAGGGGTGTACCTTACTACCTTGTAAGGGAATCCAATGATCACGGTCTCATTTTGATAAAATCCACCTTTTAGTGTATAATCCACTTTTGACTTCTTCTTAGAAACTGTAAAAACAGGTTGGAGATAAATTCTGGAGAAGGGGAGTTTTAATTTTAAAGCGCGTTCTGAGCGTCATCAGTTTAAAAAAATATTTGTCTTACTAAAAACAATGATGGATTTCAACATTCTTCAAAAGTGAATTTTTATAAAAAAAATGGTGGATTTTAACAAAATTTATTTTGTAAAGATGGATAAAGGAGGGATCCCGTCTATAATGAACGTATTTTCTTGAATCTGCATTAATGTCTTCATTACACAAACACATGCAAGTATTATAATGTTTTGATTGCTCTAGGAAAATTATAGTATAAACTTCATATCGCTTTTTGCCGATTGCGCGAATGAAGTTTTTCCTAGAATATTCCTATTTTTTTATTTTTTTTTGTTCTCGAATTACAGGTACATCGGGATTTTCGATATGTTATGAGATTTTTCGAGGTTTGTTTGGGTTTAAGTATAGTATTTTATACATATGGAAATTATGCAAGATTTTATAGATTATGCGAAAATATTCAAGATTTTCGATATTGGAGATTGGTTTGGATGGTATTAGGCATAGCATACAGTTAGGTGAAATCCGAGAGATGTTTGTAAATTCTTGAACATTCAAGCTTATTAAGTTTCTCGATATCTCGATGTTTTTATAATAATACCTCAGATCTCTATATTACAGAATTACAGTGATATATCGAGATATTCGAGGTTTTACAGGATTTTTCCCGTTGCGGTTTTATGCTTATTTCACATTTGCTTAGTGTTGAGCATTATCTTTGAGTATTTATATATACAGTGATCACCAAATCAAAATAAAAAATTACAATATCACCTCGCCCGTAGAGTAGAGCGCGATAATCGGCTTGTTTCTACAGTAGCAAGAAAAATATAGTGAAACGAAGATATAACCTTAAAAGCAAGCAAACATAAGATTTACTATGAAATTTGTCGCAAAAAATCGGAAAATGATGACAAAAAAGTTAGGTTAAGGTTCGACAAATCTAAATTTTGTCGGGACAATTTCACTTTTGGATTTGAGTGCTTATTTATAAGTAAAAATATTTAGTTTTTAATTTAAAATGTTATTTTGAGCGAAAGTAGTATAATGGTAAGTACATTTGCCGCTAGTGTTCACTACTCACGTTTTCCAAAAAGGTGGCAGCACTAAACGACACCAATGGTAAACTCTTCACTTAGTAATGTTATCACTATATCATACCATTAATTTTCAAATACAAAAATGAATACAACCGATAAACTATTCAAATCAGTAGTAGTGACATCTAGCTTCAACACTGTTTTCTATTATATTAGTAGTGAAAACTACTGGCATCTTCTGGAAGGTGTTGTTTTCTAACAGAGGGGACCGTTCGCGAAAGTAGTATTTTCTTGACAGTTTGACATGATCTATAGATTAAAAAAGTACACACCAACGCCACCTTCCACTGTTGTGTTAAAAGTTGGAAACCAAGTTATCATCATTTTCCATTTTTTCGACCGAAAAGCAGAAAGAAATTTACAACCGATTATACTTGGGTATTGATTCTTTTCTGACGATTGAATTTATTTTTCCAATAGTGAATATAAATGATGCTAATGTTCCCCCTAAGATGAACGATACTATGCTTCGCAATCAAAATTTGGTTTTGCCTTCCACTCGACACTTCCAATCGATTCGTTATAATATTGTAATAAAATCGTTTAAATTTAAATTTATTTTATAGTATAAGTGGTTTAGCGAATTTACAATTCTTGAAGTTGAGAAATTATGGGTAACATGAAAAATTTCGAATGTTCTATATTTGTAGTAGCATTGATGAAGATATATTAAACGATTCGTAACGGAAGAAAACATATCAAACCTCATAAATTAAAATATCTAATTAATTACATCTTTCATCGACAGACATAAAAGATTGCATGTTAAACCGTTTGTTGTGTTGACCGCCTAAAATATGTACTGACAAATATGGATGCACACTGCATATAAAATAAAAATAGAAGGTATTGTGGTTAGACTCGATTTCGCACTTCTTCATAAATCGACCCTCACCACAAGACCTTTCAAACCTTATTAGTGATGAATTGTGTAAGTGGGAGGTGGTCAGCCTAACGAACGGTTCACATCAAACATAATTGCTTTAATCACATTTTATGATTTACATATTGTTACGAACTGGGCTCCTGAGTTCATCTGGATTTTGCAATTAAAAACACTGTGTACTTTTATGTCACATGATTTTTCACTTTACCGTTTATACACTTAAATATTTACTTCTACTTTACTCTATTTCACTTGTTACACGATTTAATGTAAACCAAAAACTATACCCCGCTTGTCATCATCGATTATGTCGTACATCATCATTGTTGACGGGCGGTGTTGTGAATGTATTTGTGTCGTTGTTCATTTATTCTCAAATCACGAAACCACGCCTTTTTTTTGTACGCTACATAGGACGTTCTTGTTTTTACTAGATCATTATGTATTTGTGCGTTGGTGTATAAACATTTCGTTTCGATCTCCACAATAAATAACCGTAATAAAAACATGGGCTACGATGGGCCTCCTATTTAGACCACGCGCCAACCCTCAGAGCTATCGCTGTTCATAACGTAGACCTGCTGCATGATGGCCATAATCGTCACAATAGCAATAAAATCATTTCTATATAAACATTGGAATGTTTATTAAGATCATTTCTTCTTACCGTTTAATAGCCATTACGCTAAATTAGTTGTTTTCGGCCCCAGGCCGAAATGTTGATAATGTATTTTGTATTGTATATATTTTTCGATCAAATGATCCTTGCTCGGCCAATCGAGTTTTTATTAGAAATTCATTTACGAATCAGAGAAATAAAATAACAAATAACATAAAATTAACTTTATCATTCCAGAATCGAGCTCAGTATATTTGCTTCCAACAAAGCGTGATAAAGACCAATATAACAAAAACATCAAAAATTATAAATGTATCATGATTGTGATTTGAAATAAATTACCTAACTAAAGAATTAGAACATAAGAACATCACAAATATTTACCGCTCAGGCTGCATATTTCCTCTGAAAGGACTTGCTTGCACTGGAATTTGGGGCCTTATTATTTATTGCTTATTTTTTCTACTCGAAACAACCAAGCAAGCCAACTTCGTTTTGATTTTTTATCTTGATAAACTCGACTAAATTTTTACCCTACTCAATGAATCGAAGAGCCCACTAATAATCATTTTAGATCATAATACTCGTATTCATGAAATTCTGTAGTAAAATTTACACGATCATTATTAATGTCATTACCGATAGCATTATTACCTCCAAAACTTTTGTGTTTTTACGCTTTCATTATTTTTCATACGTACACGTCAATGAATTAATATACCATACTTATAAGCATAATTCACATTAAGTGTAACAATAAAATCACATTTGCTTCTGCTTCTGGTGCTACACATATAAACAGCCCCCATAAATAAATTACAAATGATTAGACACATACCCAACAATTGTATTTCCATATTTTAATTTTCAAACTTGATTTAATTAACTTTAGGTTTAACTCTATTGTAATCTAAATATCACATATTCGCAATGTCTGTGCGATCAAAGCGAGGCTGTAGGAAAAAAACGAAAATTTCGATTTTTTGTTGCTTTTTGACTATTCACATGAATCGCGATTTTACTCGTACGAGTAAAAATGATTCGATGATTTCTCTTAAATTACATGGTAAAATTTATACTAGTCACTTGAAAAGTAGTCAAAACACAATTCCGAATGTAATATCATTGCCAATTTTTTTTTAGCAAATGCACATTTTCTACTAAAAGTTGCAAAACATGTTTAAATAGGGAATGTTATTAATATTCGGAACTCTATTTATATATAATACTCAAAGCTATTATGTAATATAAATTGTTTGAGATTTTATTGGAGATTTTCAATATTACTCGAGTTTAGCATGGAGTTTATTCGAAGCTTATTCGAAATTTGTTATGAATAATCTTGCTTTTCAATAATAGTCGAAATTTGCAAAGGTGGAGATGCGTAATAGGTAATATTGATCGTATTGTTGCAGAAATCAAATACATATGTCTCTCCAGTACCAAATAAATTCCACCAGTTTCTGCAATGATAGCTTGCATAATAGTCTCGTAGACGTGTTTTTGCTGTTGATTAATGCATTAGTATCGTAATTTTTTTTCACGTTGCATTTCATGATTAAATACGTCTGTAATGGCTCGATTAGGTGATAGCATTCGCAACTAATTCATTACTTTATTTAGCAACATTAAACAAATGTCTTCAATGTAAATTAATGTTTGATTATACATCTCCGGAGTGTATTGTAATTCTGAATCTACATTTGCATTACGTGCTTGATGTAAAATGTCATCTGTCATGGTGTTTTAATGTTAAAAGTATGAAAGCATGTTGATATTATAAATGCGAATAATTTACGAATTTGATATGCAGAAGCAGCTAGTGATGCATCGTTTTCATCGGTTTCAGCATTATTTGGATGTGCTGTGTATAATCGACCTAAGGCATCACTTGAAAATAAATTTGAGTGGCCAATTAGTGCTTGTCCGTGTTTACGACGTTCAAATTGTTTTCTGGATATATTCCAAGTAAAATAACGTGGAACTTCTGAATACAATAACCGTCGTGCCATACTGCTTCATTGCTGCTGATGTATCTTCCTATTTTATATTGTCTAATTTTAGTCATGCCACTGCCTTTGTTGACATATTTACAAATGCATTTAATTGATTTAACAGAGTTGCAATATTCCACATTTATATGTGTTAAATAGATTTTGGATAGTAATGGCGAATATGGCGCTATCGAACGATTATCAACATCATTATTTAGTACTTGTAACCTTATTGACCTACCATTGTTATCTGTTGAACGTCGGCGATATAGTGGATATCCTAATTGCCTCTAATTGTTTCTGGAATCAGTTGTCTTGGATATCGTTTAGAGTACTTGCCATCAATCATATACATGGTGAATGTACATATATAGGGTGTACCAAACGGGCCATGTATCATATTCTGTGTAATTATTTCGAACAATTCTGGATCACTTGTACATACACTAAATTAGAAAAATGGAGGTGTGGCCAAATAATTTAACTTTCTAATTAATTTTTTTTAATTTTTTGTTTTTTATTTTTATTTGTTTTTAATTTTTGGAAACATTTTGTGTTAAGTAGTTTATTGTAAACCCTATACTTTTAAAGATATTTGCAAAATAAATTTTCTGGGCCAAGGGAGTGGCCACTTCCGGTTACCCGATTTGGAGTAAAATTCACTGGGGCCTCCCAATTGATCAAAAAAGCTTAAATCTAAAGTTTCAGTGCGATTCGTCAAACCATCTGGGCTGTAGAGCGGACACAGACTGACAGACAGATTGACAGACTGACAGACTGACAAACTGACAGACTGACAGACTGACAGATTGACAGACTGACAGACTGACAGACTGACAGACTGACAGACTGACAGACTGACAGACTGACAGACTGACAGACTGACAGACTGACAGACTGACAGACTGACAGACTGACAGACTGACAGACTGACAGACTGACAGACTGACAGACTGACAGACTGACAGACTGACAGACTGACAGACTGACAGACTGACAGACTGACAGACTGACAGACTGACAGACTGACAGACTGACAGACTGACAGACTGACAGACTGACAGACTGACAGACTGACAGACTGACAGACTGACAGACTGACAGACTGACAGACTGACAGACTGACAGACTGACAGACTGACAGACTGACAGACTGACAGACTGACAGACTGACAGACTGACAGACTGACAGACTGAATTGGTAATATAATAATTTAAAAAAAATGTTTACCAGTCGATGATAGCCATCATCTCCTTGCCAAAACAGTATTGGATATTGCAGTGCATCATAAGAACGATGTGTTTCAGAGACATGTTACAAATGATTTTGCATAAGTAAAATAATATCTCTTGATTCGAATTGATCACCAACAATGAGAATGGCTACTTTATTTATTGTTAGTTCATTGATTTCTATTTTGGGATTGTCGGATGCCGTTTGCTTCATTATCAGAATTGCTACGAAAATATATCTGTAGAAATTTGTGTTGTTCATCAGGAATGGGCAATAAGGAACCTGCAATGTGAATATGTGATATATTTGACCTTGCACTTTAAATGTTGGCATGAAACGATCAGTAATTATATTGTGAGCACCGAATGAAGTCACTTGAAAGTAAGTGTTGTACTTTCGAATATTGCTAAGAAAATGTTTTGATTGCGGCGTTGTTCCAGATACCAATGTTAATAATGGTTCTGGTGGTTCATTAAATTCTGTCAATTTTACTTTACCATAAACGCAACACAATCCTGGTGCTTCCTTTTTATATTTCAATACTTTGCAATGGGCACACTCTTGATCCATATTACCACCAAGCGCCATAAAAATGTTCGAATTGATTTGTTGTTTTTGTTTTTTTTAACTCATTTCTCATTTATTTTGCTTTTATTTTTATTTTTTGCAAAAATTGTGTGACTTTTATTCATGAAGCAAATAATATTTTTTCAAATAAGTTTTTTTAAATTTCAAATCGAACATTTTTATGCCGGTGGATGTAAATATTGGATGTGAATCGTTGCCTGTAATTTATAGTGAAATTTATCTTAAGGAATGCTGTCTTACTTGTCTAAATCTAACACGTTGTTCTCCATTTCGTATTTCGCGTCGTTCTTCTGTTAAATTTTCACCTGTTGTTTTCCTGTTGTGTTTGATGTGATCGTAATGCTCGACACTAACAAAATACTTTTTTATACATGACAAAAAAAAATTGTTGCACCATCTATCGGACAAAAGGCAAGCTATACAGAAACACTCTTCACGACCCGTAAAACATATTGTGACGGTGACACCTAGTGTGTAATAGAATAAGTTAAAATTAATAGCTCAATGTTAAACTGTACTAAAATGGAATTTTCCATGATAAAATTGTTCTACACCACTCTAACTAGAAAAATCATGATCTTTCTAGAAGTTTGGTTTGTGTATATACAAAGGCGAACGAAGTCGAATTGGATTAGTAATAGTTGGTAAGCGATAGTATAAAATTAAAAGGAATTAAAAAGTGATTTAAAAAGTGTTGTAGTGCGATAAATAAAGTAAAAGTGATCAGTAAAATTTAAGAATAATTTATATAAAGTGATTTTGTGAATTTTTATTGATAAACTGTGTTGTAATAAATTTTGTGAAATAAATAAATTCGTTGGTGATAAATTAAATTGATTTTGTATTATTCACAATCCAGTGATACGAACCTTGATTGACAAGGCAAAAACGTAACAATATATACAAATTTTTATTAAAATCGGTGCAGTAGTTCTTGAGTTTATTGCGTACGTGCATGAAGGTTTATTTTGTCCGTTCTGATTACTCTTGTGTTGTTTCTGCGTGTTTACATAATTTGCTGTTATCGCATCATCATTTAATCAGTGTAGTTTTAGAAATAAATGGTGCTGCTGATAAATTGCAAGGAATTAACTCGAGCTCTCCCTACAGCTTTGAAAAGCTCTTCTAAAATTCTCTCTGCCACATCGGTTGTAGAGAAATATTTGCTTAGAGTCGGTCTCTATACTTGTTAAATTGAAGTTTAAAAGAAATAAAAATGGTTAGCTATACCTTTGGAACTACATAGCTTATAATTTGTATTTGGGCGAAGAAATAAAATTTTTGTAGGAACTCTTAGCGTGCCGTATGAAAGGTTCAGTTTTATATCGCTTGCTTAATTTTTCCTAAATTCAAAGTTGAGTTTTCTTTTACTTTTTTTTTACTTTTTATGTTACATTTTTATTCGTAGCTAAATAGAACACAAAAGATTTTGTAATTTCCGCTTTTGAAGTGCACAGCAAAATTATCAAATATGTATATACTCTTTCGTGTGTTGTTTTGCGATTTACCAAAATTAACGAGTATATTCTCGCTCCACGAAATTACCATTAGTACCAAGTTTAAAGTTTTATATATATAAAGGGATGTATACGACTACATTAGTTTATGGTTCATTAATTTATTTTTTAGCAGTGCATAGAGAAGCTTTTTCCCTTAAAAAAAAAAAATTCAATTATTTTTTTTCTTCGACTAAATTTTCAGCGCGCGCAAAATAAAAATTATTTCAAGCAATTTGATTTTTAAACCAAACAATGTTTTTTTGCTTCTTTTTGTGTTTTGTGCTTTTGTTGTGTTAACTATTTTGAAATAAGGAAAATTAATTATTTTAAATACATGGTATTTAATTTATTTTTTTTTACCCACATTACTGCTAGAAGAACCGGGCTGTGTGATTATATTGGTTCGTTCTAAATAAATAATTTATTTACTGTCCATAAACACTTTGGATTTGTGGAATGCAGCAGCAGTGTTTACGTGTACAAAAGTGTTTTTCAGATTTTCCCGCGTCGTCTTGTTTTAACCCCTAAATATAATGATAAGATTAGATTTGTTTTCTTTTACATGTAGATATGTACTATGGTACTTCGTGTGTATGCTATTTTTCAAAAATGAAGACAAACATTTTCCGTTTTTTTTTTAAAGAAAAGCAAATTCTTATCATTTTGTATGTTATTGTTGGAAAGAAAAATGTTTTCTTTTTGTTATACATAATCATTCGTATATTGATTTGATTTTTAACAAAAAAAGAAAATGTTTGGATTAAACAAAAGAAAATTCAATTTTATTTTTATATATTCTAATTTGTATTCGTATTATTATTATTATTATTATTATTACTGTTATTATTATCAGTGGTATTATTATTTCGACTATTATGATTAGGAAAATTTTATTGCTTGGAAATTAATTAGAATGAGATTATGCATAAAATAACATTAAGTTTTGTTTGCATAAGAAAAGCGTATTGTTTGTTGTGAATGTGCGATGTAGTATGATTGATAAGAAATGTCGCTTTATTATTGTTTGTTTTAGTCGTACAGACAGAGTACACCCACCTTTCGTTTTACAACTCTGGGAGAGTTTTGTTGAAAATTCCTCATCACCCAACAAAAAATGTTAAGTGTATTGTCTATTAACTTTACCCACAACATAATTTTTCAAAAACTACTCAAATAAATTACATAAAACTTTTTTTTTTTTTTTACCATAAAAATGGTTATTCTTTAAAAGAGAAAATTATAAATTATTCGATGAAAATGGAAAATGCTCGAAAATGGAAATTTGATACAAAAAACGTGGGATTTTTTTGCTTTTTTTAATACAGACACAAACAAGAAACGTATACATAATATACACTCGAACGTATATAGAAATTTCAATAACAGTTTGGTATGTACATATATTGATGAATGGGTTTTCGCTAGAAAATTGATTATGGTGTTTCGGGCTGTCTAACAGACGAGATCATTCACTGTAAGATATGAGACTGCATTGAATTTTTTTTTGGTATAATTATTTAATGAAATTGATTTTCAATTTTGTCGTAGTACTTTAATACCCACACACATACACAAACAACAGATTGACAATTTTATTAATGGCGTTTACGATTCAAAGCTCATCTCGGCTTGAACGATATTTAACTATGTATCAACATATATATTTTCTTCATTTAACATACCATTTTCACGCTTACAAAATTCTATTGTTGAATGGTATTTATATATTATACAAACACACCAGGTGGTTGTTATGGTCATATAACACCCTTCAAAATATAGCAAAAAAAAAAAAGACAAAAAAAAACGTTTGTATGTGTACCCTACAAACATTTTCGTAAATTTATCTAAAAACGGATTTTTTTTATTTTATTTTATTTAAAATGAAAATTGAACTTACTAAAACCCCAAAAAGGAAAATATCATATAATAATAAGCCGAAAATTTTTCACAAAACGGAATACAATACTAGGGTAATAGGGAAAATAATAACAATAGAAGGAGGAAAAATCTCATACGTAGTTATTATGTATTTCGATTTATTTTAAAGTGGATAGCAGTTTCCTTTTTTTTTTTTTTTTTGGGTGTATGTATGTTTGTAGAGCCTAAGCAATTTTCTGGAGTTGAATTATTTTTTCTATAAGTACATGAGGATATTGGAATAATATGCTTTTGATTTGAATCAATAAATCAATATTATATAAAATTGGATTTAACTTTAGCGTTAGGAGAGAACGGATGCCACGATGCGAAAATAACTTTGGTTGGGAAATATTTTACACATTTTTTGTTTGTGACTTTTAGTGATAGCGAAATTGGAAGTGTTGAAAGTAACACAAAGTCGTGCAAATTCTTAAAGTGCTATCTAAAAAGCTACCAATATTTACTACTCGTGAGTACAGGTTCACATTCTTTTCCCCGAGTATTTTATGTCGCCCTGAGCTCGGGTAACGGTAAAATCCTAAATTCCAAAAAAATTGGCCAAATGGGATCACGACTCCAAATCCGACCCCAACATGGCAAACCAGAAGTCAGTCGAGACTCAACAAAAGGGTAATAAAATTTAAGCAAAACCTATGTAGGACAAAATTTACGTAGCAAATAAATAGCCCGTAGGGCAGAATTGAGCTGAACCTTAATCTTTTGCCATTGGATTCCCCAATTTAGGTCAGCATCAATATCCAAGCCAACTTACTTGAAGGAAGTCACCAGATCAATTTTAACACAAGAACTTTCACAATGAATCAAACCGCAAGTATGCTTGTAGTAAAAACTTCAGGAAAATACCTCTGATATGGATAACCCAATATTTTAAAGAAACTGACCTTAGTTTTTTCAATAAAAAACAAAAAATGAACGGGTGTGAAATTTTAGACAAAAAAACAAAATGGTGGAGTGGTCAGGAGACCACAAAAAGGTTACTTTATTTGCTTTACCCAGTTCTAGTAAATTACAGTAGCAGCTCCAGATCAATTTTGAATTGAACACCGAAGCTCCTAAGGCTAGCAGAGCTGCCTGGCTGTCCGAGATTATATAGATATCGGTCTTCTTGTATTTCTTTTTGAGACATTGAAGCACACATACCTCAATAGCAAAGGTCTCTGCCTGGAAAACTGTGGGGGTGCTACCAAGTGGTATGCATAGCTCTAGGTCAGGCCCTATTATCCCTGCACCGGTACCCCCCTCTGTTTTTGACCCATCTGTATACCATACAGAAGCATGGCGGGGGAGGGAAGAGATAATATTCTCTACCAGTGCCCTATCCGGCAAACTAATAGTAAAATTCCTCGCTATCGGCAGGAGGCCAATTTTCCTCCGGTTAATAAAGAGAGTGCAGTTGACTACCTCTAGGGCTTTTTGCATCCTTTCCCCTACTGTATTTGCGAATCTGCCCCTAACCATCAAGACTAGGTCGTTCGCATAGGTAATATTCGAGAAGTCTAGATTTCTTAGTCTGGTAAGTAATTGATCGATCACGCTCAGCCACAATAAGGGAGAGAGAACACCTTCCTAGGGCAACCCCTGGTGGCCGCTATGGTGAAGATTTTGTCTCCAAAAGAGGCCGTAATCCTTCTGTTTTTTAGCATGTTTATAATCCACCTTACGGTGGAGGGGTCTAAACCCTTACTAGTGATTGTTCCTGAATTACCTCGAAACTAGTATTATCAAAAGTTCCCTGGATATCAATGATGGAGCGTAGTAATAATTCTTTATTCCGAAGCGTATTTTCGATTTCCGATGTCAGCTCGTGTAGGGCCGTTTCTGTTCATTTCCCTGCTTGGTAGGCGTGCTGCCTAGAATCGAGAGGGTATCTTTGGAGAGTGTTGGATCTAATACAAGGTCCCAGAATTTTCTCCATGGTTTTTAGTAAAAATGATGTGAGGCTAATAGGTCTATAAGACCTAACCTCCTCTGAGGACCTTTTTCAAGCTTTTGGGACAAAAATCACCTGAACCTCCCTCCAGCACTTTGGAACATATTCTAACCTGTAGCTGGCTCTGAAGAGTATAGTAACATAAGGCAGCAAAGTATGCAGTCCTTGCCGTATAGAAAGGCGGGGTATACGCAGTCCGCTCCTGGTGATTTTAAAGGGCCAAAAGATTTGACTGCCCAGCCTATCCGTTCCAGCGTAAAAACCTGCCTCGAGAACTCGTGAGCCCCTTTGGAACCAGATACCGATGTACGCTACTTGCGTTGGATTCTTCCTGATCACTCAGTACTACACAATCTTGGAAGTGACCTCTCACTAGACATTCCAGAGTCTTCTCCATGGTTGTCCTCCATTGTCTATCCGCTTGGTTTCTTAACAGATCCCAAGGGATTCCTGTGCTCCAAGGAGAGTGCCTTCTGAAGTCGACACGCCATAGGTAGTTTGCCTATTTTCCTACAGAAGTCTCTCCAGCTGAGTCTTTTGCTCTGCCTAAGAGCTATGTTGTATTGGGTAAGGGAATTCTGATATGTAGTCCAATCGTTCGTCCTCTTAGCCCTATTAAAAAGTTTACCGACATTCCGTCTCATGTTTTCCAAGTTTTGGTTCGACAGAGTTTATCGTGGTCTGTAGACCAGCTAAGTTATCCGAAAGTCTGTCGTTATAGACTGGCCAGTCGGTGCGTTTTGGTATCCTTACCATCAACTCTTGTCTCCAATTGATATTGATATCAAACCGGATGTACATGTGACTTGAGAGGGGTGCTTCCTTGGACACAGGGACATATCCAGTACCAGTCAGACAGGGACAGATCCAGTACCTCTCTCCCAACCGTATTCACAAAGGTCGCATCACTCTCTTTACTGTTAACTGCTAAGTTGTTACTAAGACAGAATTCAAAAAGTTGCTCACCTCTTAAATTGGTGTTGCTGCTTCCCCAGACTACGTGTTGTGCATTAGCGTCGCAACCAATGACGAATTTTTGGTGATGTATCGTGCAATAATTCACGAAGCTCTTTATCAATTCTGGAGGGGGGTCATTTTCATCCCCGGGAAAGTATGCAGAAGCGATGTTAATCACCCTCTCGCCTCCTTTTGGTAAGGGCATTTTTATAGAAACAGCCGTGATATTCCTAGAAACAAATTGGTTAATAGAGAAGATATTGTACGTTGAGCGACAGAGAATTGCTGTCCTCGGCCTGTCTGCAGCCATGTCGTAAACTAGCTTACCTGTATTGGCTGCAAAACGAAATTCGTAATTCTGTGAAGTATAGTATAGTTCATCACATTTGGATAAGGTTGACCACGTAGACTGGCACATGACCAATTTATCCGAAAATATGGGCAAGACCTTGTGGACATCTCTGGATCGGCGATACAACAATTTTTAAAACCATCAAAATTATTAGAAATTCTAAATTCTGTGAAGTATAGTATAGTTCATCACAATTGGATAAGGTTGACCACGTAGACTATCATATGGCCAATTTATCCGAAAATATGGGCAAGCCCTTGTGGACGGTGATACAACAATTTTTAAAACCATCAAAATTATTAGAAATTCTAAATTCTGTGAAGTATAGTATAGTTCATCACAATTGGATAATGTTGACCACGTAGACTGGCACATGGCCAATTTATCCGAAAATATGGGCAAGACCTTGTGGACATCTCTGTGATCGGCGATACAACAATTTTTAAAACCATCAAAATTATTAGAAATTCTAAATTCTGTGAAGTATAGTATAGTTCATCAAAATTGGATAAGGTTGACCACGTTGACTCGTTCATGGCCAATTTATCCGAAAATATGGGCAAGACCTTGTGCGCATCTCTGTGATCGGCGATACAACAATTTTTAAAACCATCAAAATTATTAGAAATTCTTAATTCTGTGAAGTATAGTATAGTTCATCACAACTGGATAAGGTAGACTACGTAGACTGGCATATGACCAATTTATCCGAAAATATGGGCAAGACCTTGTGGACATCTCTGTGATCGGCGATACAACAATTTTTAAAACCATCAAAATTATTAGAAATTCTAAATTCTGTGAAGTATAGTATAGTTCATCACAATTGGATAAGGTTGGCCACGTAGAGGGGTATATGGCCAAGTTATCTGACAATATGGCCTATCCGAGGGTATGTGCAAGACCTTGTAGACATCTCCGCTGTCGGCATACATTGACCGCTATATGGCTTGAAATGTGCGGGGCCTTCGGAACATTTCCAGGATCGACGCTAAATAATTATTTTTTAACCATTAAAAATCATTCAACTTTTAAATTATCTGAAATATAGTAATGTTTAACACAATTGGATGCTTTTGTTTAACGAGATAAACAGATGGTCCAGTTATCTGAAAACGATGAAAAGAACCTGTTTCCTGATGAAAAGAATCTGCTTGGTGGCACGAAAAATCCAAAATTACAAAAATTTTAAATTTTCATTTAATTTAAATTCCAATTGGAAAAATAGCTAATTTAACAGTGTAATATTTTGTTATTTTTTTTTAGCATAAACTTCACACACATGTTTGGATCTAATTTCATTAAATCTTTCTTTAAGGTCTTTTTTCAATTCTGACCAACTATCATATTCTATATGTTTTACAGTTTCATCGTAAGCTTTTTCTATTATTAATTTTTTCATTAATTGTAAAAAATTAGAATGTTGATTGGCATATAATTAATCAAATACTATATCACTACATTGAATAAATTGATGAAGCTGAACACTACATTGAATTAATTGATGAAGCCGAATTTAATATATCAACAGCTTTAAAGCTGTTTGAAATCAGCTTTGATTTAAGTTTAGTTCCACTTCTGAGCAGTTATTAGATTGTTTAACTAATTTGGCAAAGTTGTAACATTTGGTGTTACAATCGTTAGAAAAGTTTCAACCTCACATTATTATTATTATTTTATTGCCGAACCGCGAAATTTCATCGTTTCTTCCTCATCGTCTCCGGCGGTTTGGGATTTTCCCTACGTGTGTTTAGCGCTTCTTTGCGTCAGCCCGTGCATCGTGAACAGCGGCGAAAAGGGTTGCACTGTCCTGAATTTTTTTTTTGTATGTGGCTGTTGGTAGTGCAATTGAACGAAGAGAGAGGGGAAAGATTGATAACAAATGAACATAAAAAAAAAATAACAATTAACAAAATTGGTAATCGGAGGTGATTTTTTTTTGGGGCAGTCAAGATTTTGATCTCATGAGTGATAATAAGCCGAGTGCGTGCAGAAACGAAAAATATAATTGAATTTCATTTTATGTATATAATTCTGCAATAAAGTTTTTTTTTTTGTATTGGTTAAAATTTGAATTTTGGTTTTTTTACAATTTGCGAAATTTGCTCGTCATTTTGTATTTTTTTTATGAGCCATAAATAAATAAAGAAAAGAAAATTTATTTGAAAAAAATTGGTGATCAAGATTGTAATGTTTATATAAAAAAAAATAAATAAAAAGACAAAGAAAATAAAGAAATAATAATTTTGCATTTATATGAGTTTGATTTTTTTAAGTGCATGAAAAAAACCAACAAAACAGATATTAAAACAAAAATAATAAGGAAACATTTATTAAAGTGGCTAAAAGCGAGTGCTAAAAGCGAAGTAGTGAATTTAAAGTATAAACTATCATTCTGTGCAAGCCTAGTGAATTAAGGGCTGAGCAATACGGTTGTTCCGCTGATTGCCGTTTTGACGCTTTGCATACTGGTTACTGCGTGTGGCAGATTTACTGTACATCAAACCCGTGATCTGACGGTTTATTATTACTGTTTGTGTATGTGGTAATGAATGCAGTGCGGGGCAAATATAGTTGTTCGCTAATTGCTGTTTTATTTTGCTATTCTGATGCTGTGTTATATTAACGTTTGGCGAACTACGGTGAAATAAAAGTATTAAACGCCGCTACGGAATATTTTGCTGTATTTATAGTGAGTTGATTATTGGCGTGAATTGATTGCGGTGAATTGCTGATGTGGATTGCGGAAATTGTGGCAGCCGGGTGAAAAGAACCGTTCGTTTTTTTATAATTATTTAATTTTTTTTTATTTGTTGAATTTTTGGTAAATTTTTTTTTTTTAACTTAATATGTAAGTGTAAATTTACAGTTCCATGATTTTTTTGCTTTTGCTTTTTGGATTTAAATTTTTTTTTGTTATTGCTTAATGATAGGGCTTTTCAATTTATTGCTTTGAATTTGTTAATTTTTTTTATAAATTTCATTCATTAAAATTCTGAGCAATCAAATTAATATCAATATATATACATATGTAAATATTTTTCTTTTCTCACACGCATAGTTAAATGGCATGCATATATTTTTAATAGGTTTCGGTTTTTTTTTAATAATAACATTTGTTTACAGCTCTCTCTCTCTCTCTCTCTCTCTCTCTCTCTCTCTTCGTTCACCGGTATTTTCGTGGGTTTTTCTTCTCTTTAGGTAAGCCTTTTGCTCATTTCATGTTTTTTTTTGGTTTCTAAACTCAAGGAGTCGATGAGGACGATGAGTGCCTAATAACTTGGTTGTAGGATGTGGTAGGGGTGTGAGTCACAGTCTCCGTTGGTAAGTTGGTCCTTGCTTTGAGTCTCGTTCATTTTCTTTTGTTATTGTTTGTTTTTGCATTCTTTTCATCCTATGCGGTCTAACAAGTTTCACGTATGCTCGGGGAAACCCCACCCCGATACCCTGAGCTTTAGCCGGCCTCAGATGACCGCACCCGAGCCTCTGCGTGAATAATTTCTGCAACAGGATCGATAGTCCGCTATCCATTCTGTTACAAAGTTTTCTGTGAGAAGTTTATCGGCACCCACAAAATTGGTGCCATTGTCTGAAAAAATATCAGTACACAAGCCTCTTCTCGAAACAAATCTCTTTAAAGCAGCTAGAAATGATTCACTACTCAGATCTCCAACCAACTCGATGTGGACCGCCTTAACACTGAGACAAATAAATAGGCAAATATATGACTTGTAGGTTTTTTGTCCACGCCCTTTAGTTAAGTGAATTGATATTGGCCCTGCGAAGTCAACTCCAACCTTAAGAAAAGGCCTAATGAATTCAGCCCTCGCTGCTGGTAGATCTGCCATGATTTGAACTTCCGTTTTTACTTTTATTTTGGTGCATATGACCCACTTAAAAATGATCTTGCGAATCATTCGTTTGACTCCCAGTATCCAAAATTTTTGCCTCAAATTGGCTAATAATAATGAGGCACCCGCATTTTTTTGCTCCCGATGCGCTTCTTCTACTATTCGTGACGATACGATGGATTCATACGGAAATATCACGGGATGTTTAACATCGTAAGTGGCTTTTGAATTGGACAGTATTCCTCCTACACGCAAGACACCGTTTGTATCTAAAAATGAATTCAATAATTTCAGTTTGCTTTTTGTTGATAGAAGAATGGACCTCGTCAACCGGTTTATCTCTTCACCAAAATATTTCTTTTGGATAGCCCTAACAACCACATTTCTTGCTTCCAAAACTTCATTCCGACTGAACATATTTCCACATAGCCTTCTTTGCTTTGGTGTACGGAAATTCTTGGCAAATCTTTGTACGTAGGCAATTATTCGTACTAATTTATTATAAGATGAAACTCGTTCCGCTACTTCTTCAATAAGATTTGGGTCTTCGGTTATATAACAACCGGTTATTATACAACCAACTAGGTCCCTTCCAAACCACGAGAAGCACAATCTGCCGGATTGTCGACGGAACGAACATATCGCCATTTATATATAGTTATGTATTCAATAATTTCAGACGTTCTATTGGCAACGAATGTTTTCCAGCGTATTGGAGGTGAGGAAAGCCAATCCAGTACAATTTTAGTGTCCGTTCATGCAACGATACGATTAATCTGTAGTAAGGAATTTTGCACAATGAAATTGATAAATAAGTAATACTGCGCCATATAATTCTAAACGAGGAATAGAAATCTGTTTTATTGGTGATACCTTGGTCTTGCTACTGATTAGATTTACAATACATTGTCCATTATGCAGCTTTATTCTGAAGTACACAACGGCAGCGTAGGCTCGTTCACTAGCATCACTGAAACCATGAAGTTCAATGCTATAAATGTTAGCACTTCCTATGAATCGAGGAACATTTTATTCCGAAACAGCTATTATTTTCTGGTAAAGTGTTCTCCATCGGGATAGTAGATCATCCGTTAAAGGTTCATCCCAGTCTAATTTAGAAATCCAAAGGTCTTGATTGAATATTTTTTTGAATATTTTTCAAATATTCTACTTGCATTAGATAGAACCTTCCTTTTCGTGATTTCTTTCGTGTCTTCGATATTCACTTGAAAGCAAAACTTATCTTCTGATGGGCTCCAATTTAATCCCAATACTTTCGAATTGGTTCCGAAGGATGATTTCTCCATACCATACGCTGGTAACTTGCATCGCCACTATTTACCCAGACCTGCTATTACATCTTCTCCACATCAGCTGCAAATGCCACGGCATGTTCTCTAAAATGTAACAAAATTTGAGTTAGTGATGATTGTATCGTAGGACCAACCGTTAGGCAATCGTTTTACGAAACTCTGCTTGCGGTTGCACCAATCCCTGTTTTTGAAGATGCGTCGAATACGACACGAATCTTTTTGGTGTTGCTGGATTGCTTCCACACTTCGTGATGTGGCAGGTACACTCCAAAGTCGTTTCTCTCAGGGACTTCTATTTGCTTCATGTGGCCTATCTGCTCATATTCCTTCATGAATGCCTTGTATTCCTCGGCGGAGCCCAGCATCCCTTTGAAATCTTCGTTCCATTGTACGCAACCGTCGAACTGCGATTGATAATGATTTTCCTAGCTTGGTTTTGTTATCCTTGAAGGGAAGAAGAGAATCTCACTATACATTTGCCATCTTCCGCATAATTTGTATTTGCCTTGAAGTGATTCTCACAAAATTCCTCTTCGTTTTATAAACCTTTATTCAACTCAACTTCCTCAACCTCCCAAAATCTTCTTAAAGTTTTATCAATATTGTCTGGTCATCTGATGTTCTGGACCAATAAGCTTGAACGTCAGCAATTTGGTTCTGTTTTGAAATTTGACCTGCTACTACCTATCCGAACACAGTCTTCTGTAGGACAATCTTGTTTGCCTGAACTTTTAATTGTTCATTTTGAAGAATTTGGAAAAAGTGTTCGTAAAATACTGAGGATCTGCAAGCATTATTCCCTGTAGATTGAATTCTTCGACCTCACTTCGATCTATGGTGTATGACGGTAGATTTGCCGTTATCCTTGGCAGAACCAGTGCCTCCAGATTAATATGTGGTTGAACGCTATCCATGGCTTGAATATGGATATCCGCTACTCCCCTGGTAATTTCCGCTACCGCGTTTCCTAATCCTGATACAGAGATTCGTGCATTTCTCCGTTTTATGTTTAATATCTGTAAACACGATTCTGTAATAAAAGAAGCCTGTGACCCTGAATCTAAAAGTGCTCGACATGGATAGGTTCTACCATTAGAGCCAATCACGTTTACTATCGCTGTCGGTAATACAGTATGTAAGATACGGTTTGAGGCAAGTCCACAATTTAAAGTGCTTGAATCACTGCCTTTGACTTCTTCAATTTTTATCGTTGTGTGACTTGCTGTGTTGATTGGTGCCGATTGTTCAGCGTGCAATAAAGTATTATGTTTTTTGTTGCATAAACTACATCTTCGTTTTGATCTGCATCGAAAAACTCCATGATCACCACTCAAACAATTGAAACAGCGATTGAAATCCTTAACCCACTTTCTTCTCTCTTCTAGCTCCATAGCATTAAATTTTGGACACTGATAAGTCATATGTTCGGTTTCGTTATATACACCGCATTTCAAGCCATTTGAAACCACATGACTTTTAACGTGTTGTTCCTTAGTTAAAGAATTTCGTTAAAGATGAACCTTTCAATGACTCCAAGGCATCGCCTCTGCGCAATAAGAACTCAAATAATTCCTCGACCATTGGAAACTCCTTTTCTGCGGTTTCTTGTGTCCATAGCGCTTTAATTTCCTCATCCAATTGATTTGGTCCCACAGCCTTCAATCCTCGTAACACCTCGTCTGATGTATCAAGTAACCTTTAGATATTAAAGCTAGTTGGTGTGTTGATTGTTGGTTGCTCGATGAATGTTCGAATGAAGGAGGTGATCGTATGCTTCTTTCTATCTGCAGTGTTTCAATGAAATTCGACTCGGTAATGGATACATGCCTCAATAAACTAGCAGCTTCTCCTCTAAGTAATCCTTTCAAGTACTGAAATTTTTGTACTGACGATAGTGAAGTTGAATCGTGTATAGTAGTTGAGAACAAATCGTAGAACGATTGCCACTCCTTATAATCTCTATCAAATGATGGTATGTTGAGCTTCGGTAGGCGGACTTGTACGTTTGTAGTTTGTGTGAGATTCGCCTAGAGATCAAAACTTCCACTTGATTTTGCAGCGACTAACCCTTGTGTCTATACCCGGGCACCCGGGTGGCCATTTCGATTTAACATGCTCGTAACTTTTTCAATTTCACAGTTAGGCTATCCCTACTCCTTGACATCCAAGAACTACTTATTTTTTATTGATCTTTGAACAGAAGTTAACTAAAAATTATTGCTGAACTAAATTATTCGTTTACCAATATTATTACTCTTGTAGTCTATACCCGGCCACCCGGGTGGCCATTTAAAAAAAACACTGAATATGCTATTTGTATAACATTTTATTGTTTAAATCAACATTTCATCACAGAAAAAATCAAAAATTATCACATAAATAATTCAGTTGGTTATTAAACATATGTTTACAAAATAAGAAATTCAATTTGGTAAAAATTTACAAAAAAAATTAAAACTATTAACACTTAGAACACTTTATTTGAGTGTTCGTATGTTCTACACATACTGGTCTTCTACAGATACTACAGGATTTCCGTGAATTTCGTCGTTTTATGGGATCGGAAGACAAACAAATCCAGCATTTGCCAACTTGAGGAATTCGGCCTTCGTTGTTGCGTAACACATTAGGTACTCCAGACGTTGTCAATTCCTGGTTTATTGGTACATAGAGCGGTTTGCCAAGTATGCATTCTATCCCTGAACGTGAATTAAAATTTCTATATACATTTGGTATGGTTGATCGATCTGACACATGCGGTAGAGCTAATTGAAGCACAAGATCTTTCAAGAATTCTCGACGATTGTGTGTTTTGTTTGATCTAGCCGGGTTATTTTCTATGTAAATTTTGTAAGCCGCAACGCAAGCTACATCAATTATATTGTAAAAAAATGCTACAGGCCATCTTTTCGTCCTTCGTTTGGTTGTATAATGAGTGACCAGTTTGTCCATATTATCTACTCCACCTTTTTTTCCATTGTAATAATGAATGATTTCCGTTTTTTTTTTGTCTCCAATTACTGAATCCGTATAATGCTGCGTAGATAATAATAATACACTCTTATTTTTTTTGGGGACATACGAACAAAGTGTAATATTATCATCGCTGAATCCAAAAATTGACGAATAAATTTCCCGAGATCTGGACGGCAACATTTCTTTTGGAACATAGGGTTTATTTTTTTTTAATGTCCCGACTATTGATAAGTCCCAAGAGATCAATAAACGAGCAAGCGGCAATGTTGTAAAAAAATTGTCAGTTACTATATTTCTCCCAGACCCTTTGAAACGGGCGCATAGGTCCTTGACAACCCGCTCAGAACAGAATACTGAATACTGAATACTGAATACTGAATACTGAATACTGAATACAGAATACAGAATACAGAATACTGAATACTGAATACAGAATACAGAATACAGAATACAGAATACAGAATACTGAATACAGAATACAGAATACTGAATACTGAATACTGAATACTGAATACTGAATACAGAATACAGAATACAGAATACTGAATACTGAATACTGAATACAGAATACAGAAAACAGAAAACAGAAAACAGAATACTAAATACTGAATACTGAATACTGAATACTGAATACTGAATACAGAATACAGAATACTAAATACTAAATACTAAATACTGAATACTAAATACTAAATACTAAATACTGAATACTAAATACTGAATACTGAATACTGAATACTGAAATGTCAATAATTTCCAGATTTTCTGCGGTTTATCCCGATTTATAATATTGTGTTCTGTGTATACTTCATTGGCCTTCCTCTTTGTGTGTCTAATGATTATTTCACACATGACGTCCGTAAATATACACTTGAAGGTATCTCCTACAGATAACATTTCGGGCGATGGCCCACTTCGTTGACTCCTGAGAATATTGTGTCTCAATGTTTGCCTTTGAGGAGGATTTTGTACTGAACGATGGCCCACTTCGTTGACTCCTGAGAATATTGTGTCTCAATGTTTGCCTTTGAGGAGGATTTTGTACTGAATACTGAATACTGAATACTGAATACAGAATACAGAATACTGAATACTGAATACAGAATACTGAATACTGAATACTGAATACTGAATACTGAATACTGAATACAGAATACAGAATACTGAATACAGAATACAGAATACAGAATACTGAATACTGAATACTGAATACTGAATACTGAATACTGAATACTGAATACAGAATACAGAAAACAGAAAACAGAATACTAAATACTGAATACTGAATACTGAATACTGAATACTGAATACAGAATACAGAATACAGAATACAGAATACTAAATACTAAATACTAAATACTAAATACTGAATACTAAATACTGAATACTGAATACTGAATACTGAATACTGAATACTGAATACTGAATACTGAATACAGAATACAGAATACAGAATACAGAATACAGAATACAGAATACAGAATACTGAATACTGAATACTGAAATGTCAATAATTTCCAGATTTTCTGCGGTTTATCCCGATTTATAATATTGTGTTCTGTGTATACTTCATTGGCCTTCCTCTTTGTGTGTCTAATGATTATTTCACACATGACGTCCGTAAATATACACTTGAAGGTATCTCCTACAGATAACATTTCGGTCGATCGCGATGGCCCACTTCGTTGACTCCTGAGAATATTGTGTCTCAATGTTTGCCTTTGAGGAGGATTTTGTCTCCATATCGATCCATCTTTTCCTTTTAGATAAGGCGAATTATTACAATTTGCACTTCCAGTTTCTCCTTCGTCTTCAACTTTACTATCGCTGAAAATTTCTTCATCAGACACTTCAATTTGGACTTCATGATCTTCATAAACGTCCTCTATGTCTGTATCTTCCACGTTTCTATCCGCTGCTGTAGGAAGCCACTCATCTTCTGAGCCGTCGTCAACAAAATCAAGCACTTCTTCGTCATCGTCACATTCCTCTAATAAACGATTTAGGTATGCTTGTTGATCTTCATACGACAAACTAGGGCAAAAATGTGTATATAAATGTAAAAAAACCGAACGGATCATCCAAATAATAAATCTTACCGTCTAAACTCAGCATTTGAAATGTCTCTGTGGTCCGCCATTTTATCACTCACATATATATTTATTTACAAAAAAAATCACTTCCGCAATCAACCTTTCCATTTGAATACCACACCTACTCTAATTTCCTCAGCTCACCTAAACGATTCTTTTCTGTTTTGTTTTACTAGCATTAACCTGGGATTCCCCATTTTTTATTTATTTTTTTTGTTTTATAACGTTTAAAATAGTATATTAAAATAAATAAAGGCAATAATACACTGGCAAATACAAAAATTTTCGATATTAACAAGAAAATACATGTGGCCACCCGGGTGGGTCGGGTATAGAATAGTGTATAATTTTTTGGGTATAGACACAACGGCTAAACCCAATTTTCGTCGACAATTCCGTTACTACCTTGTAGTAATTTTCTTCGTATTTAATGTCGGGTTCTTGATTTTGATCCAGTTGAAAAATTTGATTTTCGATCAAAGTGAACTCGTCCATCAACTTTTCTGCACGTCTAAATTTTGTTCTACATTCCTCTAGTGTACGAGTAACATCGCCGAGATTTTTTATTTACTGATCTTTGTTTTTTAAGCGCATTTAAATCAGCCATTTTGAATAATTGTGATAATTCAACTTGTGTAAAAAAATTCATAGTAAAATGTATCAAAGTAGCTGTTTGCTAGCGGATATTTTCGAAAAAGGAAGGAAGGTGTGATGCAAGTGGATATTTTTTTCGGATATTTTTTTATTTACCTTTTTCAATTATTTTATAAGTTTAAATAATAAATTTCTATATAACATCAAAAACCCATGAGATTTCTGTCACTTATTAAAGAAAAGTTTATTATTTTGGTTGCTTTAAAATAATAAAATTTCCAAAAATATGCAGTCGAAAACGCGTTTTGGAAAAATCGATTTATATTGCTCAATAATAAAGTTCCAAAATAAAATTTTTAATCAAAAAAATGTCTAATTTATTAACTTTTTTCTCTTTTCTCGTTGAATTATCTCAACAAATACAACCAGAGCACCCTGTATTTTATAGAGCCATAATCAAAAAATCTGAGCTTTTATAAGGGAATTAGAAACGAGGAAAAAACGAAACTTTTCATAGTAAAACACACAAAACATATGGGAA
Organism: Tipula vernalis; assembly: GCA_958295665.1. NCBI lineage: Eukaryota > Metazoa > Arthropoda > Insecta > Diptera > Tipulidae > Tipula > Tipula vernalis. The sequence goes on along the minus strand of OY282558.1, from coordinate 103,411,801 downwards.
ATCACTTTTTTTCCTAAGACAAACTTTTAAATGAAAACGTTACAAATTCTTAACTATGATTTCTGAAATACTTTCATAAATGTTTGAATTTCAACATATATGAATATCGTTTAGGTAAATCGTTTTCATTTTCTTGTAATAATTGATTTATTTAAACCAATATATTTAAAAAATTCATAACAACAGCATTCTGGTCAAATTGAAATAAAAGCTTACTACGATTCGTTTAGCCATTAAGTCAATATACATTACATAGATGGCAGTGATGGCCGTAATAATTTGGAAAAATCATACCAAAAATTACCACCTGTGGAAATTTTAAGTTCAAAAATTGTAGGAAAAGCAAAACAAATTCACAAAATATAGGAACGTGTGATAATTTTGCGATTAAATAATTTTTTTCCGTATTTTTCTGTATTTATTTTAGACATCTTACGTACACTAGTAAAACTAAAGATAAATTTAGCAAGTATTATTTTAATTTGTCAGAGCCAACTTTGATGTATTTTTCAAAATGAAAGTTCGAAAAAATATATTTTAGAAATAATTAATTTTAATATTTCTGCAATTAATATTTATTTAATACCAATATGGCCTTCTTGTATATTGTTCTTAAAGATATGTAGAAAACTTTTATATAAACGTTTTATAATATTTTTGCTTTTTTCATTGAAAAACTTGAAGCTAAAAAACAACATTTTTACTATGGATTCCTATGGAAATCAGTGTAAAGTTATACCACTAAAAAAGCTTCTAAAAAATACGTCATTAAGATTATGGCTCTATACTCTAGAAGGCTCTGATACAACTCGAGCTTTGAGTTAGCCGGGGATTTTTTTATTTTTGCACTCGTAATTAGTATGCGTAGCAATTTAACTCGACAAAACTTTTGTCCAGGCAAAAACACTCGAGCTGCGCGTTTTTTCCGTACAAGTTTTGTCTCGTTAAATTGCTACGCATACTAATTGTTCGTAAAAATAAAAAAATATCCGGCTAAATCGAAGCTCTTGTTGTATTGCTGTTGATAATACACTCAGCAATAGTTGAAAAGGTTATTTTCTTATATTTTCGCGCACAACACTTTATCACTTATCACAATATTTTATAAAAATTTTAATTAAAGGTCTTTGAAAGTTTGTATAAAGGGCGTACCGAATCGTTTAATTCAAATCGTTTCTATAAAATTGGTATGAACGAGAAAAAAATGTATAACATGGTTTGAAAGTTCACGAGGTTTAACGGCGCGAATGGAAAATTTTCACTTGCACTTGGTTGAACAATTTTACAGTAATTAATATCAACCAATTAACAAATTCACTTATCGTTCTATAATGATTTACTACACTTGCGGTTCGCAGTTCTCGCAATTTGTCCTCTAAGACGTTGCAGCGCGCAATATTGACAAATTGTAACTTCAGCAATACAATGCATACAACTAGTTCATACAAATACAAACTATCCCCTTTTTTTAATGAATTGTATACTGACCTTTTAAGATACGTATATAAAAATAATAAATTATACTTAGCCAATCCGGCTCAAAGGACCAATGTTTGGAGCAATGGCAAATCGTCACCAAATCCGCGTGCTTTAACTTTTCTATAACTCTGCGGTTGTTGCTTTCGCTGATTTTCCCAAGATGAATAGCTTCGCTGGTTCAACAATAAAATAAGTTGTTGATTGAATCAGAAAATAATCAAAACTTTAATTAATTCAATCTTTAACAAAATTCTTATTTATTGTTACATTAACTTTTACAGTTTTTGGTTCTTTTATGCTGTTCGCTCTATAAAAACCTGTTGTAAAAACGCTTTATAAAAATCTGTTGGTTTTATGCGTTTGCTAATTTTGTCATAATTATAATTACAACAATCGATTAAAGATACCTCTATATACTATAATTATTCTAATGTACTGTTACGTTTTTGCCATGTTACTCAAGGTTCGTATCAATGGATTTTAAATTATCAAAATCAATTTAATTTATCCCAACGAATTTATTTATTTTATAAAATTTATTACAACACAGTTTATCAATAAAAATTCACAAAATCACTTTATATAAATTATTCTCAAATTTTACTAATCACTTTTAATTTTTATTTCGCACAAAAACACTTTTTAAATCACTTTTTCACTATCGCTTACCAAATATTACTCATAATTTACAAGTTGACTCTATTGCGTTCCAAATACTAATAATCCAATTCGATCTTGTTCGCCTTTTTATATACAGAAACCAAACTTCTCGAAAGCTCATGATGTTTCTAGTTAGAATAGCGTAGAAACATTACGTAACAATTTTTATCATGGAAAATTCCATTTAGTACAGAAAAAACATTGAGCTATTAGTTTTACTTATTCTATTACACACTAGGTGTCACAGTCACAGTACATTTATTTACTGCCTCCTACGAATACTTTAATAATAATTCATAGTTGTTTTGGTTTTAATTTGTGATTTGAATGGTAGAATATTTCAATGGAATAACAATTAAGATTAGTATTATACTGGTTATGCAAACACCAGTTACATGGTTTAATTCGCATCTTCTTTGATTTCAGCTATTCCAGCATTCATCGCCAAATAAGTAGTGTTAATTAAATAATTTATTTAATTTAGGTTTAGGTTACTAAATGTTTACTGAGCTATTAATCTAGGTAATTTGTTTCAGAGATTTAAATTTAAAATAATTATTGGGTTTTGAATTTACGTAATAACGCACGAGATTAAATTTAAATAGTAATTAATTAAGATTCTTAAATATTAGTTTAGGAAATGATTATAGTTACTTTATACAAAATTAAATTAGAAAATTAATTTACAGTAGGGTGCATTTAGAATTACACACTGTGATTAAACAAAAATGAAATAAATTAGATATCTGTTTAACAATTTAACAGAACTTGATATTTATGGTAAGCAAATAATTTTTACCCCAATTTATTGCAGCATCCAAATTAACATTAAAAATTAAATTTAATTAACCCAAAAAAAAAAAAAAAAAAATTGGCAAATAAACTGATACCCATATAAAACGGATTAACACCTTTTTTTGGTATTTTTTTTAACTCGCACTACACACATATACACCTACATATATTCAATTTTAATAATATTGAGTGTTCAATTAAATTAGCTTAATTTATATCGCATTTCATCTCTTCATTATTTTTTATTGATTTTACAGCATCACAAAAAAAAAAAAATCATTTCAAACCAACCAAATTTAATTTATGAGCTTTTCTCGTATGTACACTCAAACAATTATCGCTTATTTCGTAAAACAAAGTTGTATGCACTAAAAAAAAAAAAAAATAATAATTAGATTATATTCATGAAAGCTATAACCTTATGGGCTATAAATGGCATTGAACTCGCACCAAACGATAAATTTTATAGTTCGAAAAATACAATGGTTAAAACCCATTTTTCAAATATATGTATATGCGATAGTTTTAGGTAGTCCTCTTAGCCGTGCAAATTTTTTATTTTTTTGTGATCTCTTTTCGATATAACGACTAGTTGGGTAACGATAATTTTGTGAACAATAAAAAAAAAAAATACTTTGGGGGAAAAAATAATAATAAAATTTTAGGTGAAGAGCTTTTAAATTGCTCAATACTGTTTTTTTTTCGTTTTGTTTTAATGCCAGGTGAATTTTATTGTTAGAAATATAATCCCTCCTATAACATTTTTTTTTTGTAGTAATCGTATTTCAATAAAAAAATAAAAAATAACAAAAAAAAAAAGGTTTAAGCTGTTTGGATATTTGCACTATAAACATAATTTTCTAAAGAAGTTCGTAATTTTAAACAGCCTTGCAGATAATTGCTCTTTTGTATCGCACATCAACTATAAAGGAATTTTTCTCCTACATAGTTGTAACACTAAAGCTTTTAAATTATTGGCAATTATTCTTCGAGTGTAATTTTGTACATTGTATTTTTATTTTTTATTTTTTTTTTGCTTTAACTTATGATAGCTTATACAAGTCAAGAAAATGAAAATATTTTTCTTTTTGGGATAAAACCGAGTGCTTCTTCTGTGTAAAAGAAATAAAACAACAAGAAGATATTTTTTTTATCCCTACTTTTCTCGTTACAGTTTTCAACATTTTTTTAATTTTTGTATTACATAAATTTGAGCAGCAAATTTAGCAGTACACAACATACATACACCAGAATCAAGATTTGTATACATAATATAAACGGGAAGAAAGTGTAAACATAAAAATATTTAATTTTAGATACGAGTGATTTTTCTCATAAAGTTTTATGGAAAATAATAGATTATCCGAACCATTAATTTATAATATTACTACTACTAGTACTTCTGTTTTTGACACTTCCGTTTTTCTTTTGCTTTTTTGTTTATTTTTTGTATGATGAAAACCATGTTTTTCCTACTTTTTGTTGGTGATTTCCTTTAACAACACCAACACCGCATAACTGCGTGCTAAATTATTACAATTATTTATCATCGATTCTTGAAGAACACCAACCAGTACAAAAAAAAAAATAAAAGGTTAAAGTTACATAATTTATAATTATAATAATTAAAGGGTTAAGGTTACCAACTTTGAATATTAGATTTTAATTAATGGGTTGTGGAATTTAAAGTTTTTGATGTTTATCATTAATTTAATTTGATTTACCAGTTAGAGAATTGCTAGAGAACCGTTTAGTTGTAAATTAAGATGATAAATTCTTGTTTGGAAACACTATTTTCGATTTCACAAATTCAATGTGAACACAAAAATAAAATTCATGAATATTTTATAAACAAGGTAAATATTTCATTCTCGTATTAACGATAAAAAAAAAAAAGCTTTCATCATGGTTCAGAACAAGAATATACTCGTATACATAACATTCTAAATTCTTTACATAAGGCACATTGAAAAATAAGCACATTAGTTAATGTAAGCTCACATTTATCATAAACATTTTTTTTCCGCGCGTTGATTTATTAAATGACCTTGTTCTAAAAATCAAACACCCACATACAAAAATCCTACAACAACAACAACAACAACAAAAGTATTTTAAATAATAAATGGGCATGAAAGCTTGTAATTTAAAATTTTAAATCGAAAATAGTTCCAACAATTTGACACAAGGAAGGAATATTAACAAAAAAAAAATCCATTTTTCTCGTTTTTTTTGCCATTTAAAAAAAAAAAGAAAAATTATTTGAAAACGTGCAACCATTTCATTGAACGAAAGATATCATTGATTCCATTAAATAGAATGACAAAGAATAATAACATGGAAATCATAAAAAATACGAGAAACCAACTTTCCTGCTTTTTTTTTGTTCCTTTTGGTTCGTCCTGGGAAAGATGAAAATTCATCATCGTAAAATTTTATCCAACCCCGTAACCATACACCCCTAAATCGTAACACAAGCAACAAAAAAACTCTTCAAACAGATGTTGTAGTTTGGTCTTTTTCTATTTATTCTCGGAATGTTTTCGATTTTATTTTTATTTTTTTATTTTTGCGAAAAGAACATTTTTCGATCGTGAAAACACCACAAATATTATTTATTATACGTGTACGCTTGATACGGTTTGATCTGCATTTGGCACAACTAGCGGGACAATTTTAAAACCCCCGCAGCATACACAAAACTTTTTCAATTCCGATAATCCCAATAAATGCATGTTTTAGATATGTCCTAGTAAAACATTTCTAATAAAACGAATTCTAAAACTCCCACCACTAAAAAGCTTATTTTGTATAAATCGTATCATATATGTACGAGTATGTACATAGACATGCGATTTACTCCATATACGTACATATACGAAAAAATATTTTAAAACTGTCTTACTTTTATATAAAATCATAGATTTGATTTATAGCTTTTATTGTTATTTTTACTTAGAATCTTGTTATAATACTTGTTGTTGTTGTTTTTATTATAAATACCAAGCTCATTTTCATATATCAAATGAATCTCAACATATAATAAATTTTCCGTTTTCCATTTTTTTTTTTGTTTTTTTTGAAAAATAAAACTTTTACTTATGTATATACACTAAAAAGTTTTACCGAAAGCTTTTTCGCCTGTTTCATTTTTTTTTTTTTTTTGTATTAGGTTCTGTCTGATATTTATTTATTTTCTGTTCTTATGTGTGTTGTATTTTCTAAACATAAATAATTCATAAACAAAATTTTTTGGAAAAATTTATTTTTGATTTTTCCAGATTTGGGTTTAATCAGACCTGTGTTGTACGAACATATTTTCTGATGATTTTTTAACATCATCACATTGTATCTTATTAAAATAGACAAGGTAGGAAAATATTTGTCGTGTTTTAGTTATCTGGTGTATATTTTGTAAATCATTGTGCCATTTAAAAAGCACGAGTAGGATCTTAGATGCCAGTTAAATTCAATTTAAGAGCTTGCATTGAATTGGTATTATGAAACAAACTGTAATTTCTTGTTAATAAGAAAGACAGGAAATATTATTTTGGTCAAACAGGCATTAGTGTGTTCCCATATGCGAAATTATAAGCAACCAGTTTTATTAATGTTTGAGCATCCATATAGCGGCTTAATTATATACAACTTTGTTTGGTATTCAAATTTATTCTGATTTATTTTTAAATACTTTGAATTTAACTATTGATTTAGAAAATGCTACATAACTGACAAATAACGTGTGTGTATGTTTTGCTAATTAAATGAAATTAATTGAATTGCCGTATTTATTTTATGCACTGTAGGGTTGCAATAATTAGACCCCCTTGAGAGACATTTGTTTGCAGAATTTTTTTTATTGGGTCAGAGGTTCTGGTACGGTGATCCGAAGTCGGCTAGAGCTTATCGGATTGGGGTGGAGTTCCCCAGAACATGACTCAATATTGATAGACCGCATAGGAAAAAGCAATCTAAAGAAAACAGTTTTATTCTTTGTTGTGGTCACATAACCGATCCTCGCCTGAATAGAAATAAAATAAAAGTAAATTACTATGAAAAATAAATTTAATTAATTTTGAATCAATTACTTGTGATTACCAGAAAAAACAACAAAAACAATTTTTGTTACAAAGTAATCAAAAAAAAAAGAAAAACTTACAGTTACAGGTGGCGCCCAAACAAACTGGATTTTATATTTCTATCCCTTTCCTTTCCTATTGCTAACCTTTTATTTTATTATTTGTAGTAATTAAAACCCGCATTGGAACCCTATATTATAGTGATTGTTCAAATGTTAGTAATGGTATTAACTTAAAATTTTCCCTTTTATTTTCCAATTTCACCCCAAAATTTAATTTTTCCCCCCCATTTACATCATAAACGAGCACATCAGTTCTTGAGCACAATATCCAATTATTATCAGATTAGCGCGAAATTCCTTATTAGTTGATTTATTTTGTAAGATTTATTTAGTTTAGGATATAACTGTCCCGACATAGATATCGCCGAAATCAAGTACGAATGCGAGCTTCGCCAAATTACAGGATCTCTTCGAGTTCAAATGAGAATATTAGAAGCTCGAATAAAAACAGAACATGGTAATCCTCAAGAAATTCCTCAAAATCCTCACCCCGCAGCAGTACAATACCCAAATACTAAATTACATGGATTACAAGTTTCATTAAATAATCATTTTCAAGCGGGTAATCCTGATAATGAAGATGTGTCGAGGCATATATATCTACATTTGTTTATATTTATAACCGTTTGAAAATAGTATCTGGTTTAGTAGAATGTCCAGCAACAATTAATAAAATTTTTGTTGTCATTAATCAACTTACAGGGTTAGCCTTAAAATTCCAAACAAAGGAATTACAACAGTTTGACTATAGTGATCGTACCTATTCCAGATTTAGATTTTACTAACGTTCTACTAAGCCAAACACATATCTACTCCATCACACGGCAAATTCCCTTTTGACAATAGTAAAAGCTTTAAATCAAATAACCAATCTGAGCGTAACTTTGATCTCAAATAGTCCACCGGTACAACCGTCTGGGGCTTCTGAAATTCATTCAGCTCCTGTATCACAGAATAATGAGCACCCTATTCGAAATATACCGATCATACTACCTACTAACTTCTACAAGACTCCACTAATTTTTTGCCGTTCCATCCCTACTTGCCATTTTATCAAACTGGTCCCCCTTCGATGGCTAACGTATCAAACCTTCCACCATGCACGATTTAACCTGCAGCTCAGACGGAAACATTAAACCCTAATAATACTACTCCTAAATTGAGTAACTCGGCTTTCACGACCCCTATTCACAAATGAAAGCTAAAATTTGATGATTCCCCTCTGGGGATGTCTATTGAAAAGTTTCTATTTAGAGTAGAACATCTAGCGAATTTAAATAGAATTACTCTAGAAGAATTAATGGATAATGTTAATTGCTTGTTAGATGGTCCCGCTAAAGAACACTACTGGTTAATTCTGGAACGAAACCCGAATCTTAGTTGGGCTTAATTTCATAATCAAATACTTCATAGATTCCAAGAAAGGTGAACTGAACTGGATATCAAAGAAGTTCTTGAAAATAGGAAACATAAAATGAAGGAACCGTTCGTAGATTTTTATTACGAGTTACTAAATCTTGCAATGCCTCTTAAGACACCCTTATCCGATTCCGAATTAATTGAACTCATCCAAAAAATTATGCGAAGTGGATTTAGAGTGCATTTTGCAGATCGAACGTTCTTGCCCTTTCAATGAGATTTCCTCAAATTTTCCTAGCACTTTTTCGCTATTAAAACCATATTTTTCGAATGCCACTAATGAACCATTTGTTGACACAATAGTACAAAAGTCTCCAGCAACTCATCAGTCCACCAGGTCTGGATTCTCACCGGTAACCAGTTCTAAAGCCACAGTGATCCAATGTTGGAATTGCCAAAGAATTGGTCATCAATATACCCATTGTGATGTCCCGTTAAATATATTTTGTTTAGGGTGTGGAGCCCGCGGAGTGCTTCAAGCACATGAGTCACTACATTTCCGGGCGAGCTCAGATAGTTCCAGACCCAAATTTCCTCCACTTAAAAGTGTTGCTCTAAACAATTCGAATCCCAGCAGCAACAACTACGCCAACCAACGTTAAGTAAAACCACGTTATTAGACATAACTTCCATCAATGTCAATCTCTAGCTTGTCTCAACTACGTGTACGAGCAAAGTGTTCCAAGCAATATTTCAAAAATCCGAAGAGAATACTATCACCATATTGCTGAAACTCGATTCTTTGACGAAAATAATCTGGACATGGTGAAAGACGAACGATTATATGCCAATATCGACTTAAGCGGGACGAGCGTCGGTGCTATAGGAAGGGGATCTCTGGAACTTTTAGAACGCCTCAATGAAAATCTAAATCCAATTACGGCTTCAGTACATACTGCTTGTGGGGCTCAAGAACTAGTTTCTGGGTACCTTATTATCAAAACTACATACAATAACCATACTAAGTGATGAAATATCTGGTAGTCCCTACCCTTCAATAACCACTCTATTTAGATCGTGATTTTAAGAAAACGTTTGATGTTAAAATCTCCTTCCTATATAAAATTAGGGCTACAAACCTCTTTGCTGAAAATGCAGAGCCATTAATCCATACTAATAAATCAGAAATAGCCGATTCTCAGAAAGTTCACTCCTTAACGGAAGATCAAGAACAAAGATTAAACGCAGTGATTGATATTATCGATACCAATGACGCTCCAGCCATTAAACAACGTTTCTATGCGGTGTCCACGGCTGAAGACGTTATTGAGAAAAGTCACAGCGCTTAGTCTTCTCTAATGACAATAGTGCGAAAACCGGGTAAGCTTGGATTTAAAGGATGCCTTTTGCCAAATCCGCTTGGATCCAAATTCGAAAAAAACTGCTTTTACTATCCCGGGTCGTTCACTTTATCAATTGAAAGTAATGCCCTTCGGGCTCTGCAATGCGCCCCAGACATTGAGCAAAATCATGCTGTCCCTCACCATCTGCATGACCGGGTGTTCATTTATCTGAACGATTTGCTTATAACTACGGAAACTTGCGATGAACATATCTCATTATTAGACTAACTAAAGCGGGTCTAACGATTAACGTAGAAAAAAGCAAATTGGTTCTAAGAAAAGTTGAATACTTTGGTCATGTGGTTGATGAGAGTGGACTCAGAACCAATCCGGACAAGGTCAGGGCCATGGCAGCGTTCCCCAGACCGAAAAATGTTAGGCAAGTGCCACGGTTTCTAGGCTCGGCAGATTAGTATAGGTGTTTCATCAACGGATATTCAACGTTGAGTACGCCCTTGATAAATCTCCTGAAAAAAACGTAAACGGTTTCAATGGACTGAACACTAGCAGGAAATATTATTTTGGGCAAAAAGGCATTAGTGTATTCTCATATGCGAGCATGCAACATATTAAAAATATAAGCGATTGACCTAGTGCTTTGTTGATGTTCATTGAGGATGCAAGACGAACGGGGAACTGCAGTCGTTTGAAACCAAATGGTATATCGGTGGCAATGATGAGAATACTTGGAATCAGCAAATTTTCTCCTTTTGACTTACAAATCAAAATTGTCGCTTCGATGACGTTTCGAATCTGTTTTTTGACAGCGACCCTGGTTCCTTTGTAAAATTTTGATGGACTAATGTTGCGGAAAAGAGTTATTGCGGTGCACCCATTTTGAGTGACAATCTGTGCGGAGGCACAACAGAAAGGTACCACGAATTTAAAAACTTATTTGGATAATCTACAATCTCGTCCTCATTGATGACGCTGTCAATCGATTACATTTCCAATGTCCAATAGCTCTTTTAAAAAAATGGTTGACACACTGCGCTTCAGATGTGCGCGCATATTGATCTTGATATGATGCGATGATGATATGAATGTCTCTAAAAATGCGATGCTTTGAGGCAAGGATTGAGTTCATCAGTAGGTGTTGATTTTGGTATGACTGGGATGGGTTTGCATTTGTTCGTAAATCTGGAAGAGTTTTATCAATCGATTCAAGCGATTTCATATGTACCATATTGCATTCGTCCCATACAATGAGTTTACAAGTTTGACGCACTTTTCCCATGCCAGAACCTTTGGAAATATTACATGTTTGAGCTTCGGCTTATTGGCAATTTGAGCGCCGAGTGCGCTGTTTATCCACCATCCAATAATGTAGCCGCAATACCTCAGGACGCAAGGGTCCAAGCAATTCCAATTTGGGAGCGAATTTGAGCTGATAGTAAATTGATGATGAACGTTTTCCCTGTGCCGCCGGGCCGTTGGGCGACGCATTTGTAATTGTGTTGTAAGACAATTTTTGATCTGCAACTAAGAGATATTTATTTGCTTCGACAAATGCACGCAAATCATCAGCATGGAATTGTTGTTCTCTCAATAAATCTCGATCATAAAGGTTATTAGTAGGATAGCAGCATTCTAAAATAGTAGCATGCGGCATTACTTGACGAATTGACGAATGTTGATTTTGATAACCTTCAACTCGCATGACTTGTTTACATCGATGTAATTTTTTCGATGTGGTTTTCCATCGATAATACTTTGGCACTTCTGTGTACAATAATGTTCTGGCAAATTCATGTTTCAACAATCGATCTTAATTCAAAGGAATACATCCTGCATCGAATTTCACCCTAAATGTGATACTTCACAATCAAATCGATCAATTTGGTGAGTTTTTCCTTGATAATTCGTCCAGTCAGATCGTGTCGATCGGATGGAGGTTTACTGGGCGATAAAAGCTATTTCATCTCGTCCCATGCTGGATTGCATGTGAAAGTGATGAACAATTTGGGACGTCCGTATGAACGGACATATGTATATCATGGCGTCTTATGCGTATTATGCGTATGTCGCGGACTGACAGTAAATGTTGCTGGAAGTATGACCATTTTACCATTGTCGCTCATTCCATCGTGAAAAGAATTTACTCCTCTGAGCGCAACGATTTTTGATTTAATCGAATGAAGAGGAGACGCTTTTATTTAATTTCGCTTTCACAATTTTCCAATGTTGATATGATTTGACTTTTGGTGCCGGGAATCGCATTGCATCGTTGAACAACTTGCGCATCATCATCGCCCATGAAGTAAATTTTGTTCAGCGTCGGAAACTGGTAGAAGTGATCGTATATGCGATGATATTGGGTGTACTAATAAATTTCCGATCTTTTTAGATAGGTGTCGGTAGGATCACTGCTTGCATATTATTCAATCGGGCAATACATGTTTTTTGGAGGTTAGATGTCAAGCTTGAATAATTACTAGTGACATATGTTTAAAGCGTAAACAACAATTATTTTCATGTAATTGAAAATGTCGAATTTTGTGCCAAAAGTTTCGAATTTTGTTGCGGGAAGTTTTACTTCATTATTTTTTGTTGAAGAAAAGTGCAGCGGAAACAAATCGTTTGCTTGTGGAAGTTTACGGTGAACATGCTCCATCGAAAACAACATGCAAAGAGTGGTTTCAACGATTAAAAGTTGGTGATTTTGATGTAAGAGACAAAGAACGTGAAGGCAGACCAAGAAAATTTGAAGATACAGAATTGCAAGAATTGCTTGGTGTGGACCCTTGTCAGACTGAAAAACAATTGGCAGAAGAGTTTAATATTACCCAAAAATGTGTTTCGCAACGTATACGTGCAATGGGATTGGTTCAGAAGCTGGGAAATTGGGTGCCACACAAATTGAAAGAAAGGGACATGGAACGTCGGAAAACCATGTGGAAATTGTTGCATCAACGACATCAAAGGAAGGGGTTTTTGCATCGGATCATCACTGGGGATAAAAAATGGATCCATTATGACAATCCAAAGCACAAACCAGCGTGAGTCAAGCCAGGTGAACCAGGGCCGTCGACGCCAAAAGCAAATATCCATGGTTCGAAGGTGATGCTTTGTATTTGGTGGGGTATGAAGGGTGTCGTCTATTATGAGCTGCTGAAAGAGCATGAAACCATTACGGGACAAGTTTATCGATGACAACTGATGGCTTTAAAGTAAGCTCTAGCTGCAAAATGACTGGAATGGGACAAAAGGCACAATAAGATTATTTTGCAACATGACAACGCTAGGCCACATGTTGCTATACCTGTCAAAAATTACTTGGACAGGCAGAACTGGAAAATTCTACCCCTCTGATTACCACTTGTTCCGGTCGATGCAATCAGCCCTGGCACAGCAGCACTTCACTTCATATGAAAACGGCAAAAAATTGGTCGATGACTGGATCGCCTCGAAACCACCAGACTTCTTCCTTCGGGGAATCCGTTTATTGCCTGAACGATGGGTGAAGGTTATAGCTTCCGAAGGAGCATACTTTGAATAAAACATTCTTTCATTTTCTACACAAACTAATGTCTTTTATTTCAGTAAAAAAGGCCGGAAACTTATTTGTACACCCAATATATTTGGCCTTGAATTTTGAAAGTTGGCATATATTATCATTCCAAGACCACTTGGAATACTTTATCGGGTCCAAAGGATGTCGTTCGAAATACCGAATTGTATTTGCGAATGGTTCAGGTGGTGGATGCAAGATCGGAAGTCTAACTTTGCCATTTACTTTGCCCGCACACCTTACCCTTTTTGCCGATGTCTACACTTGGATGCAGACTGGAGTTCTAATTGACATTGAACTGGAATGCACTAAGATTAAAGTCAGCACGCACGGTTCGCCGAGATAGAGTAGCTCGTAAACGTTGTGTTTCGACTCTTACAGTTCGTTCCTCTTCTGATCCCAATGCACGCGATCTAGCAATTCGTAGACAATCTGCTTCGTTCCTCGCTTGTTTGAGAATCTCGTAACCACTTTTTGTTTTGTGATCCGCTGATAGATCTACTAATTGATGTGTGTATAGGAGGCGTGATTATTTTCACGGCTGTACATATATATAATACAATGAGTTAAGATGCATTTTAAATAGCTAAATAAGTTATATTTCAACAATATATTTCAGCTAATTATCACAATAAAATAATTACATACACAATTGTACAGTATAATAAAATCGGAGTGTTTTGTTTTAATTTTGAAGCCCGGGTATTTTGAAATCCTATTATAATGTTGCGATTTTTTGGGAGGGAGGGAATGAATTAAAAATATATTTAAGAGGGAGTCCCCACCGCCTACCTTCAATGTTTGGCCTTGTGTCTTGTTTATGGTCATGGCGAAACATACTCGTACGAGAAACTGGGGGCGTTTGAACTGAAATGGAACATCAGAAGGGATTATAGGGATGCAAGGATTTATTACTTTTTCTCCAGTCGCGCAGCCGGTTAGAACTGTAGCTTCTATTACGAAGTTTTTGAGACTGATTACTTGTACGCAGGTTCCATTACAGAGATTTAGTGGGTTGAGGTTCCGGAGCAGGATGATAGGTGCGCCGATTTTCATCTTGAGGATCAACGACTGTATCTATGGATTTGTATGTTCTGGACTATGCTTAAAATTTGCCTAGGATGTACTCATTAACATGGTTCATGGACAAGGGCTTTTCTGGATGATCTCCGATGCCGGGATCTACGGATTCTACGAATTGCTTTAGGTGATTTATTAAGACCAAGGATCATCTTTCCTGTACCTCCAGGTGAATCTAGGAAGAATACCTCTCTAACGGACTCGCTATCGCTAGCCGAAATTTTGTTGTAGGCTAACCGCTGTTCTGAATTCAATTTGGGTTCGCTGTTGGTTACAATCTGTAACATGGCCGACCTATTATATGATGTTTTGCGGACGAATTCCATATCTAGAACTGATGAATCATTTATATTTCGTCTATGCAAACCGAAGTCTTTTATTCTGTTCTTATAATGCCAAATCAAAGATATGGTTGTTCAAATCAAGGGAATAGTCGAAAAGCTCCGTCCGAATACGATGCAATACGTTTTCAGACATGTTCTCCGTATGTGCTACCCATAATGATATGGGTTCGGATGGATGGCAAAATGCCAAAATGATATAAAAAACAAATTCCTAATAAAGGCAGCAGTGCAACCTAAAGCTATCTCCTTCAAGGTATGGCATCAGTGAGAATCACTCTCCACCAATCCGAGCTCCTCGACGACGGTTAAATTTCTTATTACTCCAAGTATAGTAAGAAGGAATCTCATTATATGTCAAAGTTGAGGCAAAAGCATCGTTCCAGCATAACTTAAAAAATGCAAGCAAGGTTGTGTCGCTGGGATTATTAGAAGCGAAGTAAATGCGTTGGCTGTTTTCAAGGTGGACCCATAGTTGGATTATTGCCGGCTCGCGTTCATGGATTTCAAACGATAGCATTCTCCATACTGCTTCCGAAGTGTTAATGTACCGCCCGGACTGAAACTGATCCACCTCATTTGCTTGTTTATTTATTTACATACATATTTGATTGACTTAATGGAGCTACAGAGTTCTACGTTTGTTTACCCGCGCAACTGGGGGTAAAATCTGCTCTGATTTTATTCTGCAGCCAGAGCAAGAGATGCATATGTGGCAATCCAAACTATTGCCACTCCACAGAATACATGGAGCAATTTGTTGGTCCGAAAATGTTTCCTTTTGTGATAAGATTGACGAATTTTTTTATTTTTAAGTTAAACACCATGTTCATTATGTCGCATCTGTCTTGCGGAACATTATTCGTGAATATATTAATCTGTATTTCTGGCCAGCTAGAGTTACAGCTGGCAGCAATAAAGGTGTCCGGTCTGCCGTAACTTTGAACGTACATCATTGCATCCTGCCTACGTTCGTCCATGTAGCGAGGACCTGTCCATAAATGATGATGGCAAACTGACCAGAGACTGACTACTCTCAAAATTTGATCTTTATCTGGTAGAACTCCTGGTGCTCTCCCAGTATACATTTGTAATTTGTAAACATAAATATTTTTAAAATTACTCATATTTTTACGAAGTATTTAGCAGTCTTGTTGGGAATATATTGTCTGAATCGGGAATATATCTACCGTCAGGTTATCCGTCTTATTCACGCACTGTAATAAATAAATTTAAAATTTGAGTACGTAGCCCTTGGAACTCATAAAATGTTATGTTATTAAATAATTTTGAATTGTAAGTTTTATTTAAGTGGGATAGTTACCAATTTCAATCCATTTATTTTCGCATATTTCTTGAATAGGCGACAGTTTGTCCCTTTAGCACCGTTCAGTTCTGATACCTTTGTCGTCAAATCTTAAAAAGTTGGACGAGCTTAAAATCAAAGAGCACGTGGTCCACCTAAATTCCGGAAGATTATTTAGCATACACTTACTCGTAATTTGATATTTTGAAGAGGAATTGCCCATAATTTGGGAATAGGCAATTATGCATTAATTTATGTAGAAATAAATAGCTTTCGAACTTCTACAATTTTGCTTTCTTACGTTTAATTTGTTTGTTTGCGTTCCCTGTTACATTTTTCTTCATTTGTTTTATTGCTAACTTATTCAAATTCGTCGAGCATTGTATAGCAATCTACAATAAATTCCCAAAAATTTTAAAAATTGTACTTCAACTACAAATTTCATAATTTCTATTAATTCTATTTCTATTAGTTTTTATAAACCGTAAATTCAATAAATTCTAATTATTTAAAAAAAATGATAGAATTTATCGAATTTGGAGAATTCAGAGGATTTAAAGAATTTAAGGAACATACTAAATTTTTAGACTTCAAATATAGTTTGTAGAATTTACACAATTTATAGAATTTTAAATAGTTTCAGTTCATAAAATTTGTAGTTATTATAAAAATTCTACAAATTCTATAACGTCTCCTAAGAATTCAGTAAATTTCTTAAATTCTATAATTTCTGTAAGTTCAAATTCAATAAATTTTATAATTCCATAAATTCTGCAAATTTTACAAATTTTATAAATTTTAATAAGTCTATAAACTGCATTAATTTTTTAAATTTTATAAATTTTAGAAATTCCATCAATTCTATGAATTCTACAAATTACATAGGATTTACAAATTATATAAATTTTATCAATAATGAAATGCTTTAAATTTTGTAGACTCTGCGATTCCTATAAATTATTTGAAGGTCGTCTGTCTATTCAATAAATTCTTTAACATGTAAGTCCTGTACATTTTGTTAGCTCTTTAATTCTACAGAATCCAGTACGCAGTAATCTTCTATTTTCTCTGCTGGGGCTGTTCTGTAGCGAATATTGTATGTGTATCCCTTTAATGAGATTAAGTATTATTGCAGGCTTTGAATAGTTCTTTCAGGTAACTCTCTATTTGGGTTAAATATTGTTAGTGGTTCATGGTCTCAATAAGTAATAAGCTCAAATTTACGCCAATACAGATATTAATGAAATTTTTGTACGAAAAGAAAATTTTTTAACCTGGAAGCCCTACTAAGAAATACATTGCTCAGGTATCTATTAGGAATTCCATTCAAATTCCAATAATTTTTAGTTTAATTATTAATTTATTTCCTCTCCTGTTCGGAAAACCGCGAAGACAGTTTCGACTTCATTTTCAGATGACTTTTGGTAAGGTTTATTTTGTGCACCGATATTTGTGTTTATATGAAACGTGTCTGGACATAAAAAATCACTTAAATTTGATATACCTTGATCAAATGTTTGGTACTGGTGAACAATTATTATCACCTTTAATAATTCTTACGGTGCTTTTAGTTTCCTCGTATGTTGTAACAGGATTTTCCAATTACAGATTTTTTTCGTACTTGTTTATGTAGTGTGCTGTACTGCTCCATCTAACTATATTGAACGCATTCACTCTTCAGATAAACCCATAAAAAATTTCAAGTTGATCTGTAAAATAGTTTTGTTCAGATAGCTGATTAAAGTCGACGTGTTTCTGTATTGTTCTAAAATGAAAAAAATTTAACATCGAGCTTCCTTATTAAAATCTTTGTGAATAAAGGTTTAACAGCTTTAGAGATTTTTAATGTAATGGTAAATATGTTAGCTGATGCTGCTCCTTCAATATTAATGGGCTTCCGAATTTTAACAAGGTCATACAAGCCTTGAATGTGACCCTCGTTCCGGACGTCCAAAAACTGCTACTATACCCATGAAATAATGGAAGACTAATTCTGAAATTGCTGAGGCTATGCGTATCTCAAATGAACTGGTGTTTCATATTTTAACGAATGATTTACGTATGAAAAGCTGCTGAAATCGGCACTTCAATTGTTAAATACGGATCAAAACCGAATTCGAAAGTTTTGGCATCAGCTTTTTTTTGTATGTTGAGTCGTTTACGAAATATTCTATTTTCAATAGTTTATTAGTTTACGGTATACCCATATTCCTTACCTGTCAAACAATGTATATTGTTCGCTACTCAAGTGAATAAAGGCGCCTACCACAGTAAAAAAAAAAGTAGGTAATGCGAAAATCACATCGTTTAGCCCAGAGGACCCCCTCCATTCCGAAATGTAAGGCGGTTTAAGTCAAAAATAGTCTGCATCCAAAATAGAAGACCCTTAAATTAACTAAAGTAGTTCTATTATATAAGTTTTGCAACTGTATTGTGTGTTATCGTTAAAATATTCAGGCCAATTTTTCAAAATATGAAAAAAAAATCTCCACGGTAATAATACTCTTGAAACCGGGAATGACTAAATTAAAATATTTTAATATTCAGTAAAATAAAACAACCAAAAAAAAAAAAAAAAAAAAATCCAGCCAATTTTCCACAAAATTTTGATGCCAAAAAATATGCAACAATTTATATAAAATTGTTATCTAGATTTAGAGAATTTTTATCTTACAACAACATATACACACAATGTGGTTTAAGTATACATTATATCCAGCATTTAACAGTAAACATAAACATGGTTATAAAAGGAATCTGCTCTCTCATGACAATTAAAAATGTCATAAAAATTATTTATATGCTGAACTCTTGTTTTGTACGAGTACATCCATGTAAGCACTAAATGGTGTACACAAATAGAATATTTATCTCGGTCCAAAAATTATTTTCCAGCATTTTAATTTTGCTGCCTGAAAAGCGACTAATTTTGTCTACTCTATTATATACTCGTACAGTAGTATATCAAATGTTTACACTTGCCTTAATTTATAAGTGCTTTTAAAGAAGTTATTAAGTTTTGTGCAAATCGCATTTTGAGTCGAACAAAAAAAAAAAAAAAGAAAAGTTTTCAAAAAACGTAAAGAAAATCGTCTTAATATTGATTTTTGTTCCATTTTTCATCTTTCGTTTGAAAATTTGAGCGAAACGAAAGCAATTTAGAGATTAAAGGTTATCATTAGAAATCCAAGAAAAAAAGGGTAGATTTCGAATGATAAGAAATAGCATATCAGTAAATCAATTTTTAACATAGTCGTAGAAGGATTTCTTATGTACCTATATGTATATGTACTATATAGATTTTATTTTTATTTCTTTTATGTCAAGAACACTTGTGATAAAATATTAAATGGAATAGAGAAATACATCTAACAAAAAACTGTTTTTTTCTTCTATTTTTTTTTTTTTTGTACTCAATGTACGAAGTTGATGTATAATATTGGATTTAATTTCGTTGCCCTTTTTACTTTATTATTTTTTGAAGAGGATTAAATACAATTTTTGCTGTTTGCTTAATTTATACTCGACGTCATTTATAAAAGAAAATGTCTACGAGAACGGAAAAATTCATAATATCATGCGGAAAAATCAATTCCAAATTAGACTTATTATCTTATATTGCTCTTAATTAGGAATTCAACTGTGTGTGCAAAACGGTAAAAAGATCAAAGGAATTAAATCTTTATTGGTAGAAATATGTATTACACACATATGAATGTACTTTAGTTGTCTATAAACATCGTTGAAAATTGTTTTTATTAAGGGAAACAACATCATGTTTCAGATAAAATGAACAATTCTTTAAATAAACATTTTGGAAACTCAAAAATTCTTAGTATTGTTACGTTTCTGCCTTGTCAATTAAGGTTCGTATCACTGGATTGTGAATAATACAAACTCAATTTAATTTATCTCCAACGAATTTATTTATTTCACAAAATTTATTACAACCCAGTTTATCAATCAAAATTCACAAAATCACTTTATATAAATTATTCTCAAATTTTACTAATCACTTTTACTTTTTATTTCGTACAAAAACACTTTTTGAAATTGCTTTTTAATCTTTACTCTATCGCTCACCAAATATTACTAATAATCTTACAAGTTTACTCTATCGCGTTCCAAATACTAATAATCCAATTCGTTCTTGTTCGCCTTTTTATATACACAAACCTAATTTCTCGAAAGCTCATGATTTTTCTAGTTAGAATAGCGTAGAACATTACGTAACAATTTTTATCATGGAAAATTCCATTTAGTACAGTAGAACATTGAGTTATTCATTTAACTTCTTCTATTACACACTAGGTGTCACCGTCACACTACCCCCCACCTAAGTCTGTTCGTCCCTTACCTGCGGAGGCCGTCGCGTCGTTTGAAGGTCTATAACCAATTTTTACACTTAACATTAATCGCCTAAAAATGTAAAAATAAAAGCTACAATTTCATTCATTGTGAATGAATTATGTTCCAAGCTACAATAGCTTAAATGGATGGCAAAATTTTATGAATATAAATGGGTGGGCTGTCGTATCCGGTGTTTTTATAAATCTGTCGTTTTTACAGTTGTTATTAGGTTAAATGCCTCATGTACACAAACTGTTATGAATGAGCTTTGTGCTCAAAACAGATTGTGTACGTAAGGGGTTAATAAAAAAAATAAAAATTATATGTAAACTAATAATAAACAAATAAATGTAATCCACGTTATAGGATCCAAATCACCTCCTTTGAATAGGGCCAGCCTCTCAAAATGCACCACCTTTGGTTTACCTCGATGTCCCTTCCGTATCCGATAAACCATGTCGTTCATCCTTGTGATGACAGTGTAAGGTCCTTCCCATGCTGGTTGCAGCTTCGGTGATAATCCCTTTTTTCGTTGTGGGTTGTGAAGCCATACTAATTGCCCTTCCTGAAAGCCCTGATTATTTGCTCGTATGTCATATCGAGCCTTCATCCGGTTACTTGACATTCCTATTTTCTCCCGTACAAATTGATGAATCTCATTAAGTTCCTCTTTCATCCTGTCTACGTAATCTTGTCCACATAAAGCCGCTGATGGTACAGCCCCAAACTTTAGATCTCCAGGTAATCGTAGGTTATCCCCAAATAACATTTTAGCTGGTGTCATTCCGGTTGTGTCATGTATTGCAGATCGATAGGCCATCAGAAACATTGGTATATGCCGATCCCAGTTGCGTTGTCTTTTTTAATGACCTTTGCTAGATATTCCTCAAATGTACCATTGAATCTTTGCACCATACCATCAGACTGTGGATGCAAAGGCGTTTTTCTCGTTTTATTTATACCGAACATCTGGCATATTTCTTGAAATATCACCGATTCAAAATTCCGTCCTTGATCGGTATAAATCTCCATCGGCACTCAAAATCTGCTAATCCAGTTGTTTACCACGGCATCACCTATTGTTGTCGTCTCCTGATTGGGAATGGGGTATACCTTCGGCCATTTGCTGAAATAATCCATTATTACTAGCACATATTTGTTGCCGCTCTCAGTGGTGAGAAATGGCCCCGCTACATCCATTGCAATTCTTTCGAATGGTGCTATAACGTTATATTGTTTCATGGTTCCACGACTTTTGCGTGCGGGTCCCTTCACCGCCGCACATTGGTGACATTTTTGGCATCATTCTATCACAGACTGCCAACATCCTGCCCAGTAGAATCGTTGACGTATCTTTGCCAGTGTTTTATTAATTCCTAGGTGGCCCCCACTTACTCCTCCATAATACTCATTCAGGATTTCCGCAATCCGGCACTTTGGTATCACCAGTAACAATTACTTTACTTTGCCATTCGTGCTTTCAATCAATCGTTTTAAATAGCCATTCTGAAGATGGAGGCTATTCCATTGAGCCCAATAAGCCTTGACGATAGGAGTTTTGTCCGCGATCTCGCTCCAAGTTGGCCGGTGTTCCTTTTCCTTCCATTCCATTATAACTGATTAATCCGTATCATCCAATTGATCTTTCCTGATCATTTCGTCGGCCCACTCCTCATCAGGCAGCATTTGCGTAAGCCTAACGTCGATGATGCCTTCCTTTGCTTCAACATGGCCACAATGTTTACATTCTACTGGACACGGCCGTCTAGACAAGGCGTCGGCATTTCTGTGTGCACTTCCCTTCCGATGTTCAATTTGGAAATCGTAGCTTTGAAGACGTTCGATCCGGCGTGCTACTTCCCCCTCTGGATTCTTAAATTGTAACAGCTACCGTAAAGCGCCGTGATCTATCCGTAAATGGAATTTTTGGCCATAAAGGTACTTATGGAAATGCTTGACACATTCCATTGTAGCCAACAATTCTTTCCGTGTCACGCAGTAATTACGCTCCGGTTTTGATAATGTTTTGGAGAAGTACGCAATAACTCGTTCTTGGCCATTGGTTTCCTGTGATAACACACCTCCTATACCGTCATTACTTGCATCGGTGTCCAAAATAAATTTCACATTGGGTATAGGGTACGCGAGGATTGGCGCGACACACAACCGTCTTCTTAGTTCCACGAATGCTTCTTCCTGGTCATCGTTCCATTCGAATGCCTTGTTCTTCCTGGTCAACTCGTGTAAACTCTTGGCGATGTTGGCGAATCCTGGCACGAAACGTCTATAATAGGTGCACAATCCCAGAAAGCTTCGTAATTCGTGTAAATTTTTAGGTCTTGGCCAGTTCTTTACCGCTGGGATCTTTTCTTCGTCGGTGTGAACTCCATTAATCGTTACGAGATGGCCCAAATATTTGATTTCAGTTCTGAACAGCTTACACTTCTTTGGACTTAACTTCAATCCGGCGCCCTGTATTTGTCGTCCAGATATATTAGGCAAGTCTTCCAATGTAATCCCCTTAACACGCGCTCCATTAATCGTTCAAAAGTCGCAGGGGCATTACATAATCCGAACGGCATAACATTAAATTGCCAAAGTCCGTTACCCACACTGAAAGCCGTTTTCTCGCGATCTTCCTCGTGGACTTCCACCTGCCAATAGCCGCTTTGTAGATCTAATGTCGAAAATATTCGAGCACCCGATAATGTGTCTAATGTATCGTCGATCCTTGGCAATGGGTAGCTATCTTTTTTAGTTACAGCATTGAGTGTTCGGTAATCAACGCAGAATCTCATGCTACCGTCCTTCTTCTCGACCAATACTACCGGTGAGCGCCATGGGCTGTTAGATGGTTCGATTACTCCTGCTGCCTGCATATCTGTTACCATTCGATTGACTTCTTCTTGTTTTGCCAAAGGTAGCCTCCTGGGTGGTTGACGAATCGGCATCTCCGTTCCCGTATCAATTCGATGCTTGCCATTGAGGTCCTTCCGTTATTATCCGATGTACTGCAGAATATGGACATGTACTGTTTGAGTAGTTGATGTGCAGAATCTTTCTGTGCCTCAGTAAAATCTTCGGTTCATTTCTGCATGAGTTGTTCTACCATTTCTTTCTGCTCTTGCATGTCGGTATTTTCAATCGGAATTTTCTGTTCACACTTTACTATAGTTGAAACCTCGTTACATTTGCCGATGACTGTCCCTTTCTTGATGGTTTTCGTCTTATCCGGGAGATTTAGAGTCCTAATTGGTACTCTATAGTCATTGTCTGGTTTAACTAGGGCTTTTCTGAATATAATTTCTTTGGGCCCGTTCTCCTCTTCGTTAGCTTCCACAACCTGGGTGACCCAGAACCTCCCTCCAATTTTCCCCATAGGATCGTCTCCGAATTCCGTGGCAGTTTCTCCCGATGATCAATAATAATTCGCCTGATAGTTGCTCCGGAACCGCTAGATTGAAGTGGCAACTCGATGTTATCGTAACTTAAAACTCCTCGTCCAACATCCGCCACGAAGCCATTTACCCTCATGAAGTCCATCCCCATTATGACTTCATCCACAATATCTGCGATCAACACTTCGTGTTGGAAAATAGTTCTCCCGATTTTTATTTTCACGATCTTTTTGCCTTTTACTATTGAGCTATCTCCAGTTGCTGTTTGTAACTTCAATCCATTAGCTGGTTGTATACCTCCATCGATCAGATCTTTACGGACAATCGTGCGATTTGCTCCCGTATCCAGAGTGATGATGCAATCCGTGATATCAATGTCGCCTTTGATAGTTAAGCTGTCACCGCCCCTTGCTACTTTCGAAACGCGGATGGAGGTTTGAAGCAATCGGTTGTGGGAGTCAGTTTCTGCCCCTTTACGCTGACCCTTTGTAGTTTAACAGTTCCGCCGTCATTTGGCCTTCTTGCCTAGCCAACGCCTCCTGCGCTTGGCCGTCGCTGCATAGGAGATGGTGATCTTCCCCTTTTTCTTCTTAATTCCCAGCAGTCATGTGACCGATTTTATCACATGCCCAACATTTGATTTTTCCGCTTCCGTCTCGGTATCTTGGTGTTGACCGTTCTGTCTTTATGCTGGTATCGATTTCCACTCGGCGTATTTTCATTGACGGTTTGGTGATGGCTTGTGCAGTTTCATTTGTTAACGCACAAGCGATGGTTCCCACAAATGTTGCTATAGGTGACAACATCACCGCCCTGCGTGTTTCTGGATCTCGAATGCCGTCAATGAATGCGTCAATTTTAAGCCTTTCCATATAATCGGCCGACATACTGGTATGTGCTAGATGTACTAGTCGCTCGATTGCCAATGAAAATTCCGGAAGTAATTTTTCTCCCTTTTGGTAGCGGCTTTTCAATTCCATTCGATAGATTTCCTGCTTGTGGTCGCTGTCGTACTTTCTATCCAGCGCCTTCATAATTTCGAGATAGCTGCTTGCTTCGCCTTTGAGGGCCACTATTAATGCCGCGACACGATGTTCGTCGTTCCAATGATTTTGATTGGCTGCCGTTTCAAATTGAAATTTGAAAATGACGAAAGATGTTGTCCCGTCGAATGTTGGTGGCTTTAACTTGATTGATTGGACGGTTTATTTCACTTGTGTTGTTGTTCCACTTGCCTTGATATCAGTTAGCTCTTTCCCGAGACGTAGAACCTCCGCTTGTAATTTTTCTTCAATCTGCTGAACCTCCGTTTTGACCATTTGGACTTCCGTTTCTAATTTTTGGTCAACCTGTTGAATCTCTATTTGCAGCTTCTCCACTTCGCTGTGTATGTTAGTAGATAATTCGAGAAGTTTCTCGTCCATTCTATTTGACCATCTATAAATTGGTCTTTATTTTCCTCTCCTTGTTATTTCATTTCTTGGTTAGACTGATTTTGTTGTTCCAACTGTCGTTTTATTACTTCGTTTGACTGGTTTTTAGTCTCCAACTGTCGCTCATTTGACTGCTCTATTTTCACCATTTGTCACACCTAATAAGGAATTTTATCAGCACCCATCAAAAGAAACTATAGGCCCCAGTGGGTACTCCTGTTGATGTGGAGCCTATAAATTTTGTTGGTAGGGCTAATCCACTGATCGGCCACTACCAGTTACTTTCCGTATTCTCTACGGTTGTACGGGAATACTGTTAACTTTGACCGTCGGCTGTGGAGAAGTAACAGACCGACGGCAATTCACTATTCGATTATAATAAACTCACAACACAAACTTATTGTTATTATTTTATTTTTATTATTTATTAAATCAGAGATACATTAATTATTGCACTCTTAATTACATGAATTATTTAGGGCTAGACTATTATACCATAAACGGCTAAGTGCCGTGTAGAATATAAAATTAATATGGTATTTTAGTACACCAGAGCAAACGTGTTGCTCGTAGTCGATTAGCCAAGTAACTAACTTTTATGTTCACCTTTTTTCTTTATTTGCAAAACCCATTGTTTTGCGTCGCTAGATTCGATTCTACAAATTATTATTTATTCACCACATCATAGAAACGAGTATAATTTTAATGATTTGGGGAATGGCCAGTAGAGGTCACCCGGCATAAGGAAAGCGAAACGTGTAGCTTAGTTTGACGTTTCAGAAGAAAACATTTCATTTAATTTTTTGCCGACGGGGAAATAAATCTAACTAATTCTTTATTTAATTGTTTTTAATGTCGGTTGTTAAATAAAAAGCCAATCACCACACACTCCCTTACCAGTGAATTACTGATGAACGAGATTTTTTAACGTGCTGGAGTTCTTGTCTGTCTACCGGCTCATGTTGTCGTTGTAGCTGGTGAGTTAGTGGTTGCGGCGTTCTTTGCCTGGCAAGTCTTCTTACTCCTGGCTGTGGTTGACGGTTAGTGATGTGTTATTACCTGCCTACGGAGATCGAACTTTACTTTCACTTGCCGGCCGTCGATGTTTCGATTATTTTCTCTGATTCTTTGTCGCTCTGCTTTTC
Source organism: Tipula vernalis (assembly GCA_958295665.1). Taxonomy (NCBI): domain Eukaryota; kingdom Metazoa; phylum Arthropoda; class Insecta; order Diptera; family Tipulidae; genus Tipula; species Tipula vernalis. The sequence goes on along the minus strand of OY282558.1, from coordinate 103,385,400 downwards.
TCCGATTTGTTCATCGAGTAAGTAACACGGCTTCAATCGGTCGATCGATAGGTTGATGCGTCGACCCCACATCTGTATTAGATAAGCTTTTTCTTGGCTCTCTATCACCTGGAAAGAGCCCTCATATGGTGACTGTAATGACCGTTTTGCCAGATCGACCCTAACGAATGCGTGAGTGCACGTGCTTAGTGCGGGTGTTATACATGTTGTCGGGTTACTGTGCCTTGATTATGGCGTGGGACGAATACGCTTGAAATGCTTGTGTAATTCCTTTAGAAATTCTGGCTGTTGTGTGTGCGACTTATCTTCTACTTATACACTCAACATATACTAGTTCGGCGGAGGAGGTTTGTAAGTCCTCTCTATACGCCGTTCGAAGTCCGAGGAGTATCATCGGTAATAACATTACTGCTGCCTTCAGTGTCCTGTGCCACCTTTTTATGAACCCGTTGCATTTCGGGTTGTAGGCTGTGGTCCTTTTATGCTCGAATCCCAAGGTCTTGGCGAATTCGGCGAACAATTCTGATTCGAATTGTGATCCCTGGTCGGTGACTATGGACGTTGGGACCCCAAAACGTGCGATCCAGTGGCTTAGTACTGCTCTTGCAACGGTTTCGGCTCATATGTCTGGCACAGGAACTGCATCTGTCCACCTTGTGAACCGGTCTATTATCATTACACAATATTGCTGTCCTTCGGAGATTGTTAGTGGAACGACTCTGCCCATATGAATCTCGTGGAAACACTTGCTGACAGGTATGAAATTTCCGATAGGAGTTTTTGTATGTCTTGCAACTTTTGCTTTCTGGCAGGCTATGCATCACTGGACCATTCGCCGTACGTCTGTCTTAATGACCGGCCATATGTACTTCTCCGTCTTAGCTTAAACAGATGCTGCAACTCCGGTATGTGCCAGATTATGTGTGGCTTCGAAAGTGTTTTTGCGGAAGGTCAACGGAATAAACGGTCGTGCTTTTCCATTTGAAACTTCGCAGTAAAGTGTTTTCTCCGAATTAAATGAAATTTGAGTTTTGACAAATTTTAGTTCGGTGTTGGCCTGAATGAGTTCTCGTAGCTCTTCGTCTTTTTCTAGTGCTTCAGCAATTTCTTCGTAATCAACCGATTCTGGTAAGTTGATTTGTTCTAGTCGTGATAGCGCGTCGACTACCACGTTCTCAGATTCTGCGACGTGTGTATGTCTATTGTAAATTGTCCTATGTAATCCAGGTATCTGAACTGATGCGGGGACGCTTTATCTAAATTTTGATTAAACGCATATACCAGTGGTTTGTGATCTGCGAAAATTGTGACTGTTCGGCCCTCTACGAGTATGAGATGTTTGAATCTCTTGACTGCGGTATAAATTGCTAACAGTTCTCTATCGTAAGCGCTACGCGCACAGCTCTCTGCTGTGAAGGGAATAATTTCGACGAAAAAAATTGCAGTGGTTTCCATGCCGCGTCGATTTCTTGACCTTGTTGTTGTATTACCGCTCCCACCGCGGCGTCGGAGGCGTCGACCATCATTGATAGTTTCGCTGTTGTCGACGGGTGAACCAACATAGTCGCTTCGCTCAGCTGCTTCTTCGCTAAGTTGAACGCGTTCTCAGCTGCTTCTGTCCAATCGATCACTCTTGCGTCGTTTTTTCGGCTGCCTCTGAGGTATTCGTTCAATATGGATTGATTTCGACTTGCATTTGGTATGAACATTCTATAGAAATGTATTATGCCCAAAAAGCGACGCAGGTCGTTTACCGTTTGCGGTGGTAGAATTTTGATAATTTCATCGATGCGCTCTGGGATCGGTTTTATCCCTTTACTGGAAACGTCGTGTCCTAAAAATGTAATTTTGTTTTTGGCGAACTTGCATTTCTCTATGTTAATTATCAAACCATTCGTGCTTAGTCGTGAGAAAATTTCTTCCAGGTGCTCTACATGTTCCTCCATCGAGTGTGATGCGATAAGCACGTCGTCCAGGTAGCTAAAATAGTAATCTAGCCCCTGTAGAATGGAATGCAAGAATCTCTGGAAGGTATTTCCGGTATTTCTTAAACCGAATGTCATGCGGACGAATTCATACAACCCAAATGGGGTAGAGATTGCCGTTTTCGCTATATCGCATTCCTCTATCGAGATTTGATGGTAAGCTCTTACCAAATCTATCGTCGAGAAAACTGTTGTACCCTCCAACTGTTGCACGAAATCCGTGATATACGGTATGGGATACCGGTCTGGCACTGTCGCTTTATTTAGTTCCCGTCTCCGCAAGGCCTCCACTCTTCGTTTTTCTTTGGCACCAAATGTAACGGGCTGGCCCATGGGCTGTCTGATCGTCTACAGATGCCCTGGTCTACCATATACTGGAACTCTTTTCTCGCTATCTCTAATTTTTCGACCCTCAACCGCCGCGGCCTGGCTAATACCGGAGGGCCTTTTGTCACTATGTGATGTGTGACTTATCCTAGTGTCCAAATTTGTGTTTCCTATCATTCGTACTGTAGGTGCTGCTTTTTTGGTTCTCGTTTCCACTGAGAAGAGCGTGGTGATAGGGTCGATTAACCGGCCATGTTGAATGTCCACGATAAGACCCGTTTCATTTAAGAAATCGCTCCGATTATTGTTACTCGTGACTTCGGCTATGATAAATGTCCACTGGGACTGTCGGCGTAGGCCCAAATCCATGGTGATCCTGCCGTTTCCGTAGGTTTTTAATTTGGCGCCATTTGCTGCATATAAATAGAAATCCGTATGTTGGATATTCGACTGTTGTTGAGCTACTGGTATAACGGATACGTCCGCCCCCGTATGGATGAGATAGCTTGTGTTTCTTGGGGGGTCGTAAATGTTGAGGCGACAGCCTGTTACCTTGATTGGGGACGTCGCCGAATGCACCGGTACTCTTAGTTTTTTGATTTGTACTCTTCCCAGTGTATGCAATTGGGACGGCAACTCCGGGCTGCGTCTTGGAACCGATGGTGGTAGTAGCATAATCGCGGTGCGCTGCTGCTATCCTCCTCCTTTGGTCCTAGTGTCAGCCTTCGCCCGGATCCTCTGTGTCTCGACGGACTTCGTGCTCGTCCTTGGCTCTGGTTTCGCCTCTGTTGATTTATGTCCATCTGGTCCAATCTTCTCATGATGTCGTTAATCTGGTTGGCGAAGTGGTTGTTTAGGTTACTCGGATTTTCAGCTGTGACGGCATTCACCACTAAACGATATCGTATAAACCGAACAATCCAGATGAAATAATAGAACAAGAAAATTATTGTTAAGAATTTAATTTGTCTGTCTATAATAAGTTGATTTTTCGGCATTTTTTATAGACAAATATATTAATTGTTCATGGCAATTCCAATATTTCCGATTTGGTAAATCAGAAAAATTTAGAGGCCAATCGCTCATAATATATCTACTGAAATAAGTAGAAATATCTTCCCCCCTCCCCGTAATTTTTGTAGTTTGGTCGTAGCTGCCTGATGAGTAGACCCTACTTTTCAGTACGAAACCAAACTACCAACAGAACTCATGGAGGGTTCTCATTTTGCAGAGTTGTACATTGGTATAACTCTGGGCCTTCAGCCAAAATTACGGGGAGGGGGGAAGATATTTCTACTTTTTTTCAGTAGATATATTATAAGCGATTGACCTCTATATTTTTCTGATTTACCAAATCGAAAATATTGGGATTGACATGAACAATTGATATATTTGTCTATAAAAAATGCCGAAAAATCAACTTAAGAAAATTATTGTCAACCGACAATTAGTAGGTTTCAACCAGCTGGTTCATTTACCTTTACAAGATTTGGATAAAGTTAAAAATAATCTCTAATAATATTATTCCTAATTTCGTTCGCTTGGTTTAAAATTCTAATGGGATCTATATCTTCTGGCTGCACTTCTGTTTCCAGTTCGTCATCCATGAAGCACAAAATATTTTCCTCGGATGGAAGCGGAAAATCATAAATTACCAAGAGATTATGTAGAGCGACACACTCATTTATGATGGCCCCAGATTTTGATGGCGAATACATTCATATTTGTTGCTTGGATAAATAACGGAAACGGCTTTTCAACACTCCAACTCCTATTTTGACGGAGTTCGAGTCTTTTCATGTGCCTGTTTATAAGACTCTTCATGCTCGTTTCGTGCTGTGATGTCGGTGTCACAAGCTAAATTATAAGCGAATGCTAAATTATGTTAATATGTTATTTTTCTTCTTGATACATACCTAGAAGCCAATGCGCCCAACACTGAATTCTCGGAGCAAATGTTGTTTGATATACATATGAGTCGTGTGTGGCTCTCCCATATCTCGTGTTAATGCTTAATATTTTATAATCATAATCGAATATCTATAAAATTTGAAATGTTAATAGATCTTATACATACAAGAAAAAATATTTTTAAAGACATTTACAATTCGTACTCTTTCAATGCAAATTTGAGTACCATCTACTGTCCCAATCAAGCATGGAAACCCGTATTTCATAAAAAACCTAAATAAATTCATAATATTAAAAATAATTAAGAAATTTTTACGAATCCTATAACTTTCTTTTGTTTTGTTTGATTCCTTTCCTCTTCATCGAGAGGAAACTTGAATATCTAGATACCGATGTTTGTGACATGACAATTAAAAAATCCTTCCCTATCGGTCTTTGATAAGACACTGTAACAAAATTAAAATTTTATTTAATACATTTCTGAAACATTTTTAAAGCAATACGAACCATTTGCAATAAAATTTATTGCAGCAAAAATTCTTGTGATATGATAAAGTGTGTCGTAGGTGTACCCTTCGTGCATATGTTGGACATGTTTGCCAGCAATTATTCACAACATGGATTTTTTTATTTTTTATTTTTTAAATGTTGCCAATGGCTTTATTCTTGAATCTTTCTACATAAGAAACTCACAAGAAGTAATCAAATCTTAAGCTAAAAATTATTACATATTCTAAGTCTTAACCAATGTTAATACTTATTGTTGGTGCTCACAATTTAATTAATTTAGATTATACTTATAAGTATAACATAATCATTTAGTAAATCTACAGGTTCACAGGTTCATCAGTCCGAGTGGATCTATTCTTCTCAGTCGCCTAAATCGCCGCTGTTTTAGTATTTTCCTGGCCAATTCGTTGGGATGTGCTTCTAGTTTTGAATAATATTTCGAACTGAATTCTTTAATTGTTTCTTTAACGGTTTTAATTTTTGCATCATCTGTGCTCATGAGATTTGTGGTGTTGGCGATGTGGTATCACTCGTATGCATCTAGTTTCCATTTTTGATGTACTGTTTTGTGGTTATGGTGGAACATATGATATGCAACACTAGATTTATTACAGTTGGCTTTTTCATGTTCTTTAAGCCTGTTGCTGAAATCTCTCGATGTCTGGCCGATGTAGGTGTCCTGGCAATTAGAACGTTTAATTTGGTAAATTCCAGACCGTAAATCTTCTGTTACCTTATCTTTAAAGTTGTTTAAATCCTTTTTGATGGTTGTTGAGGGATGGGTGAAGAGTTCTGTGTTGTGTTTGGTGAAGATGCGCTGCAGTTTATTGGTGTTATCAGGAAAGTATGGAATGCTGATTCTAGTAGTATTCACCATTTTCATGGCTGGTGGTAATGATTTGATGTGCTTGGCTTTGTGCTTGTTGATAATGTTATCAGCAAATTGAGTAGAATACCCATTGGATACGGCCGCGTTCTGAATAAATTTAACCTCCTTATCAAATTCCGACTGCTCCATAGGTATATTAAATAATTTTTGCGCCATAGAATGAAACGCTGCTTGCTTGTGCTTAACATGGTGAATCGAATCTACTGTTATGAATCTATTTGTATTTGTAGACTTTCTAAAAATTACATATTTTAGTTTATTGTTATTATTTCGGATGATTTTTATATCCAGGGGCCCTATTCTCGAATTCCACATCAATTTTCCACATGTGGACATCTGTCAAAATTAATAAAAATTTAATTTTTTCGGTACTAAGGGAATATTTCCGAATGGGTATAAGCATGTGGAAAAAATTCCCTATATAGGAAAATGCCCATGCTGCATGTGTTTTATATACGAATTATAATTTTCGAACGTTTTGTGTGAACTTTGACAGATGTCCACATGTGGAAAATGGATGTGAAATTCAAGAATAGGCCCCCAGGAAGTTCAAAATACCATTTTCCTCGGTTTCCATTGTAAACTTAATTGCTGGATCTATTGTATTAATATGGTTGAAAATAGTTGACAAGGGGGGTTGTTTCACTATTGCAAAAATGTCATCTACATATTTAAGCCGCAAATCTTCGGGAACAGGTTGAAGTTTTGTTTTAGATTTTCCTCCATGTTGCTCATGAATACGTTGCTTAGGTATGGCGCCAATTTGCTTCCCATGGATGTTCGGGATGTTTGCTGGTAAAATTTATCTCGAAATTGAACAAAATTTTGCTCCATGCACGTATCGACTATTTTGATGTAAGCTTGTATTTGACTTGCTGGTGCTTGATTTTTTAAAAGATGATCCTCCAAATTGTTTATTGCCGTTTTTATTGGTATAATCGGGAACAATGCCGTCACATCAAATGGTACTAATATTTCATCAGGAGCTAATGTTATATCTGCTAGTTTTTCCACTAACTCCTTTGTATTTATTATACTGCATCCTTCAGGTGGTGGAATCATTTCCACCTTTTTCAACAACCATTTAGCCATGTTTTCTGTAGGTGTCGAGATGTTTGATCCAATTGGTCTCATCTTATTACCGGGCTTATGAATTTTCGGCAATGCATTAAGCTTCGACACCTTCGGATTGGTAACGTGAAATTTGTACTCTAATTGACGATCATTCAATAAACCTGCTATTTCCTTTGTTATATTTTTGGCTTGTTTGACCATGTTCTCTAAGTGTGTTCTTTGTATGGACCTTCGGCTATTTTTGATAATACTCAGAATGACGACCGCGTTGCCCTTGTCTGCTTTCAGAAAAACGATGTCTTTTTTTTTGAGGGCCGTGATGGTTTTCTATGTAGATGAGGCTTGGCTACCCTTCTTTCCGTTGTGTTGAAGAATAATTTTCTGTGCCTCAAAACAAATGTTGTTTTTGACCAAGGAGGGGCATCGAGTTATTCCACTTTCAATATCCTCTACGATGTCTTCCAGAGGTGCTACGGCCAGTTTTGAAGCAAAATTTAACCCCTTGTTGAGAATCTTCAATTCGTTGACTGTAAATTCTGTAGATGACATGTTGTGGACGAAGTTATCGATGATTGGAACCCGTTCTCTGATATTAATGCTTTTTCTATACTTTTAATATTCTTCTATGAACATAACTATCGAACTCTAACCACAAACAGTTAAATTTTACACCATCTAAATAATATTTAAAGGTAATTTTTAAGTGTGTGTAATATGTTTCGAGCTCTAGTTTATTCAATACAGAATATTTGTTTGCAAATTTCTTCCTTCAACCAGACTTTCTTAATCACTTTCTCCACTTTCATGAACTTAGGAATTGTTTTAAATTTTTTGCACTGTCTCAAAACTTTTATATGTGATAAAGTTTTTACTACTTTAATTTTCAATTGCAGGTAATTATCTAACTCCCTTTTCTGGATGGTATCCATTTCAATATTAAAAATTTAAAAAAAAAAAATTTTTTTTTGCAATTTGTTGTTTTATGTAACCAAGTGTACTTGACAGTCTGCATAAAAATTTTCAATCTATAAAGTGTACAAAAAATCACGTAATTTGTTTTTCACAATTTCAGTTCTTTACCAAAACTTAAGCCTGTATTCCATGAGAAAAATTGACTGACAGTCAAAAAAGATGAGAAGAGAAAAATAAGCTGATGCCCCATATAAAAGACAAAGACAACGGTTTTTATTTTATAGAAAAACAATTTTGCTATAAAACAAAAAATAAAATATAAAGCGATTCCTTGTCTCTTCTAAGGGGCATCAGATTATTTTTCTCTTTTCGTCTTTTTTGACTGTCAGTCAATTTTTCTCATGGAATACTGGCTTTGTTTGGGAAAAATTCACAAATTATGGTTATACTTATGGTTATCACATGAAACCACAATGAAAATTCACCAATTTCAAACACTTAAATTTAGTTAACATAATTTTCATATATTTATAATCTTCTTTCACAATATCACAAACTACATATCGCTCCTTTAATATTTATCTTAAACTTCAACAACAAAACTTTTCTCTTCTCACAAAAAATATTCCACTGATTTGACATTCCAAAACTAAATTGCACAATAAAAAATCATGGCCTACTAAATTGAAAATGGACTATTTTTTGAAAGTGGAGGCAAAGGGCTGTATTTCGACATTTAGTAAATTTCGAACAGCGCTACATAGCTATACACTATTTAGTACGTCGAGCGGTTTGCGAGTCGATCAGGAACAAACGAACAACGTTTCATTCTTATACATATAGATATAAAATAATTATCAACATGTAGGCGAATTATTTGTGTACTGGAATATTTGCAATCGGAACATATTCGGTTATTTACCGATTTTTAACGATTATTTTGGTGTAAAATTACAAGAATTTGATGTTGAATTACTCGTATTATTAGTAAATTGAAGGAGTTAGAATGAAGATATATGCACGGCTTGCAATTTATATAATGATAACAGTGCGACATATAAGTGTGAGTAGTGTGAAAATGTTCACAATCCAATATTGACGTACAAAGCAAAACCGTAACACTATAAGCATATTAAATTTAATTAAATTGAGCTTAATTTCATGTTGACAATAATTGTTTTATCAAATATATAATTGTGAACAAATAATTTTGATGTATGATGTAAAATTTAAGATTATTTGTAACTTTTCGAAATCTTCAAAGTGATTCTCTGCCAACTGGAATTTAATTGCGAATTTATTTGTTGCTGTATGCAAGACATTTTGTTATTTAAAACCAAACCCAACTCAGAACAATATTTACATAGATTATTATCAATGTCTTCAGTAAATAGTACAAATTTCCAATTAAAATATTCAAACTGCAAGAATCTTAGTTTCCTGTCACAATATTATTATAACAAGTCGCCTAGAGCAAACACCCATAATTTCATTAATGTAATCTTCAATTATACTAAAAAAAAATCCATTTTCCCGGTTATATAAAGGAATAAAGCTCAATTCAATTTTTCGACAATCAAACTGGGCACATAAACGAGAGCCAATAATAAAAATAATTGTAATAACCCATAAATTCATAACAAATGATATGAAATTATTATAAAAGTTTTAATGATTCAAATAGTTATCACTCTTGCTTGTGCTTGCTTGTATACCATTTTCAATTGTGTTTGGTATGAGTACATTTTACTATAGATTGAGCTAATGATAATAATAATGATAGCAATAATGGTATCCTCTTTTATATATACTCGAATAATGATACTGAAATAAGATAAAAATTATTCTGAAATGATGATTACACTTTTTTATATAAACCAGACAAAACCAACCAATGTAATCAATAATTTTGATTTGATAACACAAATGAATAGAAAATTAATGATAACCTACATATAAAAATGCTTGCTCTCTTATTATGATTTCGATTTTAATCAGGAGACGCAGAGACATACACAAAAAATACAAAATCGATTTAATTTTTAGGATATTTGGTAGAATTTGGGAAATGTTCGATTTTAACAGGTACAAAAAAGTTTGCAATTGTAGTTTTAGAAAATTGATAAACTACACCTCTGCAATTCAATCATAATTAGCTGACGCTTCAAAAAAACCAAAATCCATACGTATCGTGTGAATTTATAGTTACCATTAAAGATTTTTATTTTGTATCCATTCAAACGTAAATCATTATGAATGAACAAAACTCAAAATAAATATTTGTATAAATTATTCAAACAATTTATTTTCAAGTACTTACCATTTTTTCCGATTCATCCGCTTTATTGTTGTCGCACACAAAACGTTTTCGTTTAGTTTTTCCAAAAATGAATAGCAATTTTCGCCTCAAAAGCTATAAACTAAATTATAGAGACTAACTTTTCACTTGTATAGTTCGGTATACAGTGGTGTTCAATGAAATAGCACACTCGGTGATTTTTTCATTTGTAAATGGTCAATTATTTCAAATTCAACAAATTTGTATTCCAGAATTTCTGTTTATTTTTGTGTTTCTCATTGCTAATAGCTGAGACAAACTTTAATTGTCCGAATTAAAGAAGCTACTAATTCTTAATTATTCAGAAGGTATCATTCGTAAACAGTTGCTCGAAATAGATTGAAAGAGCCGAGCCGTTCCTTTTATATCTAAACAAAATTTTGAAGTCAAAAAAGTGGAGAAAGATACTATGAATTGACAAAATAAAAGTAAATCTATTAAATTCTGAAGGCCGACGTTATGAAATATCCCATCCGAATGCAAACTTAACATACGAGAACGATTAATCGTAGTGATGGTCCATTGTGGTATAGTGAGATTTTTTCTGGCACGGAACATGATAATTTATTGCCCGAAAAATGGAATGATGGCGGTTGGTTACATCCATATTAATAGCTCATCTAGCACTCGGTTATGCGGAGGACGATAAACCACCAGCCTGATGTTATCAGCAAGATAACAACCCAAATAATACCTCGAGATAAACAAAATATTAGTTTAATGATTGTAAAGTTAGGGTTGCGTAGCCGTCTAAGTCACCTGATCTGAATCCGATCGTTGTCAGAAATGTCAGGGCCTGGTGGGCTCTAGATATATGCCGATCAATACACTGAAAAAAATCCTGCATCAATGTAGACAAAAAATGCATTAAACGTAAGAAAAATTCGTTAAAACTGAGCCAATACGACCCTTCATTAATAGAGCGAAAATCATACGTTAATATAGTGAAACAGATAAAATTTTGTATTTTAATCTTGACTACTTACGTTGTAGTATTTTTGATTCGATTCATATAAGATACGAAAAACGTTATAATTTTAATGCAGCTAATAGCATTTGTGGATGAATAGGTTCTTATTATTAACGTAAGAAATAGAAGATAAATGAAATTTTTCATAATATTAATGAAATGGTAAATCACATTAATGAATAAATTCATAAATTTAAGTTAGAAATTCATTATTCATATGTAGGAAGAACGGAGTGCGCAGTGGTTATGAATAATTCACAAATAAGATGGTTATTTTAATAAATATATTAAAAATAATTCATAAAATGCTGGAACGGGTTCATAATTGATAATTAAAATTACATAATTTTTATATTTAGTGATTCATAGTAAGAATGGACATTTTTGTGTTGTTTGATGACCAAATTCGTAAAATCTGTACAGCACAGTTGTAAAGAAATAAAAAAACTTAAAATTTCGTTTTTAATTCCTTTATGTTTTTGATTTCTTCTATTTGTTCTTAAAATGCAGTCAATTTAATTTCATAAAAATAAACATTAATTTTAAAATAAATATAAATAATAATTAAAAAATATAATAGGAATAATAAGCGCCATGTTGACAGGTTACATTCGAAATTATTGATTCCTCCCATTTTCCTTTTGAAATTCGATAGTTAATTTGCTATTCTGTAAAATCAATAAATTAAATTATAATCACATGTAGGTACTTTTATTTGCTTACGTTTGTTACCTGATCTGATCCAAATAGGTACTCCAAAAGCGAGTTTAATTTATGATTTTCTCCAAGTGTTGCTGAAATATCTTGATTTGTAGGATCGGCAAAATTTGGAATAGTAAATATTTTCTTACAGGCGCACTATAAATAAAGCAGAGGTATTACTAACACAATAATAAATCACATAAATTATAAATTTACACATTATTTATACAATGAATTTTAGGGTTTTTCACACAAAAGTGTTTTCGTTTTAATTTCACGGAATAAGAATTAATCATCAATCACAAAAGCGATGATTTTATTTAAGTTCTTATTAAAACGAAAACACGGACATAAAATACCATATTTACCTGATTTCATGATACACACAAAAATTATTAATTTTTTGAAACTATGTAAATGGTTCTTTCAAGCCGCACGATAATAGTTAATAATAAAGCGTATGCAATTTATTTAATTTCGTTGTCCCAATCATGATTCAACTTTACGTAATTTTCGTAGATGCTAGAATAGATTCATCTAATCATTAATAATACGAACAAATTCTTATACATTATGCAAATATGAAATTTGATATATTCGGACAAATATAAATGTAATGGAATCGTTACGCATATGAATTTGTTCGTAATATTCAAGTACAGAGCCACTTTCCTTAATATGATGAACAATAAGTATTTAAAATAATTTTTCACCATAGTCTTATTCATAAATATTATGAACTGTTCATAAATATGTTTTTTTAAATAAAATCATACAAGTTTCACTAATACGCAAAGAACATGTGAATGTATTATACGTATAGTACAATAAACTAAACCATTTTTCAGTTTATGAACGGTGATTCATACTATTAACGCACAAATTTTCATGATTTTTTCTAAATTTTGGTTTTTTTACGTAAATATATTAATTTTTAAATTAATAGTACGAATTATGGTTAATGAACGCCATTCGTAAATAAAACGCACTATATTTTTTCAGTGTAGCTTAACTAAAAATTTTTGGCCCCCCGCAAAATTTTTCTTGGGGCGCTTAAAATGCTTCTTGTACCTGTGAGCAAACAATAAAGGTTTTATTTTAATGTATTTCTTATAAGAGTTGGTTTGAGATAACAGATTCCTGTACCAGTCAAAATCTTTAACTTTTTCTCTTTATTCCAGGTAATTTACAATTAATCAACATTTTGCTTGATTTCCTTATTGAGTATACATACCGAGACTTTGTATAAAACTAATCTGAAAAATGTCGAATTTTTAAAGTATCTTAAATATACTAGAAAGCTAATATGTAAAAACAAAGAGAATCCTAAACCCCCAAATGAAGGAGAAAAAAAAGGAAAGAATGGCATTGCCGTACAAAAATCGAAAATTTCAAAAAATCTCGAAAAATTCTAAAAATATCGAAAAACTTAAAATATTTAGAATAAATAACGAAATAATTTCGATTAGCTCAGAAAAATTTTAATAATCTCTGTATTATACGAATCTCGACAATACCGTAAAATCTGGGTATTAATAAATAATTTCGAAAAGTCTGTAACAAAAATCTAGAAAATCTAAGAAAATTTGGAAAACTTCGAAAAGTCGTGTAAGCTTTGCAGGCAATTCATTAAGAAATTCGTATAAAAAAGTATATCGAAATAGGGTGCTACTTCTTATGCGGTGGGAGAAATGTGGGTGGGGTGGGGGGTGGCGCAAAATGGAGTTTTCTAAGTTAAATGTTTGTTCGATAATCTAGATAATCGATTAGATAAATTGTAATTATTCACTGTTCGGACATATTATTTTCGAATTTTGCAAAGTCTTAGTTAATTTTAGAGCAAGTTGATAATTGTCATTTACAGTAAAGACAACTTCACATTAATGCTGAAATCATAAGAAATCACAAGAGTCTTGAATTTTATAATCTCCGAAGTATTTAGTTATAAAATATGTAATGGCCCTTAGACGGTTACTAATGGCAGTGACTTTAACAACACCAATGTAAAGTTGATCGATTATAAAATTTTGGGTTCTACATAGGACATAGCTAGAAATGAAGCAATATATGAAACATAAAATAGATCAAACCGGTTAATGTACGGAGGCTATTTTAGTATGGAGGAGTAGCGCCCGAACAAGAACGCTAACCATTTTCCAAGCTTATAGTACCTTAAGGAACACATCTACAAGGTTTGCTGTTTGTAGAAATGTTTACCTTATCATATACTTGGCTACTAATTAAGATAAGCTCAACAAAACGATATGCGAAATTTGATTACGATTGAAATCCTTAAATAATATCGAATAATTTCGTATATATTCATATTCTTCTAATAGATTCTAAGATTCTTGAGTAACATGAAACAGATACTACACAATCTCGAACATACTCCATTAATCTGGAAAATCTAGAATAATCTAGAATAACTGTTCCGAAACACCGAATCATCAGTTAAGTCTCAACCTCCATGCTAAACAAGAATAATCTCAAGAAATCTTTAAAAGAGATGAAAAAATAAAAATACAAGACAATACGGATATGGGATCGGGAACCGAAGAGAGTTTACCGAAACCCCCGGCGAAAACGAGTTTACCGACTTTTCTTCTAAATCTAAATATTTGTCTGAACCCAACGGCATTTTTGTTTCTATGGAATCAGATTATATGTAATTACTGGAACATTCACCTTCATAAACCCGCAAGAAATTGTTGGGCCTATCACGTTTTCGCACACTTTTTTTTTACATGAGCCGCTCAGAAACACACATTTAATAACTTTAAGGATCTCGGAAAGTAGGGATATGCTTAGAATTGAATAATAGGTAATATTAAGATCATTTTGAAAGAAACATGGTATGACTGCTGTTATAGCAGTCATTCATTTGCTCAGTAAAACATTTTGTTCTCCTTATTTTACCAATGACTGCTCTAGGCAGTCTTGACTGTTATAGCAGTCATTTTGACATCATGCGTATCTTTTTATTTAATATCCTTATGACTGCTATAAAAGTCATGCATTTTATGTACGTGTGTAAATAAGTGAAAATTGAAACTTGCAATGCTAAAAAATATAAGGATTTTATGTAAACTGATATAATAAAAATGCATTTTCTTTACTATGTTTCTTCTTTATTTAGAATCTAAAAATAGCGTACTTCAAGTAGTTACAAAACAAAATCACAGACATAAAAAAACAGACACAAAACATAAAAAAAAACTATGTACAAAAATGTAGGCAATTGTTGTATTGTAGAGCCCAAAACACTCTGAACACAGCACTGCTTTTCAAGGGCAAGTTTGGCATCTAAACGAAGTTTTCTTCATCCTCTTACTAGCGTAGCAATTTGTACAAGTAAAAAATACGTTCCACGTTTATACCTTACTGGAAGTGGAATTTTTTCCAAAATATGGCAATTTTGATCACAAGAATCTAGTTGCGTTGATGTTGATTGGCTTCTAGAAGAAACTGGTGAATGACAATTTATGTTAGCTAATGAACTTCCAGCTCAACTAGTAATTGGAGATTCTGTGCGTGAAACATTTAGTGACAAAAGTTTAGTGAAGATTTATTAACTAACTGACATCTAATAAATACGGATGAGAAGTTTGTCCTAAACTGTCCTAAACCAAGAACAACAAATGTGGATGTGAGAATGTATGTGTTTAAATACAAAAAAACAATGTCATTTAGGCAAAAATTATATATTGTAATAAAAAAATTTTATATATTTGAAATATTTTACATTAATATATAGTTTATAACTGAACTAGATCCATTCTATCCAAAACATATCACATTTCCGGAAAATGTTGGAGAAAAGTATGTTACGATTCCACTTTTACTTGCTTAGTACGTTTAAATCAAAAATCAAAATTTTCATGAATTTTCTTTCGATATTTCTAAGAGCTTACTACGGCGTAAATAGACATTTTCATATTGAACTAGAACCATTCTATCCAAAACATATCACATTTCCGGAAAATGTTGGGGAAAAGTATGCTAGGATTTCACTTTTACTTGCTCAAAAATCAAAATTTTCATGAATTTTCTTTCGATATTTGTAAGAGGTTACTACGGCTGAAATGGACATTTTTACATTGAACTAGATCCATTCTATCCAAAACATATCACATTTCCGGAAAATGTTGGGGAAAAGTATGATTCCACTTTTATTTGCTTAGCAGGTTTAAATCAAAAATCAAAATTTTCATGAATTTTCTTTCGATATTTGTAAGAGGTTACTACGGCTGAAATGGACATTTTTACATTGAACTAGATCCATTCTATCCAAAACATATCACATTTCCGGAAAATGTTGGGGAAAAGTATATTAGGATTCCACTTTTACTTGCTTAGCAGGTTTAACTCAAAAATCAAAATTTTCATGAATTTTCTTTCGATATTTCTAGGAGGTCACTACGGCTGAAATGGACATTTTCACATTGAACTAGAACCATTCTATCCAAAACTTATCACATTTCCGGAATCCTAATATACTTTTCCCCGACATTTTCCATCCAATGTCCATTTCAGCCATTACGTCTTAGAAATATCGAAAAAAAAAATTCATGAAAATTTTGATTTTTAACTTTACATTTATTTATTTATTATTTTGAAGCTTAATAATTACATCAATCTCAAAAAAAAAAAATCCGCCTAAATGTTTTCTTGTTTTTCCTTACAAAACTTCATTATGTTCACTAATGCTAATACATAGTTTTGGGATCTAGGACAAACTTCTTAGTATTATATAGTAGTATGAAGTTTTTCCTAAACTTGTCCTAAAATGTTGTTGTTGTTTTTAGGACAAATTTAGGACAAACTCCTCGCGAATTAATAAATGGAATATAACTTTTTTATGCTATCTTATGGTCTTTTTATGCTATCTTATGGTGGGCAGTGCTAATAGAAAGTACATCTCTCTTATCTTTTCATTTTGAAACATATATTTGGCCTTTTCTCCTCCACACAAATTCACTTTTCTTTAATTGTTTGGTAACCACTTCATTGGGAAGTCCTCGCCTGTTGGATCGAAGTGTTCCAGAGCTGTGAGTATTATTTAACAACAGTTCTTCTGATAAACTTAGGCTGTTGTAAAAATAATGTTCTTTATTTAAATATGGTTGCATTAGCTTGAAACGTTGAAAACGCTGCCTTTAAATTTGCTAGAAGAGAGTTTACTAATGTTTTTAGCTCTATCGTCAAAGCCATCTGTTGTCATATGACAGTTAAAGCATCGCAATATTTGTTCGAACCGCCTACCAGACATTGAAAAAGGAAAGGTTGGCGAAGAGCATAATAAGTCCCTGGGATGGGGGTTTGTGGGATTGAAGGAGGCAAAGTGCAAATAAATTACACATTTTTATTTCATCTATATCCAAAAACGATGCTATACGGCGGTTTCGTGTGGTTGGTTGGTTACTTGTGCACAATTCCTTTCCATATGCATTCGTTGCATTCACCGGTTGTGTCCGAATACTTGCAGTGAATAATTGATCAAAAATGTCGCGAGGTGTTGAATTATGATTCAAATTTATTTTAATATCAACATCTTTAGAATTAAATTGAAAATTTGTGATGATGTTATTACATCTTCGTGCCAAGGTTCTCCGCTTTCACCAACGTCGTCATCAAAATTTTCAATGTCCGGTTCTAAATTTATTTCTAGGTCATCCACCTCACACCTCACTGTCTGTTTCTGATTCCATTTCATTACACAACATAAAAAATTTGAATGCAATAGCATTCATATCCGCGAGCGTGTTAAGAAAATATTATTAGTGTCAGGAACGATTTTTTTCCCCTAAAAATCAGACCACCTTCTTTTTAAAATTTTCCTAGGTCCCTAAGTAGCATCTATGTATCTATTTGGGACTTTGAACTAATATTCGAACGCTTGTTAAATAATCGTATGCCCCCAATAAGCATAGGCTCTCCCGCGACTGCGGCTGCTGCGGGTATTTAGTTACGCGGCTGGTTCCGATGCAGGGAAGTGATTCGAAAAGAAGGTCACACTACCAATACTATTTAATAAAAATGCTTATTAGGTTTAATCATTTACAAATAAGATTAAAAATGAATTTTAAAGTTAGATATTATTTTGAACAGCCTATTTGAAAAACGAAAAGTTGATTATTTTTTTAATATTACTTTTATAAATTAAGTAAGTTTATATTTAATCTATGTAAATATAAAAAAAATAATTGAAAGGGTTGCTATTTTATTGAACACCACTGTATATATATAAAAGAAATGAATGTTTATTATTTACAACATTTCCGGAAATTGAATTCTTACAAATCTGAATGAGTTGGAAATAATGTCAAAATTGCAAAAAAAAAAAAAAAAGAAACCAAATAAAAATTCATAATCACAATTCAAGGAATTTTAGCGCAGATATTCAACCAAAAATGTTTCACGAACATTTTATAAATCGATATAAAGAAACAATAACAGTTTCAAGTAAAATACGATTTTGACCTTTTAACTGTCGAAAGCAAGATTTTGAATTATTTAATAAGCTTGCAAATATTTACGTTATGTTCTATCCAATTGATTCCAATTATCTGTCTCGTCCAGATGAATGAATTGAAGTTTTCGTAAATATTTAATTTTTTCGTTAACAAAAATCAATGATCATTGAAATAATATAATTGGATTATTTTCTTTTTTTTTTGTTGTGATTTTCAAAATTGAAAACCTGATTTGTAATACTAATAACATTCGATAACACATAATACAATAAAAATGAATTAAATTTTACAATTAAAATGGATGAAAATGAGTGAAAAATTAGTGAAAAATTGGTAAAAATTCGGTGAAAAATGATTTAAGAACGTAAGGAAAACTCTCTCCAGTATATGTTTATGTTTAGTATTCAGTGAATTTGCAAAATTTTTGAAATTTGGTTTATTTACAGAATTAAAAAGTTTACAGAAAATATAGAATTCATAAAATTTATATAATTGATAGAATTTAAAGAATTACTACTATTTACAGAATTTATAATATTTTTAGTATTTTGTGCTGTTCACGGAATTTGGTGTCTTATCTTATGGTGAAACTAGTGCGTTCGTATTTAGTGTTTTAAATTTAAAATTCTTTTAAAAATTTAAATGTTAGAAATAATGGATAAAATGAAGTGAGGTATTTAAACATGAGACAGGATTAATCATGTTCAATTTTACATAATGGTCAGGTATCGTTTGGCAGGTATTCTCATGCCGTATTGGTTTTTCTGGCTATGTTATGCATACGTATGAGTAGATAACATACGATATTGTTGAAGAATCTGAATTTTGAATGTAGTGCCTGTTGTGGCGAGTCTAGGTTGGAACGCTGTCGAGCTCAAGATGAAGATATACGAAACTATCATACTGTGAAATAATGGTTCCATTTACTTGAACATATAGTGGGATTTGTCCAAATTTAGAAACAAAGCATTATTAAGCAGCCAGCTAATTTGCAGGTCTAGAATATATTGCATTATAGATTGAAGGCTACTGTAGTCCTGCGCTGAAAAAAAATTCACATATCATCAGCGTATATCTGAAGTTTTCCCTTAAATGGTAGATAGAAATAATCATTAATAAACAAAAATAGAAGAGGCAGGGCCAATAACCGATTCTGGCGGCACACCGGTACCCCATTTGAGTAAACAGCTACTTTCATCTGCTATACTATCACTTTATACACGATTATCTAAACATGTTTTTTAATTAAATTTATGGTTATTGAGCCAATATTTAAATAATTAAACAAATTTTTATTGGTTTTGGGCTCTTTATTTAAATTTATTTTATAGCTTTAAAATAAAGCTATAAAATAAATTTAAATAAAGAGCCCAAAACCAATAAAAAATTTGTTTAATTATTTAAACATGTTTTAAAAAAAATTTAGCTGATACACCAACCAGCGAAAGTTTGTAAAGTAGTAATTCGTGGTTAATATTGACAACTGCTTTTCTGAGATCAATAAAACAAGTTGAGACAACTTTTCCTTCACTAAGATTTTGCTAAAGATTAGTTACAAGGTGAATACATTCCATAGTAGTACTAGAATTTTCAATAAAATCAAATTTATTATTACTAATTTACGCTATTTGGCGTTCTAAAACTATTTGTTCAATTAATACTGACATTAGAAAAAATTGAAATTAGTCTATAATTTTCAGGATCGCAATTATCACCGGAATTATAAATGGGGATAACTTTAGTCTGGGCTAATGACGACCGAAATACACCTGAATCAAATGCACTATTTATCAATTTAACCAGTATAGGAGAAAAGTTAGTTGAATATTTTTTCAATAATTTCGTTGATATAGAATCAGGACCATTAGATGAATTATTCTTGAAATTTTCACTAACTCTAGAGAATTAGTATGATGCATTTTGAAAGGAACAGAAATACTATAATTAAGAATAAACCGTTTATTTAATACATTCAGTGCCTATATTTTCCTTTGAAATTTTGTTAAATATAGCTTCATTAAGAACTTCAATTCAAAAATTTTCGACAACAATTCCAATTGACGAACAAATCCCTATGAAAAAATGTTCAAAATTGATCTGTCCAGATGCGTCAGCACTAGTGCAACCCGTCACTAGTACATGGAAAACTACCTTCTCCAGAGCCATGGGAGACGAAATATTAAGGAACATAAATGGATTGAAGATCTAACAGGTTTGGGAATTCCTCAGGACGTTTTAAAACCCTTAAAATTAGATAATACATTTTGTTTACCTTTCAACAAACATTTAATTCCGTATCCTAGAAATGTAGCTGATTTAAAAAGTGGAAATTCTGAATTGGTCGAGGAAGAAACTTGCAAACATTTTGACATATTATTTTAAATTTAACAATAACTGGACAAAACAAATTTTTCACTAAGGCCGAAATACTACAAATTCAACAAACTGCACACTTCACAATAACGATGTGTACGATGTTAAAGGCTGACATGGGTCATTTAGGTTTCAATGGTGATTTTCTAAAAGTTATCGTCAGTCGTTTTGATTTGATAAAAATATACAGAAACAAGCGGGATTCTTTATTTATGCAAATACCTAACATGAATAAAAAGGATAAAATTATGAAGGCGAGGAAAGTTGTGAAATTCGTATATGAAAAGTGGGATTACTCTGGACTCAATCAAGTTTTTATTAATAGTTACGAGAAATGAAGAATCTGATATTGCTTGCTTTTATACGGCATACCAGCCATAATTTATAACTTTAAACGTAAAGTAAAGATAAAGTAGTTTTTTAACTTAGGATTTTTAAGTAAATAGTAGTAAAAACTTTATAATATTAGGTGACTTTAAATAACTGATAATCTGGAATTGATGAGTAAATTAAGTTATTAATATCTATCTTTAAATGATTTCTTTAAAACTTTCAATTGTCTTCTTATTTCCTGTGGTCTTAGGCGACCACATGGGCTTGTGATCTCGGTTGAACTTGGCATAGTTAAAAATACTGCGCTGGGCTGTTAATA
The DNA here is from genome assembly GCA_958295665.1 of Tipula vernalis. Lineage (NCBI taxonomy): Eukaryota > Metazoa > Arthropoda > Insecta > Diptera > Tipulidae > Tipula > Tipula vernalis. Next base: position 103,364,281 of record OY282558.1, on the reverse strand, counting down.
CATTAAATAAACAAAGTTCCATCGCTGAAACTATTTCTGGCTTAAGTGAACACTATAGTTACAAATCTGCTAAGGAGCTTATTGATTATTTTATATTTAATTTGAACAAGCATTTTAATGTTAAATTAACTACTGGTGATGCGTTCCAATACAGTAGTATAGCTGGACCTCCAGTTAACTTATTGGTTTAATGAAAAAGAAAAATTATCTTAGAAAGAAATGTAACCTTAAAAAATATAATTATTTAATTTTAAAGCAATTGGTAATCAACAGAACGCAAGCTGTAAAACATCTTCGGTCAAACCTATTTGCTTTCTTAAATATGCGGACGATATTAACCTGCCTGTAGCAAATTCTGAAGAATATTTTTCTTGTGGTTGGTTAGAAAAGGGACCAGCCGAGAGTTAAATAATATTTCCGGTCTTTCTCTTTCATAATACAAATTCAATGGAAGTCGTTTTTTTTTGCTTTCGGCTAAATATTTAACTGAACGAAATCGGGCAGTTAAATATTTAGGCTTGATTTTAAACCCAACCCAGTGAATATTTGTAAGTGTTTTCTCATTTTCTGTAAGTGTTTGGAAAATATTTTTTATTATAATTCACCTTGATGATGATGGATTAAAGCCATCGAAACGTAGGTATAAGCTTAAAATTAGCAAATAAATTGTGTATAATATTTTTAGCTTTTCTTTGTATACCTATGAGAAGTTATGCGGCCTCCGTGCTTTATAATTCTGAAAAACAACAGCAAAAATTGTATTTTCATTGTCTACGACTTGTCTACATTTGCGTGTATACAATCTCAAAATAGGCGCAGACGCACAACATTGCTGATATTAAAGCGAAATTGTGATTGTCACCGAAAATTTATCACCATAGCCCAACCATAAGTCCAAATCGGTTTCACAATTTGCTTATAAAGTAGAAGCTTGCTATATGTCGATAAATAAGAGTTCATTCCCATCAGCTTCTGTATTTAAGTCCTACTTCCTCACTTTTATTCTTGACATGTGCTTTCCATCGAAGTTTAGCATCCACAACTGATTTAGTTTCATTTAGTTTTATTCTCCATCTTTCTGTCCATTTATATATTTGCGGTATAGCCGATTTTAACTTCTGTGTTGATTCTTCGTTGCTTTTTTTAACAGCTAAGATCGCCGTGTCATCAGCAATTGTCGCCACTGTGTTGGTTTCTAATGCAGGAAGATCATAAGTGGATAGTAGGTGTAAAACCCTCCTAATGTTGTGGTGAAGTCCTTCATGCCACACTCTATCAAGACTATTTTCTCCTCTAGTGCTTTCTCAATTATACTGGTTATTTTGTCTACTTGATCAATTGTTGAGTGTTGGTTACGAAAACAGAACTGATGATTTGGGATCAAGTTTTTACTATCAATTATCGGATTTAACCTTTTTACCAGAAGCTTCTCAAAGAGTTTGGAAATGCACGGCAAAAGCGAAATTGGCCTATAAGACGAGGTTATGTGTGGTGGTTTCCCAGGTTTTGAGATCATATTTTTCCACAAGCGTGGTATACACATTTGATTCTAAGTGCTGCATTTATAAGATTGGTGAGCTTCACCAGAGCTTTCCCTGGCAGTTCTTTTAAGATCTCTGCGGTAATAAGATCGTACCTAGGAGCTTTTTTCTCCTTTCGTTTTCGGTATGATTTCTTTACTGTTTTGCACAGCTTGTTCAGTTATTATCTCGGTTTCCAACGTTTGGACTTCAGGTGGCCAGAACATTTTTTCGAGGTGTTCAACAAATTCTCGAGCTTTGTCTTGTGAGCTTTAATTACTGATTGATTCATCTTTCAATTCTTTGATTTCTTTTGGAAATGATTTCTCTTTTCTACTTGGTTGCATCCTATGTAGTTAGCCAGATGGTTTTCTCAACCTATTTACCTAAACATTTGACATATCTGGGTTTCTTGATAGAATATTTTTGTGTATGTCCATAGGCTTGACATTTTTTACATTGTGGTATAAGATTAGATCTTCTTAGAGGCTGAACCACCTTGCGCCACAAGATGTACTTAATTTGATAAATTTTTTCGATATCTTCATCAGTATCGAAGATCAACATGAACATGTTGAGAGGTACTTTGCCTCTCCGTTTTAGGTTATTTGATGCTTCAATTACCTTAAATCCTTTTCCTTTCAGGTCATCAATTATTGTTTCTGGTTCGCACGTAGAGTGTAAGTTTTAGCTATGACCCTTATTGGTCAAACTCGTTTGTCTACGAATATCCTTTTTGTCTTAATTCTGTAAGTTTCATCATCTTCCAAATTTATTTTGTTGGTGTTTCCATTCATCACCTTTTCATTCAACTTTTCAGTAGTAGTTATTGTTTTTATTTTCTCATAGAATTAACCGTAGTCTTTGACTTCATCTATTACTATTGGTGATTTACCTGAGTAAGAGATATACTACCTGGGTTGTTAATTTCAAAATTTGTTCCGCTCATTGGTCATTTATAGTGTACTGCACTCTCCTCTAATATTTAGCAAATGTTGATCCTGAATGAGGCACAGCTCAAAGTGGCGGATCAAACAACCCGTAAATTAAAATCAGAAAAAAATTATTGAGTGCAGGAAATAAATGCTTAATCGTTGGATGCATTAAAAAAGACCAATTTAGTTTTACCACTTCTAAGTATCGTAAAATGCCTGTCAAACTACTTGCGTAAAATCCGCATATCGGCCTGAAAACGATTCTCTATCATCAAATGATTTGTAGCTGAACGTAAAAAGCTGCATCATCGGCAAAAGCAATCAATTCTCCATGTAAGGCGAGAGGAAAAATGGAATTCACTCTCCTACATTCAATACACTCTGTCGTCTATTCTCTAGCTAACTCTGAAGCGATCTTAATGTCACACTCGAAAACCAATACTGCCAAATTAACATAGCAAAACGTCATTGTTAACGCTTTAGTTATGTCAATCAATAATACAGATACTTTTTTATTATTGTCAAAGTTACAATGAACAAAATTATCGAGTTCAATAAGCGCATCCTCAGTCAAACGACCTGCAATAAAACTGAACTGATTAAAGCTCAAGGTTATATTTTCTCTAAAAATGTCATCTTCCGTTTTTTCTCAATTAATTCCAATATCATAGAAATGGTCCGCGGAAGGCTAATTGGGCGATAGTTATTTGTATCAAGTAAAGATCCTATCTCGCGAGTGAGAATAACAACAGTTGATTTGAGACTATTAGGTAAGATGCCAGAGGAAAAACTGAGATTGAAAATATATGGAATAGAACAGAAAAGTTGCTTAAACCATCGCCACCAATGTAGCGTTTCACATTAAGCTCACCATTGGTCGGTAGAGATAAAATCTGTTAAGCCTGGTAAGGGTGGCGGAGATAAAACCATATTCTTTATCAAGTAAACAAGACGCAATTTTTGAAGTTAGTTTAAGTGGAATACCTAAAATGAAATTGTTAAACTCATCATAATTCTCATTATCAAACGAAGCTGAGGCCATATTTTGATTAAGCAATCCTATTTAGATCCTCCATTAACTTTACAAAAGCAACCGGGTTCAACGTCTTTCCTTATCATGATGACATCATTACGAATCTATAAAAATTAAATTTCCCCGATTTTTCCCGAGAATTCTAGCTTGATTGAGTATTTTTCTTCAGCAAGTCGTGAGGTTCTCATTTATATGATTATTTCCATGATTTAACTTTTAAAACGTTATATACGACAAGACTCTTGACCGGGGATAAACTTTAGGGGTAGTTTCCAGCTCTTAAGCGTGTTATTCCCCTTACTAAAAAACACGTGTTTTTTTTAATTTCCTTTTCTCTACCACTATGAAAAGTTTCATTCAAATCTGTGAGTGATATTTGTGGGTCGGGTTTCTTGTAAGTTTAAATTTTTGCTTGTTCGTCTAATAAGAATTCTACTCAAATCTGGAACGAAATTTTCAACAAAAAGTGGGTTTAACAATTTAATTAAGTTTTATGGCGTAATCGTAAATTTAACGCAAATTTTTTTTGGCATGTATGGTAATAAAAATGTGTTAATTATCGATTTAACACTGTGATCAAAAAGTAGTAAGACATTTAACCAAAATACAAACGGCTTATTATTCTTTTAAATTTATTTCATCCCCTTCAAAGTAATCCCCTTAAAAAGTAACTAAGTAAAAAAGAAACCTTTCTTCTACTCTTCGAAGCAGTTGGTAAAATCGATTTCCGGAATGTCCTTCAAAACAATTTTCGATTCGTCGAGCAATTTTTCGAGTTTTGAGAATAGCCAGAATTCACAGCGAACTGCGGTTGCGGAACGATAAGGGTCGAATTTTTGGGCAACTAGTCACGTACAACCAATGCAGTGTGAGACGGCAGGTCATCGAACCAGAATTATTACACCCCAGGTGAATAAAAAAGTATTTCTATGTGAAGTGGACTCTGTATCGGAGGTACTCACTCGACTGTAGTGCCCTTTTTATTATATAGCGGAGATTTGTATAACTAGAAAATAATAATTTATCCATTTTCAAAAAGACAATAAATAATTTTCTTCCTTTTCCAGAATACATTTTAGCACAGATTCAAACTAGTTTTTTTAGCCAAGACTAGTGAGTGATAAATTGTGGATCTCTTCACATGCTCGAGAGCTAAATAGGTCAATTGAAAAACAAAGGTAATTGTATTTAATTAAAATATTTTTAATGGTTTACTCTCCAATTTGACTTTTTTTTAGGTTTCGGACTTAATTCAAGTTCATTTCCAAAAGCGTTTTGTTATAAAAAAGTAAAAGTAAATGGACTTTAAGTCCAAAAACTCAAGCAAAAAATTAAAAAAAAAAAAATTAAATTAAAATATTTTAATTTTATACAATTATTGGCTCAATAAATCTAAAAGAGATGATTGGTTTGGGATGGAGTACAGTTAACAACGGGTTCGATTCTCGGTGGTGATACAAAGAGTTTTGTCATGATTGGGTATTTGTATTGTGAATCTATTGTTACTAGGCGGCCTTTGACATTAAAGCCACAGGAAAAGTAATACGGTTCGAATCTTTGTTAGTAGTGTGGGGCTTAGTTCAGAGATCTGTTTGAGGCAGAATCATTATTTATGGAAAGTTCTCACGAATGACTTAACTTATTGTATCAAAACAATTTTACTAAAACGTTTTTATGTTTTGAAAGCATAATTATTTACCTTATGTATAATTAAATATAAAATTCAAAAAGCTTTCATGGTCTATAAGTAAGGTACAATGTGGCTAGTTTTAAATTTATTAAATTTTATTCTTGTCTTTTTCCTTTTTAATAATTTTCACACTTTTCATTCCGCTATTTTTTACATACATACATACATATTGGAAACTCAAAAGCACAGCACCATCATAAAGTAGGGGGAATTTAATTTTTGAAACGTTAAATTAAATAAAATTAACATTTTTTATTTAAAATTTGTTTGCAAAAAATATGAACTTTTTTGATGTTGTGCTTTTGCTCGTGCTACGGATGTCGAAGGTGGGAGAAGAATATTTTTAAAGAATTATTCTTTTTGTTTTCTACTAATGCTTTTTGCCGCTCTCTTTCTAAACGCTCTATGTACAAATCAAAAGTATAAAGCTACATAAATTTTGAGAAGCACGATGATGATGATGATGATGGTTTACAAATTTTTTGTTTGTTTTTTTTTTTTTTTTTGGTTGATTTGATGAATTTCAATTAAATTATGGTTCATTTGCCAAAGGCACAATAAATTTATCTTTTTTACTTATGCTCTGGCATTTTATTTATTTATTTAGGGATGAAGTGAAAAGAAAAAACTTTTATTTTATTAAATTTGATCTAAATTAGGTTCCTTCGTCATAATTTTTTGTGTGTGACATTTGATTAGTAATTTCGTTAAATTTTAACGTGTTGTTATTGTGAACAGTGATAGTACAATAATCCTTGATTTTTAATTTGAATATGTATTTATGTTAACCCTGTTAAGAGTATATACAAAATGAAATAACGAATAATTATTATTGCAATTCGAGCAGAAACATATACGATTACAGAATTGTTCATTATGTATGTGTGTACGTGTATATATGTATGAATTGGTTTTGACGTTACGATTAAATTAAATAAATTTTGTGGTTTTGTAAATTGATATGCTTAAAATTAAATTAAAATTATTCGATTGGAAAACGCAACATGTTTTTCATTAATTTTTCCCTGTTCGTTACAATATTTAATTTCCAAGAAGATGAACTATCCCTGTAAATTTTTTTTCTGCTGCACTTTCGTTATCATGATGATGATGAACACAAATTACAATTTTTATTCGACCACGGTTTTGGTTTTTCTTAATCTGTAAAGTTAAGAAATTTTTTGGAAAATCTTAAAACATTAACTATAATCTCTCTGGAGTGGTTATTATCACCCTACAACGATTTAAAGTTTATTTATCAACAAGCTCCTAACTTGAAACTGTTTTTACACCAAACGAACTAGGATTGTAACATAAAAAAGCTTTTTGGTGGATTATAACATAGCTTACAGGAATATTCAATGCTAAAGCCTTCTGGAGAAGGTAATAGATGCTTAGAAGTTATTTGTGACATGTCCGATTTTAATTTTATCTGTGACATTTCTCAACAGAATACCATGTGTGGGAATATAACCTCTATTTTATTACTGTAATTATATAAGGGAAATTCGCCTGAATATTTTAATTTCAAAAATAGATAAATATCGGTGTACTAACTCGACTAACTTCGGATCGAATCGGTAAATTTTACTATGTAGACCAAAGATGGAGAGAGAATGTAAACCAAAGCCACTTAAGCTTTTGTTGTTCAATTCTTAACGTTTGTTTTCTATTTGAATCAAACCTTCATTGTACATGTCATCATTGGAATCCAAAGTAAAATCCTCGCTCGAGTTCGCTGTCTAATACTGTGTCTAATATCTTCACATAGATCATCTTTGAAATTACCCGACAGTTTGAGTGTTTCAGAGGGATGACAAAATAATAGTATCTCTACAAATAATTCCCTCATCTTTAACGGGCATTGGAAAACCGAAGCTTCTTTCAAAGTATTTTCTAATCAACCTCTATCCCGGCAAAGGGCTGGGTATATTTCTTTTACAACCCCGTCCACGGTTTTTAAGTGCGAATGAGACTTATGAATACTGTATATTTTTATGCCCAGGAACTTCGAGGCAAAGAAGTGTTTTTGCGAACTGATCAGAGTTGCACAAGCCAAAAAACACCGTGTGAGTTGTGTTTAGTGGATTTTCAACTACATGTCGCAAATTTTAAGCAACCTCATTATAAGCATTTCTGATACTAAAAGTTTCCTGATTCGATCCTTTATTTATATATTTACATATGTACATACATATATACTTTATGGCTTGCACGAAGAGCGACACAATATTGGGTCGGCAACAATAAACAGGATAACCGTTCTCACCGCCTGGATCCCACTTGCAGATCGTTGTGAATATTTACAGCTTTTCATATACGGTGATGTTAGATTGTTTTCACCGCATGGTCCAAGTATCATGTTTTTAGTAGTTCAGCAACTATAATCTGGCCAATTCCGTCAAGTTGAATTTTTCTTTCCAACCAAAACAACATATGGCAGTGCGGCAACCACATCTTTTTCCACTCAACGCTGAGCATATGACTCTTGATTTTCCCAAAAATCTCATCTTTTGTGATCAATTTAATCAATTTTTTCATTTTTAAATGAAAGACCCTATTGCTATAATGTCATGTCGGTCGAAAGACCGCTGGCCATGAAAGAGTTCCTGTTTGATTTCTGCCCACTCCGGGTTACATGTAAATGTTACGAAAAAGAACCACTGAAAGATGAAGGCAAAATGACTATAGTCGTTCAATATTTGCAGAATTCATATTAGCACTATAATCGTTAGCTCCCAATTTTTGTTGGTTTTGACATAAGTATGTATGACTGAACAAATCTCTATAATAATTTAAAGCATTAAAACAGTTAACTCTAATCATCAATCCGTATGCTTGGAGCGATATACGAAGTTGTTTATATAAACTCTATCATTTTAATCGTGTTTCTGTTGCCACTCTGGATCATCGGCTATTCTTCCGGTATTATCGAGGCCATTGATTCTGAATCAATATCGTTCATCATTAAGAAATCACTACCTAATATTGTTGTAATAGCTGTTGTTACTTCATGTTCTAAATGTGGGTTACTTATAATAATGTAACCATCAAGATTGTTTGCTTCATTTTCGTGGTAGCGATCAAAATTGTTACTATCATGATTACATATTGTTTTGTGTTCCGATGGCATTGTTATGGGTGAATTTCATGAGGCGGCGAAATTGAGTAGGGTTGTTTGTGGAGAGAAAGAACAAGGCGTTCCCTTCTATTAGCTCAGGTGAAGGATTGGATTTCTGATCTGCTCCAGTGTTTAGGTTGTATTCCTTATATCCTTTATTATTTAGAATTTTAATTATTTTAATGTTTTTACATTTACTTTTACATTTAAGTTTCTGATTTAGTTTATTAATTAAAAATTGATGTTGAATTTGTAATCCGTACACTACAGAGGAAAGTTCTCCAGAAATGAAAGTTCTCCAGATTGAAACTAAGTTCACAGCAATTTGATTAAGCAGTATGATTGGTTACTCAATTATTTTAATTTTCGATTTTTAAAAGTACCTCCTGGAAGTCATCGCTAACTAATTTATTAACTAATTTTACATACGTGAATTTTGTCCTAAGTTGCCTTAAATTGTCCTAAGTATGTCCTAAGTTTTTTTTTAAATCTGTTGGTGTAAAAGTTTCGTTATTACGAATTTATTTAATTCATATTGAAATAATAAAAATCAGGCTTAAGATTATTTACGATGCCTGGATAAAATCAGAACATTTTCTCATTTTCTTCTTCTGGTAGAAAACAGGGGCTATTTGTGAATTTGTGAAGGTATTCGATTCTTCAAAGTATTGGATTCTTATTTGAATTGAATCAGATTCTTCATTTCTTATTTAAATCAAATACGTATCATATACTTCGAAGAGTCGAACACATTCCTCCTTGGTGTTTGGTATGCATTCGAATATTTTATCGAATATAAGTATAAGTGATTTTCCGAAGCGAATGAGATTATGTCCCTAACCCTAATGCCCTAATGCCCCTAGAAAAGACCATCAGACAACTGAGAATATTCCACATTTTGGTGGCCGCTTCCTAGGATTTTCACAAGAAAATTCGGAAAATCACATATATTTATATTCGATCAAATATTCAAAAGCATAGCAAACACATGTTTCCTGCCAGTTCCTCAGGTACCATCATTCATCAGAATATATGCCGTCAAAGAAAAAAATCTAAATGTGCTCTGTAAGTGTAAATAATCTTAAGCATGCTTTTTATTATTTCTATATGAATTAAATAAATTCGTAATAACGAAACTTTTACATCAACAGATTTAAAAAAAACTTAAGACATACTTAGGACAACTTAAGGCAACTTAGGACACATTTCACTTACTTCTAATTTTTAGGTTGTCAAATACTGAATTATAAATTATTAAATACAAATGTTTTTAGAAATGACATTCCTACTACAAAATTCCCCATAATGATTAATTTATAATTTGTTTTCTGAATCGTCTTTCAAAGAACTTAAGCTGCTAACCAAAGTCTTGAAAGCCTGTCGAAAATGACCAACAAATTTGGTTGGTTAAAAATCACTTTTCTTGATGCTTTGAAATCCCCTGAGTTGCAAAAAGCAACAAAAAATAATGTCCGTCCATCTGATACCTCTCTCTGGATATCTGGACGTCTGTCTGTGTCCTTGGCATCTTAAGAAGGGCTTGTCCAAGATGTGTCGATGACCAAGGCGGAGAATTAAAACGCTTTTGGAAACTGTACGTCGAGAGGAGATCTTCTCAGAAGAATTGACCCAAATTAACGTTTTGATATTATTATGATGATTAATTTTTTATATATGCTGGTTTGACGAATGAACTGGGAGTTGAATTGGCGGTTGGTTGGGTTCTTATAAAGGCAGTGTATATAGGCAGGTTTGAGGATTGAGTCGAAAGTTGAGTTGGCTTCTTTTTATGAGTTGAGTTGGGATTGCGTTAGAGTTGAGTTGGGTTGAGTTAGGGTTGAGTTGGGGTTGGATTGGAGTTGAGTCAGCAGTTCTGCTGAAGATTTATTTTTGTGTTGGATTGGCGGTTTAATTAGAGTTAGCTAGAGTTAGGTTTATCTATGAATGTAGTTTTTAAGACTTAGTTTTGAATTGGGAGTTGAGCTGGGCGTAAGTTTGGGGTTGATGTAAGAGCTGTGTTACAAGTAGAGTTGAGGTTGAGTTGGAGTTGAGCTGGGATTGAGTTAAGTAGGAGTTTGCAGTTGAGTTGGGAATTTGTTTGGGGTTGTGTTGTGGGTTAAGTTAGAAGTTAAAGAGGAATGATTTGGACGTTGAGTTTCAGGTTAAGATGAGAGTTGAGTTAGAGGTCGCGTTCAATGACGAATTAATGGCTTGGCGCACTAGGCATTTGGATAGGGCCCGTGAATTTTGGGGCCCGTAAATATCGTGGTTCATTAGTGGGGTAGCCGTCTTTTTTTTAGAACCACCGCACAACATTTTGGAAGATTTCCTCAATATTTTGAAACAGCTCGTCTTAACTTCTGGAATTTCTCTTTGTCAATCCCTGCAAAACTAAAACTTTACTTATCTTGCAGTGTGTTTAGGATCGTTATACAATCGAAAGTTAAATGAAACTGCCATGTTTTCAAAGGAATAAGGATCTATCACATTTTGATGGATTCAGATACTTTTTCACGTGTTGGTCCATTTGCGTATTGATCCTAAGTACTGGTCAAAAGTCGCGGTAGGAGTGCCCCTCAAACCATAAAGTTCCCACCTCTGTAAACCTTCCCGTCCGACCCAAGCAAATTATACTTCGATTCGTCATTCCAAGTTTCAGTGTTGCAATTGCGAGGAATGGTGATTATGTAAGTAGTACGAAAACTCAAAATGTGTTACAACATGAGTCGCGAGATTTTAGCATTCGATATTTCCGAAGAATATATTTCAAAATTCTATACTTTAAATATGAGACAACTTTTTTGATCAACATTTTGTCTAGATTTCTGGGTTGTGCTGCTTGGTAAGTAACATATTATTAGTCAACATTTTTGAGACTACTCAGATCATTCAAACTTTTCGAAATTATTTGGGTCTGTTGGAGTTTCTCGCTTATACTCGAAATTTGCTAGAAATGAGTTGCATGAAGTTACAGATCTATCGATATTTTCGATATTTTCTTTGACATTCCCGGGTTTTTAAATTGATTATTAGAAATTTTATATTCGATATTCGAGTTTAGGTTGGAGCTGAATTACGAGTATGAGTAAGCATACCACCCAATTAAACTATCTGATAGAGAATTTCAAGATTTGTGGATTTATCTAGATTTCCAAATTAAAATTTTGGGTGTATGCATTAAAAACCGGAATTTTTTAATGAAATTTGAGCCTTTATTATGGAAAAATGTTACGAGATTTTTTATTCAAAGTATTGCCCATCCTTACCCACTACTTTTTCCCATCTTTCTGGCAATTTATGGATTCCACCCCAGAAAAACTGCGCCGGCTTGGCGGCCAAAAACGAATCGAGCCAATTTTCGATAACTTGAACTGAAGTGAAGCGTACTCCTGATAGAGCATTCTGCATGGATCGAAATAGGTGGTAGTCGGAAGGAGCAAGGTCTGGGCTATAAGGCGGGTGAGGCAGAATTTTCTATCCGTTATTCTCCAGGTATTTTTTGACCGGCGCCGCAATATGTGGCCGAGCGTTATCGTGGTGGAAAATGATTGACTCGTGTCTGGTCGCATACGTTGGCCGCTCTGCCTGGATTTTCTGCTTCAATCGGATCAATTGTTGACGATAGAGTTGGGCATTGATGGTTTGGTCACTTGGAAACAGCTCATAGTGGATCACACCTAGCTGGTCCCACAAAATGCATGGCCCCGTGAATATTCGGCTTTGGTGTCGATGGGCCGGCCTCGCCTTTCTTGACATACGCTTTTTTGCGCTTGGGATTATCGTAATGGATCCATTTTTCATCACCAGTGACAATTCGATGCAAAAACGACTTCTTTTTGTGGCGCTCGAGCAGCATTTCGGACATGCAAAATCGTCTTTCCACGTCTCTTAGCTTCAACTCGTATGGCACCCAATTTCCCATCTTTTGGATGAATCCCAAGGCTTTAAAACGTCTGAATTGTTGCTTGATCAACTCCCAATGATTCTGCAAGTTCTTCTTGCGTTTGACATGAATCTTGATCGAGTAATTCCTCCAATTCTTCATTCTCAAACTTTTTCGGCTGACCAGGACGCTCTTTGTCCTCGATGTCACAATCATCACTTTTGAAGCGACTAAACCACTCAAAGCACTGTGTTTTGCAAGAGCATGCTCACTATACAAATCCACGAGCAAACGATGACTTTCAGCTGCAGTTTTGTTTGCGAAAAGTGACTCAACAAAACTTCCCGCAAATGCTGTTTTTTCGCAAATTTGATAAATTTTCCATCGTTGAAATCGGTTGGATGTGCCCAATCAAAACAAAAACGTTTAGCTGATTTTGACCGGTATCGAATAAGGCTTTCAAATGACATATATGTCCATGATGTACTATAACGCATAAACTAGTAATGACATCTAGTATTAAATTCCGGTTTTTAATGCATATTCCCAATAACGTTCAGCCTTAGGGTAACATCAAAATATTAGTATTTTCAAGATTTACTGTGATTTTATGTTTATCCGAGGTTTTCTAGAATTTAAGAAATTTTATCTGAATAAATATCCAGATTAGTTGTGGTTTGTAGGTTTATCGAAAATTTTATTTTTAAGCCTCCTTATTTGCGTATAGCGTTGTGTTACAAATACAGATACAGTTAACATTCATTTGTAGGATAATAAGTTACATAGATGACGATCAATCTAAATATCTAACATATTTGACATTTTCTGATATCCTCGAAATAATTTTGAATAACTTCGTATTCCGAATTCGAACGACATTTGCTGATTCGTTTCGAGATTATTCGATACTTTCAAGATTATTGTTGAAGGTGATTCGTTGATGTTACTCGCGTGATGCTACAGGTAATTCACATGTTTCTGGATTATTCGAGAGTATTTAAATTTATAAGATTTATTACATTGAAAATTGGTAAAAGTTACTTGATACTCTCTCGCTAGTTACTCTCCCACATTAGTTTCCCTTGGCTAGTGTAAAATCATAGACTTTTGTACTTAAATTGTAAATTTAATATAGTCTTGATTTACAGTTAACTAATAGATTACCACGGGTGGGGTCTATTTAGTTATTGAGAATAAACAACTTGTTGTTAATATTAGAGTTAAATTCATTCTCTTTTATTTTATTTAATATTCACCTTTTATATACAATTAAATGCTACTGTCAGCAACTTAGAGAAAAAGAAAATATAAAAATAAGAAATAAAATATGACACCAAACATTCCTATCCAGTAAATTTAAATGTTGTAATGTTGATGAGCCAAGGTTGCTTCAACATCATTATTGTTGTTGTAAGTAGGTTAACTGCTAGTATCAGCAAATTAGATAAAAATATAAAAATTGGACGTTGCACTGTTGATCTCAACATATTCCCGGGCCGCCATTTAGATTGTTATACTGTGAAACTTAACATATGCCGGGACTTCCGTTGCTGCTTTCATGCTTCCGAACGTTGAAGAGGTGAAGGGGGTGGGCGCGTTGTTCGCCTTTGTTTAATATAGTTGATGCCCCAAATAATACATATGGCTACACCAATCCAAAAAATTGTGTGTATCATGGTGTAGTGATGGACATGATGAAAATTCCCCTCATGTAGTCGTCCTTCCTTTTCTCTAACCGCTTGTATTTCTTGTTCCAGTTGCGTGGTATCCTGAAGATTTACGAGCTGAGGCTCATCGTATCCTATCGTTTTATTTCGAACCCGTGTGATGAACGTCCTTAAGTTGTTGGCTCCGTTTAATGTGCTGAGTGGTCTGCGGAACGATTCGCTTATGTTGTTGGAAGCTGAACCGATGGCGGCGATGTACAAATTTGTGTCTCGCAGCACGCATCCAGCCTTGATTTCTAATATCCCTGATCCTTGGAGACTGAGTGATGTGATGCTTTGGCCGCATATAACATCGAATGTTGTTTCATTTGGAATGGAGTATATCCACTGATTCGTCGCATGGAGCTTAATCCAATGGTTTGATATCTTAACTGACTTAATGGTACATACCCCTTCGAGATTTGCTATTCGTTGTAGGATTGCTAATTCGCATTGATTTTGGTTAGTCATTGCGTTATAAATTGGCGATATTTCACATAAAAATCGGTTATTTTGGAATAGTTGGCATTGTTTCACTTCTTCTCTCGTTAGTAATGAAAAATGTTCCCGGTGATCATCTACTGCTAAGTATTCCGAATTGGTGGTAATGTATGACTGCGTGTTGTTGTGCTCTATATTAGGAACTGGAAATAGGGCCAGTAGGGTATAATCCAGCGCAAAGGATAGAGGAATGGTGATTTTTATTATGATGTTGCCCTGGGTTACTCTACTGTGTAATCTCATGCTGCGATATATGTGAAGGAGATCAGAGATGCCATGCCCAGGTATGGTTATGGTTGTTGGTATGTGTTGTTTGATTAATTCGAGTTCTTGTTGTAATTGAGCGGGGGCGAGTAATGAGGGATGTAATAAATTCTTGTGTGCGTTCTGGACCACATCAAGTAAGGCTTGCTGCGTGTCTTCCAAATTCTTTAGAATTAACATCAGTTCAATTGTTGATGTTAATATCGATCGAATCTTTTCTTCTCTGATGGAGTACTCATTTAATAATTCCATTTCAGCATTCAGCCTTCTCTGCTGCTCTATCAGGTTGTTTAATGATTCCATGGTGAGCTTTGAATTATGTTTTACCAGGTTGATTGTGTTATCTATTATGGTGGTATGACTCTTTATCAATGATTCTAATTGTTACTCATCGTTGTTTATGGCTTCAAATTGTGCCTCATAATATCTTGCCTCACGTTCTGTCAAGATCCCA
Source organism: Tipula vernalis (assembly GCA_958295665.1). Taxonomy (NCBI): domain Eukaryota; kingdom Metazoa; phylum Arthropoda; class Insecta; order Diptera; family Tipulidae; genus Tipula; species Tipula vernalis. The sequence goes on along the minus strand of OY282558.1, from coordinate 103,349,174 downwards.
AACATATCGCCTAACACCTAGGCCTATGGTGTCTCCTAGGCCTCGTTTTGGTTGTTGTACCTCCTTGTTGCTTGCTAATAATAATTCATTGTCCGCAATCAAATTGTTGTATTGCCATTGAATTTGTTGAAGAATTAGGTCGCAATTTAACCCAGCTATATTCAAGCATGCCGCCTTTAATTCATATTGTGTTTGCTTAAAGGTTTCAATTTCTTCCCAGTAATTGCTCATGTTGTAATAAACCACCAATGTCCATTTCATAGCTACCACTTCGAGTTTACCTATTTCTTCGAAGTAAATCCCTGTGGAATGCTTGAAAGTGGTTATATGTACGTTGGCCTGTACAAGTCCCATAAAACAACAAATGGATAATATGGCTAGCGCTAGATGATTGACGGTTCCCCTGTTCTTTACGCGTCTATGAGGCTGTCGCCTTAAAACTTGATTGTTCTTCTCCGGTGATTGCAATTCTCTAGGTTGACCTCGGTTTGCTTTCATGGGCATAATTTTTTGTAAGCCTTCTTCAATTGGTAACTTACACAATTTCACAATCGGTCGCCTATATGTTGCGTTTTCGCATTTGACTGTCGCTACCCGAACTAAATCATCTTTTCCAGCGTGTGTTTCCACGATTCTCCCTAGCTTCCACAGTGTGGCAGGTTGTTGGTCGTCTTTTAATAATACCAGGTCGTTGATCATAAAGTTTGACTGGCTGCTCTTCCATTTAGTTCGTTGTTGTAGTTGGTGAAGGTATTCGGAGGACCACCATTTCCAAAAGTCCTGAACCATTCTCTCGACTACATGCCATCTCGTTCTTAACGATATGCGGTCAATTTCTGCGGCTGGTAGCGCCTTGAGAGAATCTCCTAACAAGAAGTGCCCCGGCGTTAGTGCTGACATATCTGCAGGATCACTTGTCAGCGGTGTTAGAGGGCGAGAATTGAGACATGCTTCTATTTGGGTAGTCACGGTACATAGCTCTTCGAAAGTGAGTGTTGTCTCGCCTATGATCCGTTTGAGATGGAATTTCATTGATTTAATTCCTGCCTCCCATATTCCACCGAAATAAGGCGTAAGAGGTGGTATGAAGTGCCAATTGGTTCCATTGTCAGCTATCATAGTGGCAATGTCGCTTGGTAATGTCGTCATTGCGCGACGGTAATCTCTCTGCATTACGTTGTTTGCTCCTACGAAGTATGTTCCATTATCAGAGTAAATGTCGGTGCATAATCCTCTCCTGGATATAAATCTTTTGTAAGCGGCAATGAAGGATTCAGTTGTTAAATCGCTTATTATTTCAATATGGATGGCCTTCGTTACCATGCATATAAACAGAGCAATGTATGCCTTATATGTCTTGTGACCCCTGCCTTTGGCTGATCTTAATTGGATGGGCCCCGCATAGTCGAATCCCGTTTTGATAAACGGTCTTCCCGGCCTCACTCTTGCTGATGGTAGGTTTCCCATTAGTTGTTCGGATGAATGTCGTTTGTGACGAAAGCAAATAATACATTTTTGAATTATCTGTCTGGCAGCTCGTTTACCATCAATGATCCAGAATTTGTTTCTGAATGTTGCTAATGTCAATTGTGTGCCTCCGTGTAATGTACCAATATGAGCATATTCTATTATTCTTTTCGTAACTATGTTGTGCCTGCTCAGTATTACTGGGTTTTTGCTTGAACTTGGGAGTATTGAATTTTGTAGCCGTCCGTTTAGCCGTAGCAACCCGTTTTCATCTACCTCCTCTTCATCTTCTTCGGCAATTGGTGCTACGACTGTTGTTGTTCCAGCTGAATCTCCAGCAGCCGGTGATGCTTTAGGTGCCTTGAATTTTTCAGCAGCCGCAACTTGTGCCTGTTGTGATAAATCTTCAATTTTAGCTTCACCAAATATTATATATGTATCGCTGTGAGGATTTTTATAGACATCTGGATTGTTGATAACAAACAAAATATTCTTTGATTTACGAATTGTGACACGATTAACACCTTGAATTGGTTTCAAGCCAAGTTTTGACATAATTTTTCGAGCTTTCTTTTCACCACGAGATTGTTTTGCCTTTGAGACCATATCAATGGGTAAACCTGTGGCACCTGTTTCTAATTGTACAGATCCAGCACCGGCATCTTCCAATTCTGGAATAGTATCCTCTGATTCAGTGTCACTAGCAGCATCATCTTCTGGCACTGGTTCCACTTCAGGAACAGCGGTAGCGGCTGTCTTCCTGGATTCCCCTAGTTCGGTTTGGTTATCCTTAAAAGGAATTCTTACTGTGTATCTACCGTCTGAACCTTGTTCTAAATTTGACTCAAAATGCTTCTCTATCATGATTTCTTCTTCAGTGGTAGCTCTCTCTTCAGGTATTGAGTCGTTTTCTACCAGCAATCTCAGTTGATCCTCTATACTTTTAGTTGCAATCATCGTTGTTTTATGCTGACTACCTGTGTTGTTCCTGCTGCCCAATATAATCCAACCGAATTCCGTTTGTTGTGCCATAGGCTCTAGTTGACCTCCCTTGATGATGTTGTTGATTAGTATTGATGGATAATAATCCGCGCCAAGTATAAGATCAATTGGCTGTGACTGGTTGTAGTGTGGATCAGCCAGTTGTATTTGGTTGAGATGCGTCCAGCTGCTTGTGGCAAAGTCCACCTCGGGTAATTGTTGGTCGAGTTTGTCGAATATCAATGGTTTGATATTCATTTGGAAATCTCCATCAAATCTTGGCGATATTTTTAGATTAATGGTGTGTCTGCAAATGCCTGCTTTTTTCCCACCTACTCCTGAGATGGTGACTTGTACTTTCTCTTTTTTAAAGTTGAATAAATTTGCGGCCTTGGAGGATATTAATGTGGCCTGTGATCCTGGATCAATTAGAGCTCTTAGTGTGAAACAAACGCCTGTGTCAGTTGTGGCTCTGACTAATGCAGTTGGTAGTAAAACTTGTCCTAGCTGACTGATCACGAATGTTTTGGCGGCTTTGACACTACTTCCGGTGGTTGATGCTGCATTATTGCAGTGTAGAAGTGTGTGGTGTCCTCCTTTACACACAACACATGTTTCTGCCTGGCAGTTTCTTCCTTGATGCTGGCTTAAACATCGTATGCACAAGTTGGATGAGTTGACGAGCCTTGCTCGTTCTAATGTTGACATCTTTTTGAATTGCTGGCATTGTTTTAAACCATCATGCTCCTTACACCCTTCCACCCAACATGTTTTGGTTAACATAACAACAGTAAATTTAAATGTTGTAATGTTGATGAGCCAAGGTTGCTTCAACATCATTATTGTTGTTGTAAGTAGGTTAACTGCTAGTATCAGCAAATTAGATAAAAATATAAAAATTGGACGTTGCACTGTTGATCTCAACAGCTAGTATGGTCTTAATCAGTTGATGATGAATCTTAAAAATATTTAGCTATTTTCGTTATTTACTTTTAACACTGTAACAGACTTTTAAAGCTGTGCTCATCGGTACCGATTTCTTAATCGAAAAAATAAGATTTTTAAATTCTTTGTCTCACAAAAGAGAGCTTGAGTACCGCGAATACCGCTGCAACAATTGCATGCTGAATTGAAATTGCTTTTTTTCTCTATTTAAACAGAAAATTTAAGTTTTTACTTTGGGCAATCTGATGTTTGAAATAAAAACGGAGAAGTTAGTGGTTATTATAGAATGTGACACGTAAAGAAAGAGATGAAACATTTATGCGTTTTTATTTTGTATTGAAAAACCGAATTTATTTAATGCTTTAATTAATGGATTGCATATAAGAATGAGCTGCCTCTGGTCCAATTTGTTTTTTTTTGTGCGTAAACAAATAGTTATTTATGTATCAAAAGTAAATTACACATGTTACACATGTTCAGGTAATTTACACATATTACATACGTGATTACTTAATAAACTTATCATTAAGGCGTCTTATTTTGGGTCATGGAAGAAAACAGACGTGTTGGGCATGGGGAAGAGGAAATAAATCGGCTTTCGACGCATTTTTAGCAAAAGAAGGGTTTGCTCCAGGAACCGAAAGCTTGCTTAGGACGAATATTTCCCTCTAATTTTGAGGGGCACGGAAATGAATCCTTACCTATGGCCCGGATTTTCCTTAATCCGCCACTGCTGGAGTTAGAGGTTGAGATAGGATTGAGTTAAGTCCATAGTAACGTTCAATTTTCAGACCGTGTTGATTTTGGGTTGGGCTGAGAATAGAGTTGGGAGTTGAGTTGGAGATAAGTTGAGGTTTAGTGAGGGGTTCAGTTGTGGATTTATATGACTTGAATTAAGTTCTGTCGAGTTTAAGTTGAGTTAAGTTATGGTTGGGTTTAAGACTTGGTTAAGGGTTGATTTGAGGACAAACTAGGGTTGAATAGGGTTTGAGTTGAAGTATAGTTGGATTTGGCCGATTGAGTTCGCCGTTTCATGTGGAGTTGAATATGGATCGAGCTAAGTTGAGTTGAAGTTGAGTTGGGCTTGAGTTAGGTTGCGCTGCGGTTGAGTGATGATTTTCCTTAATCCGCCACTGGTCGAGTTAGGGTTTGAGAAAGGATCGAGTTAAGTCCATAGTGACGTGCGGTTTTCAACCATGTTGGTTTGGGTTGAGCTGAAATTTGAGTTGGACGTTGAGTTGGAGATAAGTTAAGGTTTAATGAGAGGTTCAGTTGCGGATTTATATGACTTGAGTTAAGTTCTGTCGAGTATAAGTTGAGTTAAGTTATGGTTGGGTTTAAGACTTGGTTGAGGGTTGAGTTGAGGACAAGTTAGGGTTGAATATGGTTTGAATTGAAGTAGATTTGATTTGGCCGATTGAGTTGGCCGTTGTATGTGGAGTTGAGTAGAAGTTTGAGATTTGGATCGAAGTTGAAAGGGATCTAAATATTCCATCTTAAATGATCCATATTACTAGAATACTTTGGATCTAAATATTCCATCCTAAATATGCCATAATACTTCGGTCTATAAAGACCAAAGTATTGAAATCCTATCAAACATGACCAAAAATTTGGTGGGTCCAAAACAACTTTTCTCGACGTTTTGAAAGTCTCTGAGTCTAAAAAAGCAAAAAAAAAAAAAAACAAAATGTCGGTCCGTCTATCTGGATGTCTGGATGTCTGGACCCATGGTATCTAGAGAACGGCTTGTCCGATTTAGAATTTTTTTCGCCAATCTGTCAATTTGCGGGTTGAATTGAGGTTCAGTTCGAGTTAACTAACTTGCGCATTGAAAATGGGATTCTAAAATTATTTTCTGCTGAAGTTCTGGAATATGGCCAAGTACGATCGAACTTGCCTATTTCTCAACCGATTATAATGAAATTTGACCTGTGTGTTTGAAATGGGATTCTAAACTGATTTTTGGATAAAGCTCTTGAATATGTGTGATGGAACCTGCCTATTTCTTATCCAATTTTAATGAATTTCGGACTGTGCATTGGAAAGTGATTTTAAAATGATTTTTGGATGAAGTTCTGGAATAGGACCAAGTTTGATGGAACTTGTATATTTCTCAACCGATTATGTTGAAATTTGTCTTTTGCGTTGAAAATTGCATTGTAAAATGGTTTTTGATTGAAGTTCTTGAATATGGCCTAGTATGATGAAACTTGCCTTTTTCCCAACCAATTACATTGAAATACGGCTTGTGTATTGTAAATTGGGTTTTAAAATGATTTTAGGATGAAGTTCTATAATATGGATAAGTATGATGGAACTTACCCATTTTTCAACCGATTTTAATGAAATTTGGCATGCTCGTTTGAAATGGGATTCTAAAATGATTTTTCAATCAAGTTCTGGAATGTGGCCAAGAATGATAGAACTTTGGCTATTCCTCAACCGATTACGATGAAGTTTGATAGAAAGATTAGTATTGGGGTTCAAAAATTATTTTTATATGAAATTCTGGAATATGGCCAGATAGGATAGAACTTTTTAAATTTTTTAAAAAATTTTAATAGAATTTTGTATTTGTGGTAAAGGGATGGTGATGGTAATGCGATTTTAAAATATGTTTAGATAATATTCTGGATTATGGCCAAGTAGGGCGGATTTTTGCTATGCCTTAACCGATTATAATGAAATTCTAGATTGCGAATGAGGATTTAAAATAATATTTCTAATTCTGAAACGCTGCACTACAGTTATTAGTTTCAATACTGAGGCGGGTGTCCGCTACACGGTATATTTTTCTAAGCAAGGCCAAACTTACCGATGTGACAGCAAATACTCAGAAAACATAACCCAATGTTAAAAGCGTAGGATTGGCAAGGAAAGTTTCTAATCATGGAACTTGAATATTATTACAGAGATAATCTCAATTGTTTAGCAATTGAAATAGTATGTTTAGGCTGTCTTAAAGAAACCCAAACAGCTGCATGTTTCGCAAAAACCTAAATAGACAACATTATAGAAACCATATTGACATATTTCTCACAACCTTGTCTAAAACTAATTTTTGGCTCACATTTCCTTCTATTTGTTGGGCTCGTCAAAATTCATAATAATTGTTTAACAGCTAGGTTATATTCTTATTACCATATTACAAAACTTTATCCAAAAATCATTTTAGAATCCCATTTCAAACGTACATATGTGAATTTTCATCATAATCGGTTAAAAAATAGCCAAGCTCCATCCTAATTGGCCATTCATATAATTTGTTCAGGGTTCAATTTGGAATGTAAAGTATTTATTCTAGAATGATGGAATAAGGTTATGATGGTATGACGGTATAATGGTATGATAATTATCATGGTCTGACAGTATGATGGTATGATGGTACGATGTTATGACGGTACGACTATATGGACGGTATGAAGGTATGATGGTAAAGTGGTATGATGGTATGTTGGTATGATTATATGATTGTCTGATGGTACGATGGTATGATTTTATGATGATATGATGGTACGATGGTATGAAGGTGTGGTGGATTAATGATAAGGTATACATAATTGTATATCGTACGATGGTATGTATTCCGGTATGATGGAGAATAGGGTTTTAGTTGAAATTGATTTGGATTTGAAAGAGAAGTTCGGTTAGGGTTTAGGGTTTGGTTTAGACTGAGTTGAGTTGATACACGCATGTAGCTTTCGAATCGAGTTAATTTTGCGATTGATTTGGGAGTTGAATTAATCAAAACCGAAGTTTTGATCACCTTATGAGATTTCAGCCCTTTATATTTTATTTGTTGCACGCTTGCATACAAAATTCAAAACCTACTTTACATTAAACAATAATACACAATAGTAACTCTCTATATGTAGAATTTCGTTTTTTGTTGCATTATTTAAACGCAGACAGACGCAATATACGAGTACATTAAGATTAAGAGTAAATTTCAAATCGATATTTCTTGGAAATATTTACATTCAACTACCGACTTGTTTGTTGTTTTTTTTTTGTTATCTCTTGTTATGAGAGTTAAATTAAAAATTAAAAAAACAAAAACAACAACAACCGAACTTTAATCATGATTATTATATTTTGTAAGGTTGGTATGTCATATTTTATCGCCCCGTCGTGCAACGGAAAGAGGTGGAAAATAAAATAAAAAAAAATAAAAAAATTACAAACATTGTCATACCTTTAAAATTTTCCGTTTTATTATTATTGCCAGCCATTACCAGTGTTTTCTTGTACTTTAGTGTTATATTTTTGTGTTGTGCGTGAATTTATGCTTAGTACACGACATCAGGTTAAATATTATAACAAAAAGGGTGTTACAAAAAAATGTCAATAAAAAGCTTTTCTTATTAAATTGTCGACAACAAACTCTTTATCACCTTATGTACAATAAAGACAAAAACAAAACAAAAAAATCCATCTTTATAGACAGAGATATATTTTCTTAAGATGCTTTCCATCCTGTTATTATATTTTAGCATCTAAACGGTGAAAAACACCAAAATTTGAGATTAAAATCAATTTTTAGTGGATGAATTTAATATTTTTTCCCCATTTATATTATGATCCTCTATCCCACCTAAATGTTAATTATATTATTTAAAATGAGATTTTTCTTGTTTTGTTTTACTTGTTATAATTAACATAACTTTTATTGTTTTTAATTTAATTTCGCGTGCTTTAAATGTTAAATCGAGTGTGTAAAGTTATGCTAAATATTTTTTGAAGCCATGAAATTCTTTTACGTATTCCTATAAAACTGTTAACCTTTTTTATTGATATTATGTACAAAGTACAAGAAACAAAATAAAAAATGTTGAAATTTAGCTGTGTAATATAACTATGTCAATGTCGTTACTTTAAGCTCGTCTTGAAAATTTTTAACACCGTTTTTATTAAAACAGCTCAAATTTATTATCTAATGTCTTAAGTGCCCAGGACACCGAGAATGTTTGCTGTTTTATTTAAATTATGTAAATCGTTTTATTAACATAAATAATAACGTAAAAACTGTGTAGATAGTGCTACCTGGTTACCAGATATCTGCTACATAATAATCTATAATCTATATAACAAAATAGATGTCATGGGGGAAAATTGATTTAATTATTCTAAATATTTTCCTTCTCTCTGCTCAGTAATTATAAATAGATTTAACAGATATTAAAAAATTTCCACCCACACACATAACGAAAAGGGTTAAAATTTCATTATGAAATATTTTTTTTCATAAATACCAATATTTATGTACATAACAAAAAGTTGAGAAAGGTTATTCTACAGCATTTTATGCTTTTTAACTAAAAGGCAATATATTTGAAAAAAAAAAGTTGAATAAATGTTTTTTAGTCAATTGATAGTTTCTTATACTCAGAAACAGGATGCAACAAAGTTTTAAGAGAAATATTTCAATAAAAATGTTCTACAATTGATAAAGTTTTTGACTAAATTCTTAAGTTTTGCTTGAAAGAGTACAATAAAAATAAAACTTGATGACTGTTGTTAACGTCATGAATTGTTAATTTTATACATGGAAACTTTTTGTTTTCCTAGCTGAAAGTTAATAAGGCAAATATTTGAGATGGAAGGTTGCCTTTTGTATAATTTAATTTTTTTTAAATTACTTTGTAATGTTTACTATTAGTATTTAATGTAAATGGTTTCAGAATAATTAATAATAATCTGCTTAATGTAAAGTAATGCTCAATTGAGGATTTATATTTGCAACTGTTGTAAAGTTTTGATTATGAACAACAATTTCACCAAGCTCTTACATAAAATATTGACTTGATTGAGGTAGCTGAAAATCGGAAATTAATCGACCAACTGTTAAACAAGTCTGGGAGTGTCAGTCCCTTCGAACCATCATATGCAAAAGTTTCTGAAATGGTCTCGCCCTAGTACTATCATTAATGCACGGAACCGTACCCAAAGTTTCATTGGTACAGGTGATCCCGTTGATTCAATTAAAACTGCTGTTATTCCTGCCAACAATAAGAAATATTTGTATATAAGCGGAATCGAGCCATCCGTTTCACCTGAAATGCTTGTTGGCTACATTCAAAGTAAAATAGAAGATTGCTCGCCTGACGAAGTAGATTGTAAATTATTACTTGCAAAGGGCCGAGTAATTGACTACCTTTATCTCCTTTATAATTGGATTAAAGGATGCTAATTTCAATATGCTAAACAGTTCTGATATGTGGCCTCGTCTATTTGTAAATCATTCACGACAGCCAAAAAACAGAGCTTCTATAACGTTCCAACTACACTGATAACTGCTGATGCATCCAACTATCAATGATTTCACCTCGATCTACTACAACAACGCCTCGAGTATTCGAGTTAAAGTTAAGGTTTTTCGTTTAGGCGTACTTGACAACGATTATGGTGTCATATTAATTAGCGAGATCTGGCTTAAGATAAATATGTTCTTTGAAGAATACTTCCCATCTGATTATGTCGTTCATAGAAAGGATAGATACGATTTTAACACCAGTCGTAAGGGTGGTGGTGTTTTGATTATGGTAAAGAATTCGGTTCCTTATGATGTGCCTAAACGTGATTGCTGTTCGATTGTTGTAGTCGCCCTGTTTATATGTACCTTACAGATCGGACTTGAATTACCACAACACGTTTATCAACTTCATTAACTCAGCTGTTATGCCTCTAGTTTGTGTTTCCGACCAACTTATCATTGTGGGGGACTTTAATTTACCCGTATATCTTGGGACGATGCGGACGGCGTATATGTTTCTAATGATTTTATTTTTAATATTAGAAAACGACTTCACATCCTTGAATGAATTTCTCAGCATTTCTGATTGGGACTTCTTACAACGCGGTGGTGATTTGAACTGTATAGTATTAAGTTTCAAAGATCTTCTCAGGTTCCGCGGGTTAAAATAAATAAAATCGGCCGTCGGGAAACAACGCAATAAGCTTCATTTCTAGTATAGATTGCATAATGTTAAATATTATCCAGATTTTGATGGAGCCCGCAAGGAATTTATGTGCCTAAACTAGTTTCTTTACAACAACTATGTAGTGCAAATTGAGGAAGAATTAACATCTAGTCGTAGGGAGTTCTGTAATTTGATTAACATCAAGAAAAAGTGGCTAGCTTTCAGTCTTCTATGTCTTACCAGAGCTCCGTCGCTAGTCAGGCCTTGGATATCTGTAATGTGTTTACCAATTTTTTTTCTTCGGTTTACAAACCTGTTCTGTCGTCTGCAATCGTTTCTCCAGCTTTGCCCACCTTCAATCAAATTAATATTTTAAAGTCTACCCAGGAAGAAGTACGGGATTGCTTGCTCCAGCTCGAGGTTGGAAATGGAGCGGGTTATGATCGCTTTCCGCCGATTCTGTATAGGTGTTGTGCTGAGAGTTTGCCCCTTCCGATTACGTTCATTTATGCCCCGATCGTTCGGAAATTTCTTGTATTCGTCCAATCTTCAAGGCAGTTAGAAGAAGTGATGTGAGTAATTATTGTTTGAGTCTATGGTCTATAGAATTTATTCATCCACACTAAAAACTTCATTTCTCCTGCACAACATGGATTTTATCCTGGTTGGTCCACAGTAACTAACTCTATATCGTTTTGTGACGGGTTATTGGATAGTTTAAATTCCAGATATCAGCTTGACGTTATTTATACAGATTTTGCCAAGACTTTTGATTTTATTGACCACTATACTACTCAGTAAGTTAAAGAATCTAAATTATTAGTTCATTCCTATTAAATAGTTGCGTTCCTACCTCCTGATCGTTAGCGTTCCGTTAGGATCTTTGGTTCTTACTTCCAATTTTTTCATGTGCCATCTGGCGTGCCTCAAGGTAGTCACATTGGACCATTATTGTTTTCATTGTTTATCAACGATGTGGTGCAATGCTTTGAGTTTGCTAACTGCCTCCTCCTCTTCGCAGATGATATAAACATTTTCGCCCGGGTTATTATTTTGTCTGATTGCGTAAAATTGCAGGAGGACTTTGTAAAATTGCGGTTGGTCAATTAACATTAGACTGGCTCTGAACGTGAGCAAATGCAAAACTCTTTTACATTTGCTCAATATCAGCTGTACAATGAAGACGTTGACCGAGTCGAGTTCATTTCAGACACATTAGGGCTTTATAACGAATCGATTGTACCGAGTTACTCGCACGTCTAAAAATCTATGCTACCGAATGCCAAATGCGTCAACGTGATGGGGTTTTATTCATTGACCAGTGGCCCTATTCTGGTAATTCCCGGGGAATAGAAATTTTAAATTTTGTTGCAGTATTATTCCCTTTTCCCCAAAGTGTATTCTGGTGTTCGGGAAAGATTTTTTATTGGGAAAAAATTATTCCCCATTATAGCAGTTTTGACGTTTGTTTTTCCACACCGATTTTATGAATGAATTGATGGGGAATAGATTTTTAACGAAAATGTTTGTTTATATGTAGTTGTTATAAATAATTAATAATATTAATACTGTTAATAATTTTAAAGATAGTATTATAATAAATAAGAGTTATTATAATAATTTTGATACAACTAAATTTATTTCCCCTGTATATTTATTCCCCAATTGACAGAATGCACTTTAAGAAAATGGGGAATAAAAGTTGGAAATATGTATCTGGGAATATCTGCTGTAAAAAAAAAATTATTCCCCGTTCCCCGGGAATTACCAGAATAGGGCCACAGGTGTCAACAAAATATAGTCTTTCGGAACCGATCTTGAGAATATCACGGGTGTTCAATTCAGTATTTGAAATTTTCGATTTTCACTTGTCGAGAGATTTGTTCAAGAATGTTTTATATAAGTTTTTTTTTATAACTGTAGTTAGCCGTAATTGTTTGTACCGATTGTAGTCACTGTAGGTATCAAATAAATAAATAAAGTAACATGGAGGAGCTGTAGCTCGAGAAATGTCTTAAGAATGAATGGTTTATTAGTCTATGGGGAGACATTGTGGTCAAATTCGGTTTGTCCTTCAGATATACATAGGGTGGAAACTCGATATTAACTTACTAATATTCACTTAATTGATTTATTAAAATTATATCAAATTTATTGCTAAAACACTTATCTTTTAAATTTTCTAAAAATGTCGTGTAAAAAGCGGAAAGTACAAAAAATCGATAATGCAGATAGAGCTGGTAATAAACAATTTTAATAGAATTAAGCGCCATTCACTTCAACAGGCTTCTGACAACGAGATACTAGCTTGTTGATCCCTGTCGAGTAGAAATATTGGCTTCTGGAGGCGACGAAATCCTTAAAGGCATCTTCGGCAGAGGTCTCATCATGGAAGTTTCTCTCCTTGATGAAATGATCAAGCTGTTTTGGGGAGAATGGTTGATGAGGCAGAGTTTCGGTGAGATGTGACACACGCAGTCGGGTATCGCACAGCAAAATCGGCCGCTTTTTGTTGATCAATAAAGGCTGAAGTTGGCAAAGTTTTTCGTGCATCATTTCCAGTTCATCACAGTACTTGTCCGCTGTGATTATTTCACCAGGTTTCAAAAAGTTATAGTACAGCACTCGTGTTGAAGTCCACCATAGAGTGACCATAACTCCCTATCACACCCACGGTTATTCAGAAGGGTGACTAAGACCGTAATAAAGGAGACAATATGCTTAATGGTTATAGATTTTTTGCCTGATTGTGGGGCTTTGAATCCCATTTTGCCTTGCTGCACCCTCTATCGACTTTTTGGAGGTATTGTCAAAAGCCCCCTCAATGTTCACAAAGGCAGTCATACTTGCTTGATATGCAAACTAGTTCCAATGAAGCGGATTTCCTATAAGGACCTCATTTCTTATCTGGTAATCTAAAACGTTTGAACTGAACTCCAATCCCTCACAATCGAGGGCATTTCTGATCCGAAAAATGCTTTACGTAAAACCCAGTCGATGTATCAAGTCTAATGTGCGTGTGATCGGATAAAGAGGCCTCTTCAGATATATGTCAGTTATTCACTAAAGGATTCTTTGGGGTCATTTTCTTTACTCTTGCTTATACGAGCTCGTTGGATGTCCGAATACATACGCTGGTATATCACTTTTTGGTATGAAATGTGTAACAGAAAAATTCGCTCCGAAATTGTTATATTTCGACCAAAACCAGTATCGAAGAAACATTGCTCAGAAGTTACTGATTGAGATCAACGACGATCCAAAACTGTTGAAACGGGTCATAACTGGTGGAAACACAAAATAGTATAAATCATCTCAATGGAAGCTTACTGAAGAGGCAAGACCGATAAGAACTCGTCAAGTACGATCGAATGTAAAGGTTCTGTTTACTGTTATCTTCGATTTCAACGGCAATACTATACTATGAGTTCTTACCACTTGAAGTTATACGCTGTTTGTGCGAACCAATCCGATGTGCGGCGAAACTAAAAAAATCCACGATTTTCTCAAATCATGTGGTTATATGACCAAATCAATTCCATGGTTTCCCATTTTGCATAAGAATTACTACAAAAATGGTCGATTTTTAAAACTCAACAGTTTTTGGCGTGCCGTACCAATTTTAAACGCGCCAAATTTGGCACGCTTGCCGCATCTATTTGCGATCACAGATATAAGTGATCAAAATATTTGCTCGAGCACGCGAAAAAGCATGCCCACTTATCATATGTTTGACTGTTACATTTCCATAAGCTGTTGACAATAATTACTCTAGACCGCTTGCTTTCATGAAACATCCAATTGGGCCAAGTTACCTATGATATGAGTAAATGAAATCCTCCAAGGCGTATAATAACTTTAGATATATAACTGCTAGTGACACTGAGAGGAGATAGTGGCCTAGGGTTGAAGCATGCCTCTATTTCAGCTAGAAGTTTCGAGGAAGGGTAGTGTGAGGACTTCCCGGGTGACATAATGCTACTCAGAGTTCTCGTGTGCGATGTTTTACTCTTAATTATCACCTGCTGACGCTTTCCCTGTCTTTTTAGTTGTTTGTGTGCTCCAACGAAATTTGTCCCGTGGCTAAGATGGCATCTTGCCGGTCACTTTCAAGTTTGAAAAGCATCGCTTTATTCATGGCTAGGCATATGAGTATGGCAATGTACCCTTTGGGCCTGCATAGTATATCGTGAACTGTAGTTACTCGCTCTTTTGGTAACATACCCATTAGCTGTCGGATACCATTTTCCTTGCTCTGGTGGAGGTTAATCAGCCATATATAGTATGATGAATCATGTTCTTGGTATTTGTTATCGAATGCTGTGCTCACAGATGTGATAATTTTGCTTGATTATCAACCATGTAGTGGTTTTAAACGCGCATTTTTTAATCTGGACAACTTCTGACCTCTGGGAGTATTATTGGATGTTTTTCTTTAAACGATAGATTATAATTTGTTAGTCTTCCTTCGACTCTTAGCAGGTTATTTACATCTAGAAATGGAGTTAGCATTATAATTATACTGCTCCTGGGTAAGTTTTGATTTGTTTTTAAATTATTAATTTCGTGCAACTCTAATTACGGCCCTTAGCGACGTGTTCATTTCTCCTGGTTTAAAATAGGCGATGTTTTAGACAGATATCGTAGACAGTATGAAATCCTGTGAACAAGTCGTTGTAATAACGAGAATTATTGATTTCGTTCTATCTTTCGTACTTTTTCCATTCCTTTATTATCAATTTTTTGTTATTGGATAGCTCAGACTCATTAGCCATATTGGCCCTTCCCACCAAATTATGTAGGTGGTTAATCCTCGAGATGCATTGTCAGCAGGATTCTCATTAAAAACCACGTGGTTCCATTGGCTAGGATCGATGTTGTATTGTATCCGTGTTATTTTGTTGGCTTCAAAAGTTTTATGACGTTGTCGCTATCTTTTTATCAAGCCTAAAACACCAATTAAGATGATTTCGTTGCCTATTCTACTGTATACCAGCACATGCTTGATTAGAAACGTCACAGAAACCATGTAATTCAATTTTAGTGCCGCTGGTGTAATTTATCGAGCGGTCTTTTCTAATTTCCTCTAACTGTCTAGTTTACCATCTCTTTAAGATTTATTTGGACTTTTTCATTCCATCCTACACCAGAAACCCATAAATCTTGAAGAAGGAAATTCGCCTAGGTCACCACTGGTGATAAACATCCTAGCAAATCGAAAAGCGACATTAACTCTGATAAGATTATTGGGTATTGTTGTTTTAGCTGCTGGCGCAGGTACTTTAAATTGAAAAATGTCTGTTGAAGAGTTCTAGAAGGGTCTAAGTGTTTTCACTGTAATATTAAATTCTAATGTATGAAATTCAGTTTTTCTCAGATTTTCAATGTCTAATTGTTGCAATATTTTTGTAATCAATTAAGTTCCAGAAACTGTTCCATAGGTGATAGTGGAAGTTCTCAGAGGATTCGTTGCAAATTTTGATTTTTGCGGTCTGCTTCTCAATCTCGTAGTTGTGCTTTCTTCTTTAATGACAGAATGAAGTAGCATTTAGTAAACATGAGAAGCGTCTGTTTAGCTGGATCTATTCGTTGAATTTATGATGTTCCTGAATGTTTCCTTTAACCTAAAGCTATCTAGCCGCTGCTCTGCTTTTAGATTCACCTATTCCCACCTACTTGAATTTATCGTTGCCAAGTGGCATCCGAAACTTTTGTGTTTCTATTGTTCACATTCGTTCTCTCCAGCAGTTAGACTCTTAGCCCTGCTCCTTCTGCTGTCTACTTATAATCCGGATTGCTTTTTTCGCTTTTTAGCATCATTTCTCCTTCATATAAGTCCGAGCCTTTTAAAAGATCAATAGTTCCGGGCGTATTAAAAGCAGAGTTGGCTAGAATTACTTCCTTTTGAAGATCGCTATCTAAACCAAATAAGTTCTTGTTTGTTAGTGGTTTAGTGATAGCCCTCAGAACTAAATATTGTGAGCATGGATCGATTAATGTCCGTAATATGTTGAAACCACCGTAAATATTCTGCAGTTTTTACTTGGGTTGCTGTGATTGCCTCTGCAGTAAAAACAAATTTTACTCTTGCAACTGTTCTGATTTCTTTTGGAAATACTCAGTTTTATGATAGAATATGCAAATGTTACTTGGTTGTGTGGCAGCTATGAAAGCGTGCCTTTGCGGTTGTGGTTGAAACTTTTAAGGATTGGAAACGATTTTCAAGAAATTTCAAAAATTAGCTTGTTTCTCCTGTTATTGAAGCGGTTTTCTAAAATCTTCCAACCTGCATCGTTGTTGTCTCCAGTTCTAAAAGGCTCAATTACTTCCCAACTGAATCCTTTACGTGACTTTTGAGGTAGTTGATTTTATGCGTTATGATAAGGTTGTTGTCATGAACCCCCAATTTGATTGTGTCAGAGAAACCTACCCACTTCAAGTAGCCGCCCAAAAATGAGCGATGATTTCTACTAAATGTTAAACTGTGATGTCATTTTTACGTCACATCATATCAAATAATGAAGATGTACGACCAAGCCTAATTCCCAGAATACGCCGGGTCCAGTGATTGCAATATTGATAATCGATTAATCGGTTAACATCTTACCTAACAAGTTTTAGTATTTTGTTTTGGTTAAAGCTTTGGACAAAACGTCAATTTGAGAAGTTGGCGTAGGCTTGTCTAGAGCAGTACTTTCCATAACTTCTTCTGGCGTTCTGGCGGCATCATTTTCAAATCGACAAATTTTCGAGCCGATTCAACATTTTTCTATAAATTTACACCAAAAATCTGCGCTTACACAAATATGTTGTTAACGAACGGTAATAAAATATTCATATCCGGCGGTAACAGAAACTGGCTTTTTAGAAGTCCACGAATCAATAATATCAAATATCATATAGAGGTAAAGTTAGTTAATTGGCCTATTGAAGTTCCCATTCGTCCATTCGTCAAGTTCTTTCATTTAAAATTTTCGCGACCCTGTAAATTAATTTGACTAATGACAACCAGTCATGATCAAAGTAATGTTCCAAAAAAATAGTCCTCAATAAATTTATAGAACGGTTAAATCATTTAGTTTTAATATCGGAAGAGAATGTAATTGTTGATAAAGATCGATTAGAAACTGTTAGCAAAAAGGGAAGGTATCGGCAAAATAAATAATCACCTCTACTATGATTCAACAGTCGATCGTCAATCGACACGACTCTGTATTGCGTTTTCGTTTTTTTATTTGATGTAAATAATACGAAAAAGGAAAAGTCAACTCAGAGTCGTGTCGATTGTCGATCGACTCGATAATTATAATTGGGGTGAATGATTTAGAATTATATTAAGGCCCATTTGGTAAAGAAACCGAATTGAAATTGGTACTCCAAAACAAAATGAAACAATTTGTCCGATATGCTCGTAAGGTTCAAAATTTCGAAATTCACCCAAGTATGAATCAACTGAAGAATTCGGATATTGCCAATAGTCTCTATCTATGAACCAATTAAAAGTGGCAGCATAAAACCTCTACAGCCAAGGAACAGCTTATGTACAAGAGTAATTTGGTATTCTGTATTTCAGTTTTCAGTATCATAATAATTATAAATTTAAACAGTTAGATGCTGCAGATTATTGAGCATGTCAAGCAAGTATATTAAATATATATTAAATGTAGGCTTGCCCGGATGCTTGCTTGTGTGTTAAGGAAAACGATAGAAGAGTGCCATTACCATCTAACCAAATGTTTAATAATTTTCACTGCTAAAGGCTAATTTAAACATAAAATTAATCAATAAAATTTTATCGATAAATTACCGATAAATCGATAAACTTTAAAATAGTTATCGAATTATTTATTGATAACTGAATTTGAGCTAATTTTGCAAACCCCAGCCGGATTTACAGTGCGGACCCTTTTTGCATTAACAAGACCGAAAGGATAGGAAAGGAATATTAGTTTTAGATATCGGAGATTTAGAAATTGAAACGCTATGTGACATGGAGGTGGGGCATCGGTTACAAACGATTATTGACATATTGTTTGTGTATTTACTTGTATTGTTCGAATGGCCCATAGACTTACTGAATAAACAATTATATCAGACATTGCTCACATAAATGGTACGATTTGAACAAAGGGTAGAAATTTTCAGGAAACAAATTTTGAACAAAGTGCGAAAGTGTCGCTTTTTGCGAAACCGGTTTTGATTGATGTTCAATACGTCTCATTTCGAAAATAAATTTAAGAAAATCTGAGACATCTTTTAAAATGTAAATTGTTGGTTTGGTGATCTATAATGGACGCTTTTAGTAAAAGTGCCGTTCGTGAAGTTGGATGGACCTTCATTTTTTTTATTGTGTTTGTAAGACACAAAAAAATTTGGTAGTACTTATTTTTCAATCATGTTCAGGTGGTCGCACACTAAGGAGCTGCCCAAAATATAAGCAGAATAGCCCGCGTTGTTGCTTATGCTACCAAAACGTTACGAAGCTGGTAGATAACACTCAACCTGACCCCCCCCCCCCTAACTTCAATAGACGCCTTGATGAATATCCCATTAGGAATTTAAAAACGACTATCCAGCAGCGGCTCCAACATAAAAGCGAACTAGGCGGTCGCGTGAAGCGCTAACTTGCTTAGGGCGCGAAAATCTAAATTCTCGACTAAAAAATTTGTAAAACCTGATTTCCAAATAAAATAATCAACTCGCTTAATTCAGCAAATATTTTTCTTCAGCAAAATAAAATTTGGTAGTGTCATATATTACAAATAATTATTTTAGCGAGGGTAAAACAAAATTGAAAATTATTAATTTCCCATCGACACGCGAGGAGAAAATTTTCCAACTTACATTATGTCCGAAAGTTGGTTAATGTAAATTGTTGGTCTGCTGTAAATTATTCCCCACAAATGCGCTACATTCAGCATTCAACGAAAGCGGTTGCAATGATTGGAAAAATTTAACATCACTAATTTTAGGACATGCGAGGAGCAATAAACATTTAAAATGTTACCAGCTGTGGAGAGAATTTGAATTGCGACTTAGAATGCGGCATACTATTGACGAAAAGCAGCAGGCCATAATAAAGGGAAAAGAAAATTATTGGCAAAATATCTTTGAACGATTGATTGAACTCGCAAGAGTCCTTGGTGAGAAAAATATAGCCTTTCGAGGCAGTGGGATTGAAAAATTATATTCACCAAGAAATGGAAATTTCTTAACATTTTTACCATACCTTGGACGATTTAACCCTCTTATGAAAGCACACATACTAAAAATAACCAACAAAGAAATTCATGTTCATTAGACTGAATGCCAGACGCTAGTCATGTTGTTAATTTTTTCGATTTGGTGCAACACGTTTATGTATTTTTTTCAAGATCAACACGACGATGGAAAGTTCTGCAATGGTTTGTTAAAAGTTTAAATATGAAACCACCACGGAAAGTCGAATTGATGCCCTGCCTCCTCTTCTGTTTGTGTTCGTAAATATTTATGATGCGCTAATTGGCATTTATGACGATACGCCTTACACTGGAACAACAGGTACGGCAATACGAGCAGAGGCACAAGATTCAGGTATACGTATAATATCTTGTTTGAAGTTAACGTCACCAACAATATGCACCAATAATAATTCTGCACTACAACAGTTGAAGCATACTCGAAGATTTGTATTAGATTTGTGAAATGTCGATAGCTTTGGTAAAATTCTTGTTTATTGCTTGGATCTAGCAAGATCTAATGATTTTCCGAGCCAGATCTAATGAAAACAATTTTCATATGAAGGTAATGACTAGTCTATTGATGATCCAAAATAAAAATTAATACAACACAAGAGGAGGCATTTTCTGTTGTGCGCGATATTGTATCTGCGATAACGTTGTCGTGTCCATGAACATGCTGAATATCCGTGGTAAATTGACTGATGTAATCCAGGTGGCGAGATTGCCTCGAATTACGTTCAGTTTTAAACTGAATTGCTCGTGTCAGAGGTTTATGATCGGTGTTGTGAAATCCCGACCTTCTACAAAATATCGAATGTGCTGGACTACTAGATAAATTGCGAGTTATTCCCGATCGAATGAGGAATATTTCCTTTCAGCATCCGAGAGTTTCTTAGAAAAGAATCCCAGTAGTTACCAACACTCGTTATTGTACTGTTGTAGTACAGCACCGACAGCAGTGTTTGATGCGTCAGTGGTTATGATGAGCTTTGAGTCGCTCAATGGGTGTGCCAGAAGTGTTCGTCAGGCCAAGTGAAATTCTTGGCTGTATTGGGCTTTTTGAGTAGTGCTGCCAAGTGACTGTGAATTGGTGCGAGTGTTTGAGCGAGTTTTGGTATGAATCGGTGGTAGTAGTTTACCATGCCGACAAATCGCTGTATCCTTTTGATTGAAGTAGGGGCTGGGAAATCCCTAATGGCATTAATTCGTTCTTCAGACGGCAGAATATCATTACTGGACGACTGCTTCAGTCGACTTACATGAAATTCCTAGTTTTTCCAAATTTCTCTACGTTATTTTAGGCTTGTACAAATTTCCAAAATAAAATAAATTTTTAGCTTGATTGATGCATTTGGTGGTTTATTTCTAAAATATTTAAATGATTAAAAATCGAGCTCTAATCAAAATAAGACATAGCAGGAACAGCAAGCTGCCCAAAAGAAATAATATTTTGCTTATCAGCCTCATATAAAATTATCAAATCCAATAGGCTGCTATCCAATCTAGTCGGTTGAAAAGGTAAATAAAATAAATTATGTAAACTCAAGCAATCACTTAGTTTATTCCTAATCAACATAATAAAGTTAAAAATCACCACAACAAATAATTTTTTTATACTGCCACAAATATTCAGACAAAATTGCTTGTAAATTACTAATATCATCAGTACAATACGGCGGGTTATAAATAATCAAAAGAAGAATTTTACCAAATCGACCAACAAGTTCAGACGCCAAAACTTCAACCTTACCAAAGGCACCCGAAAACAATTTACTAACCCCCAAACTAGACCGAAAATAAATACCAACATCATCCCATCGCGTTTTATTAATACGATTAAAACGTATTACTTTATAATTATTGATAATTTTACTATTAAGAAGAGTTTCAGTTAAAGCAAGAAAATCAAATTTGTATAACTCTAACAGAATAGTAGTTTCATTAAAATATTTAACCAAACTATGGACATTTAAATGGCCAAATTTTATAGAACAATTTACGTTTACCTGCAGATTATCACCTTGAACAAATTTACTAGAATGTAAGTTATAAGGTAACGTGTTGTACTGTTGGCTGCATCGGTTGTTAGAAACTTCACTCGTGGAGGCAATGTTGTCCGAAAATTTTTATTACTAAATTCCCCAGTCGGCCAAGTATTTGGATCAAGAGCCCTTACCCGTAAATAAGCTTTTATGCCCAATTTGTAGCAAATAAACTCCAACGTTTCAATGTTGCATTGTTTGGGAATTAGTTTAAATACTTTGCAGTCCTCAATCTCCAAGCAAGTTTTAGCCATAATAGATATATTATTTTCATTAGTTTGCGGATCAAATTTGGAAAGGTGTAACCATACTGTCGGTTCAATAACATTTACCCCGAAATTTTCGGCAAACTATCTGGTACGATAAATCGATTTTCTGTCCAGATGTTGAGGATTTTTATTTTCAACGGCTGGCACTGCAAGACTGGAACTCGTTGTGGATGATGTTACCTCAGCAAAGGTTCTCGTAGAAGACAAATGATTTTGCATGGACGAATGATTTTGTATGCCCGCAGGTACAGTAGATGTATTAAATTTATCGCCAGATTCGATACAGGTTTCTTGATTCACCATAATTTGCACGATTTGTTCGAGTTTGATCGGCAATAGTCATAAAAATCGAATCTGAACAATCATCAGTAATGATGCAATCGGAAATGTGAGATTGCACTGGTTTATTAACAGTAACCTGTACTTTCTCCCCGATTTTTTCTTTCCCGACGGCTCTACTCTTTCCCGACGGCTCTAGAAGGCTCTGGTTAAATACCTCTTTTTTCAAATTTCTGCATCCAGTTTTTTATGTATAGGTACACAAAAAAATGTACACGTAAAATTTTCGCACCACTATCTTTGTATATTTAATACATTGTATAAATATTAAGCTAAAATGTATTCTTTAAACTTAATTTCATCTTTAAAACCAACAAGAAAAGAAAAAAGATTCCGATAAAAACACATCACATACATTAAATATTGTACATACTTATCCTAAGAAACTTGACTTTGTATAAAAAGTATACTTTTGCTTGATGAAAAAAAAAGTTTGTGAAAAAGCACAAAATTTGGTTTAACTAAATTAAAATGTAGCATTCAACTTTTTGGTATATATATATATAACGAAAAACTATTAAGAAAATAGCTTTTGTATGTATGTCATGTTTGGTATATATATACCATATTAAACCAAAAAAACCAGAAATATATAATATAATCTAAAGTATTTAACTACTTAAACGTCTTAAGAATGAAGCAAAATTATTAAATATCCAGAGACGAAACCAAAGATTTAAAATTCAACCATATTAAATATGTACATTATAAAATAAATTCAATACGATAATGAATTTTAAATGTATATTATAATGATACTTCAATGAAATAAAACATTAAATGTCACTTAAATAAATTTTCCGTTTTTACGTTACATTTCTATTTCGCCTCCTTCTTATATACAGTATATGTATACGTACGTTTATTTTATGAATTCAAGATCTAAAATGATGAGGAAAACGTGGGTGAATAGCAAACACAAACTGTACAAACAGTCAAAATTATATGGCAAGTAGTGTCCATTAGTTGCTATATGTACATACATATTGATCTAAGACGCATGTATAATGGATATGCTATTATCACGCCTTAATAAATTTGACAACAACAATCTAACAATTTTGTTTTTTGTTTTAACGCCCGAACAATTATTCTAATTATTATGATTTTGTCATTTTGCCGTTAATACGATTACTTATACAAACCACAATTAACACAATTAATTAATTATCAACAAATAAGCAAAAAAATATTTATGTGCTATATGTAACATAAAGAGATGAAATAAAATTAAATTAAATCTTAGATGGAAGATTTTTTTTCGAATGCTAAAAATACGTGGATCCTCTTCACATGGGTAATATATGTAATTATTTTTTGTATACATTTTTCTCGTATTTTTCTAACCTCAATTCAAAGCATTTTTGAACAATTATTTCGCTTCTTTTACTCAGAAAGTACATTAATTTGGAAAAGGGCGTGCTGCGAATTTTTCAGTTTCGCGTTTAAATGTAGTTTAATTACAGTACACCACCAAAAAGTATATTAAAAATTCAATTAGGATAATGGCTAATTAATTTAAAGTAAAACAAATTTAAGAATATTTAAATATAATACTTGGGTTCTGAGTTTAACATGAAATTCAATCTAATTTAAATACTGGGTTTGGATTGTACAATTTTTTGTATTTGTTTCGTCCATTTAAAATGTCAATCAAAATTTAATAGGATTAGTAAATTAAATTAAAGAATTTTGCTATTATAAGTGACACACAAAATTATGTAATTTAGAATTTTTAGACTAAAGATTTCAACAGCTTCCAAAAAAAATTAAAAAAGATCCCAAATATTTGTACGGTGTATTTTAATATGAATAAATTTCCAAAAATTTTGGGCATTTCTTCATTTTTAAAAATTGAGTTTAATTTCATTTTTAAAGAAGACGCCCCAAAAAATAAAAATAAAAATCGCCTCGTTTAAGATAAAAGATGAAAATAAACTGCTGGAACCAGCTTATTTTATTTTAAAATTACAAACGTAACCTCCATTTTCAGATTTTTTTAAATTAAGCCTTCCTTTAGCAAAATATTTGTTTTCATCGTGCTGCACCCCAAATAATTGCGACTTTATTTAATTTATTGTTGTGATATTTTTCATGTGGGTGGGGGGGGGGGGAGGGGCGTTAGCATAATATCGTGGATGAGGGAGATTTAATTTAAAAAAGAGAATGCAATTTATTTTAGTTTTAAAATATTCTGAAACTAAAAGATTTAATTTTAAAATTAGAACGAAAATATTAATTTTAAATATCCTGGAAAATTAAAATGAAATTTCTTGAAATAAAAGATCTAATTTAAGATATCCTGGATAAGGAAATTTAACTTTAAACTTATAATGGAAATATTTTTAATTTTAAAATATTTTTTAAAAGGCAGATATAGATATAATAAACGAAGAATTTCGGGAAAAGGAAGATCACTCTCTCTCTGTCTTAAAATTAAATCTATATTTTTTGAAAAATAATTTAAAAATTTTAAAACTATTCTTGAAAAAAAAAAAAAAAAATTTGGAAAGGGAGATATGTGAATACAAGATTTCTTCTTAAAATATTCTGGACAAGGAAGATTTAGTTTTAAAATTAGAACGGAATTTCTGTTTTTTTAATTAGGAATATTTAGAAGTTAAAGAGAAGATGTCTGTTTATCAAATGATTTTTTCGGTTTTTTATTGACATAAATACATTAGTGAAAATGATATTCACAAGATTTTCGATTGGTTAATTAGCAACAAAATCAAGAGGCCAATTATTCATAATATATCTACCCAAAAATAGTAGAAATATCAATCCCCTCCGTACTTTGATCCGGATTGATATTTCTACTTTTTTTGGATAGATATATTATGAATAATTGGCCTCTTGACTTTGTTTCTAATTAGTCAATTGAAAAACTGTGTGAATGCTATTTCACTAATGTATTTGTGTCTATAAAAAGCCGAAAAAAATCATTTGATAAACAGACATACTTCTTTTAAAATTCTTATTATTGTGTGGGCATTATACACACACAAATGAAGGTTTTTTTCTTTGATTTTTTTAATTTAGTGAATATAATTCGCTAAATCAGTACGTTGATACTTGACACTATCTGTGTTAAGTAAGAATTGTATTTTTGTAATTTTAACCTGATGAGTAGATTAACTTTTTCAGTATGAAACCAAAGGGTTATACACTTTGTATAACTCTTGGGCTAAAGTACGAGGGATTGATATTTCTACTTTTTTTTTTGGGTAGTTATGTATTTGTGTCTATAAAATGCCGAATAAAATCATAGGAATATTTAATTTTAAAATTTTATTGGAAATATTTTTAATTTTAAAATGTTTTGTAACTTGTGGATTTAATTTAAAATTAGGTTGGAATTAAATGTATATCTGTTAAAAATATTTAAAAAATAGAGATTTAATTTAAAATATTTAAAACTATTTTGGAAAAAAAAAAAAAAAAAAAAATTTGATTTTTCAATTAACAAGAAGATTTAATTTTAAGATTAGAATAAAATTTCTGGAAAAGGAAGATTTATCTCTGAATACAAGATTTCGCTTTGAAATATTGTAGAAAAGGAATATAATGATAAAAATAAGAGAATACAGATTTAATTCTAAAATTAAAAGGGAAATAATTTTAGATTAGGAAGTGTAAATTAGAATGAAATTTCTGTTCTTTTCCAGTTTAAATTTAAAATTTCCTGGATTAGGAATATAATTTTTAAAATGATTACAAAAGTATTTTAAGGCAGTTCTAATTTTAACATATTTTGGAAAAGTGAGACTAAATTTTTAGATATTCTGAAACAGGAAAATTTAATTTTAAAATTAGAATGGAATTACTGGAAAAGAAATACTAAACATAAAGTATCTTTGATAAGAGAGATTTTAAATATCTTGGATAAGGAAGATTTAATTTTAAACTTAATTTTAAAATATTTTGGAGAACGACGACTTAATAAATTTAGAAAGGAATTTCGGAAAGATGAAAATTTAATTTTAAAATAATATTCTGAGAAAGGCAAACTTCTTTTTAAAATTATAATGAAATGTCAGGAAAAAAGTTTTTATTCAAAAACTAGCCGGTAAACCCGGTGATACCCGGGAAAATAATTATGAATAGTTGTGGAATTACCAAAATATCAACTGTAGCAGATGATTTTCTGAAAATTTATTTACTCATTTAAAATTTTATTTTATGTTTGTTATAATTTTTCAATGCAAATTTTAATAGGAAGCGGGGAAATAACATAATATAACATGGATTTATGATGCCGTAATAAAGGACATCACCTCGTTTTCAGTGCAATCAAATTCGTATTATATTATTTAATTTTCCCGCTTCCTGTTTGAATTTGGCTTGAAAAAAAAAAAAAATTAACATAACATAACATACAATTTTAAATCCCGGAATATGGCCAAATATTTGCCGTTTCTTCAATTTTAAACAAAGAGATTATTAGCCCTTCAATATGTAACATTTTCTTTAAACTACTGCCAACTGTACTTCTAACGGCTGCTCTTGTCCTTCAGAGGCAGACGTGTATTAGTGTGACTTACTATAATCCGCGGAATAAAGGTGCTTTCTCTTTTATGTAGCCACCTACTTAGAAGACCCAATGAGTTCTGGGTTATGCTTCCCTGTTAGTGTTAATTCTCCATTTATTTGTAGGAGGTTGTTTCTCCAACAAGTAAATATTGAATGTGAGCTTTTGAGGCAAGATTGCCATGCCATGATTAAAGTGGTCTTTATCTTCTTGCTTTACATTATGGAAGAAGTTGGCTTAATAGCTCTCTTGGTAGGACGCAGGTTTGCAGATGAGCTCCCGGGTGGTTTTTTCAATTTGTTTTATATGATTCTAAAAGCAGATTTTAGTAATAATAACGTTACCAATAATAATTTTACATTACATCACAGATACCATCGTATCACAATACATCAGACTATTATAACATGATGTCATAATACAGTCATTCCATCATATTATCAAATCCGTTCGATGTTGAAAGGCCGAATGTCGGAATGCCGAATATCGAAAGGCAGAACCCCGAAAATGACGAATCGCCCGGAAAGCCGAATGTCGAAAGTCCGAATGTCGTATGGCCGAATGTTTCGAAAGGGCGAAATAAATGTTATTGTTATTGTTTACCATTGTTTGGTTTTTGGTTATTGATCTGTGTCGAGTTGTAGAATATTTATATTTAAAGGTTAAATGTAATTCTAAATTTATTTGATAGCTGGCCTCAATATTAATAAAGTTAATGGTTTGTATTTAAATTCAATTCAAATAGGGGTAAGGTTTAAAAATGTTAAATTAAGTTAGAATACAGAACATTTAGGGACCGCTTTATTACTGATAAATTAGTTAAGTGGTTGATGCGTATTTTTAGCTTATCTATTCCATTTGTAATCGTTGATTTCAAGTGTAATAAGGCTGGAAATATGGGTGACTGGAGCAGGGAAACTTTTGAATTTTAGCTTGAAATTTCTGATATCGTTAGATCCGAATTTTTACTAAAATATTAGTGCTAGTCGAGGAGCCGAGAAAATGGAAATATAATTTTCATATTCCGCCTTAAAGACGGTAAAAAAATAATAAAAGCAGAACCTGATTTTCAGCGGAAACCAGAAAAGATTAACCAATTAACTTAATAGTTTTAATTGGTCAATACAATGAAGAAATTTGTGCTTATCACAAAAATATAAATTTTGACAATTTTTATTCATTAAATTGTGGAAAATGAAAATCAATCCGTACCTATAAATGATACTACACGGAACCATCCAAGTCTAAATAATTTCCAAATTGAACAACAAAAGTGATTGATTTAAACTATTTCCGATATAAAATGTTTTAAAAACCAATACAAATGCTATGTCTGATTACACGTTCGGGTTCCGTTGCAATACTGTAAAAAAAAATGCAAAAGCGAAACCTATCCCCTTACCTCTTCCATTAGTGAAAACACTGAAGAAATTTGTGCTTATCACGAAAATATAAATTTCGAATATTTTCATTGATAAACCAATGAAATAAGAAAATTTATCAACACATTTTGAATCATCCAAGACACCTTGCGTGTTCAATGAATTACGATTAACCGACAGTAGGGAAATTTTCGAATTTAAGCTGGAAACTTCTTATACCGTTTGAACCGAATTTGAGCTCTTCGGAAAGTTTGCTAACATTGTTTTATCAATACATATATTTCACTAATTTCGCATCTATTCGCAGTGTAGTTTTAAAGTCCTACGCAGCAGCCAAAGCTTTTTATACCACCCAGATATTGAAACATTCCAAAATAGCGTTTAGTATTGACATCAAAAAATGTTTCAGTCCAAGATTTCGGCATATCAACAAAGAGTCACAAATGCGTTTATATAGCCGATATACTAACCATAATCTTATATGAGGTACAATCATTTTGAAATCCCTCCCCCGTGTGCCATTTGGTTCGTCAGTTTAAATTCATTCTGGTCAATTCTGGATTAGCACAAATTGAACCGTAACGTTTATTGGTTTCTAAAACATTTTATGTCGGAAATAGTTAAAATCAGGGTTTCGAACACGAACCTGAACCCGAACTCAATATTTCGCGGGTTTGATTCAATCGGGTTCCGGGTTGACAAAAAAAATCGCATATCGTACATATTATTTATCATCATCCAACAATTTAGACAGCCGGGCTAACTTTTAACTAAGAGTATGTCAGGAGTATACTGTTTATGAATCCTTCTCACGGATCCACAAGGCGAAAAATATTATGGATTGGTGTGAAAACTATAAAATTGAAATTCGACTTTTACACGAAGTTGCGCAAGTTGTGTTAGCGATTCCTGCAAAGCAAGTGGCAAAGAGTACACCTTCAAGAAGAAACGTCGGAATAAACGAAATGTTTTTAATGAAATAAATAAATATATAGATTTTTTTACATTAACCTGAATTTAAACCCGAACCTGAACCCGAACCCAATTATTTTCTTGCTTTGAACCAGAACTCGAACCCGAATCCAAAATTTTGCGGGTTCGAAACCCTGGCTTAAATCAATTATTTTTGTTGTTCAATTTGGAAATTATTGAACGTAATATGTGTCTTATGTAGTGTTTTTTTATTCGCTCCGAATAGCTTAGATTATTTCTCTTTCGAGGGCCGTCATTTTTCTACGCCTAAATTTAAATTTGACGCGCTATTTATTGGTAAACTAAGTTTATTTAACATCAAAATATCATTTTTAATTCAACTGTTTAGCGAAAACTTGATATAAAAAATATTTGGCAGTATTTCCAGCCATATTCATATTTTTTGTTGTTGCAAAACAATTATAATTATTGCTTAAAATCAAAATAAATATTTGGAGAAGAAGAAAATAATTTTTAACTAGCTTTAAGAATTGAAAATAAACTTGAATCTTAATTATTTTAAAACAATAAAAAAAAACATTATTTTACACAAAAGCTTATTTATAAATTGGTATTTGGTATAGGTATTCTGATTTCTAATACGACTATATTTTCAAATAAAACCAATTTAATAATGTAAATTATTTCACTAGACTCAAACAACGATAAACCAAATATGAAAGCTTAATATTTTGTACTCTACTGGCAGATACGATTATGATATTAGGTATATGTATATTGTACATAAAAGAGGTACATACGTTAAAATTTCTACCATAGTTCAAATATTAATTCAGAATAGAATTTTTGGGGTTTTTGTTTTCATTTTTATTTAAAAAATTAAATCCCGTTGTACTCTTACAACTAAATATCTAGCTTCTACAAAAAATAATAAAAATTATTAATTCCATAAAAGTTTTGGTAAAAAATAAAAAAAATAAAAGTTGTGCACTAAACTTATTTATATTATATGGTTACAAACAACAAAGTATACACGTGTGTGTATGTTATACATTGTATTTATACAAATAATCAACAGAATTATACAGAAAAGTTGAGTAGAAAAATGGTTTCATTTTTATGAACCCAAATATGATATATTCGAGAGTATGTATGGATTATAATTTTTTTTAAACTACATATAGTACATAAATGAATTAAATTTTTTTTTTGTTATATAAACAAAAGTAAATATAAATTTATTATTTGCTCAATTTTTAAATTATTATTTGTACAACAACAATAAGTTGTTTAACATAAACTTTCGATTCTAATTAAGACAAGAGTTTTAATGTACCATACAAAGATTTTTACATTGTAGTGAACATATTCTTATTTATTTATTTAAGCTTTTTGTAAACTTAATTGTAAAGTTGTAAGCTTTATTAAAAATGTGGTCTTCACACATACATACATATCTAATAAAAATATTTTTACAAAAAAAAAAAAACGAAAAAGTTAAGCCGTGTATAATTTTCCGCTTCAATTTTCGACAACACCAACAACTGTGCAAAAATCTATTAACAATATGAATGGTAATTTCGTGCTGAGACTTTAATTTATAATATGATTTTCGATTCGAAACGAAAGTAGATAGAGTGAACTTTTGCTTCATTAAGTGTATGTATAGCAAACACAAAGCACACAATATTCATTTTTATTCAGTCAATTCTTAATGATGATCTTCTTATTCGTGTTCTTTCGTCGTTTTGGTTCTTGGTAATTTATATAACAAAAAAAAAAAAAAAAAAAAAAATGCTTTTATCATTTTGTTGTTGTTGTTTTACCTCATTTTTTGCGTTATTATTATTATTTCTTTTTTGGTTGCATGATTTGAATTAATATTATTGCTTTTCGATTGTGTGGAAATTGGATTCGGGTTTTTGTTTTTTCCCCATTTGTTTTTCAATACATGGGCAATTTACTAAATGTGCCAGCGGTCCTAATTCATTTCTAAAGAGTTTTGATAACTAATTCAAGCCGTTTATGTATATTTCTCGATTCTACGAAAAATAATAAAGAATTTATTAAAATTCGTCTGGCCCATTTCTAGGTATATAAATAGGTATATTCGTCTGGCCCATTTCTAGGTAATTAGATTGTCATTTGAAGCAATTTCGAATAGGTAGCCTTTTCACTTGGCACAAATTTAAATAAATTATTTCTAAGTATCAGTTATCTTTAATGCTGCAGGTAATCAGTTTATGTTTTTGAATATTTCCAATACGCAAAATTTTAGTGTCATTTTTTCAGTGACACATTTGACTCAAATATTACAATAAAAAGAAAATAAACTGGTTTTCAGCAAAATATTTGCTTGTATTTAAAAAGTTTTGACTATAGACTTTCTATAGTCATTCTATTTCTATTGATCTCTATCAGAACAATTTCAGAAATGGGCTTAAATAAATAACTCATTTGAATATCGATCCTTACATATGACTGAGGTCTTAACTAGTTATCAATTTATATAGTTTATTAAAGATGCATTCTATTCAAGTCCACCACGACTTTTTAATTAATCGATGAATCGATCGAATTTTATTTTATTATGTTAACATTTCCCAAAAAAATTATTAGTATGTGTTGTCAAATTATTTAAAGAAAGCTGAATATATTTTTAAATATTAAAGATAACAATATCCAGATAAATCCAGGCAAAGTCTCATCTTTGTAATATCATGTAACTTAATAATCGTCAAATTTAACGTAACTATTTATTAAATGCCACCTCAACGCTAAAGGCAAGTCTCGGGAATGCACAAAAACATCGACAATTGCCATGAGATATCAAAAATGTCGAAATATCACTAATTTAAGCTTGATGCATTACAGCAAAGCAACCTTGATTATACCAGAGCCTACTCTATAAATAAGAGCCTCCACATTGACTGTATTTTTTACTAAGCTTAAAATAAAGTACATAAAATTTTTTCTTTACTATGAAACTATATGGGAAAACGATTGTTTTCATTTACATTTTTAGTCTATAAGAATTATGAGCTTTTACATTATTTTTATACGAAAATGTTCATAAAACATGTAATTTTATTTGATTGAAAAATCGAATCATGAAAATGTTTATTTCTTAGTGAAAATCCTCTTGGAATATAAACTATTGCTAAACTTTTATGGAATGTTGTTGTTGTAAAATACGTCATAACATAAAATTTATAAACAATTATAACAATCTCTTTTTAGTCTCCTTCTAAAAGCATTGCCACATGACAAAATTCTGTCCGAATACAGATTCATATCATGTGGCAATGCTTTATTAACGACATTTTGTTTAAACCATAGATGTCGCATACAATGAAAAACTTCGCATACATGAAAGAATCAAATAGGTGATCGAACCGGTCGGATTCTAAAATCGGTCTGATTTTTGATTTGGTTAAACATATTTTGGTGGCTTCTCTCTATAGTAATAATTAAATTGAAATAATAATTAATTTAATATAATTTTTTTATAAATTTACTAAAATTAAACCATTGCTATGAAAGAAATTATGTTAATTTTACGTAAAAAGTTTTCTTTCAAATCGTTTACTCAGCCCGAATCCTTGTTGTTTTTAATTGTGTGTTAAGTGACATCTAGGAATGAGAATAATAAGTAAGAGCTATTTTATTTTATACACCGCTCTCCAATGCTATCACAATTCAAATATTCTAAACAAAAACTTATTTTGAATGGGTCAATTATTTTTGGGAATAAAAATCGGTGCCAAATATTAATCATGTTGTATTTATTTTCAGCTGTGTCTTAATTTAAATACAATAATATTTTTAATACTTAAAAAATAAATAAGGCATTTATATTACAGTTAATGGGTGTTGGTTATGTCGTTTATTTGTGATGCATAATAATCTGGGTTGATTTGATTTTTTTGATTTCTTCGCGCTCAATTTATATTATTATAATTTTTTCTCTTTGACTCTCTTTGATTTACATATTTTAATTTTGGCTGTTCAACGTATTGTCTTTTTTTTACCATTGATTTTAGTTGTGAATAAGTGATGACGTCATTAAATAGAATACATATTCTCTTTTTTATACATATTGTTGTTGTTGTAGAACGTTTTTTAATTTAATTCCCTTATTTTCTTTTGATTATATCTGGAAAATGGGGAAGCTTGAGAATCTGTGCTTTAAATTAGTTAGTCATTGAGTTGTTTATTAGTGATTTCAGAAAAAATTATTTATGTAGGTTTAATTTTTAATTCATATTTTTTCGTCAATCGAAATCGCGTTTTTTCATGTAAACTCTATGAAAATAAATTATTTTTTAGTGTTTCTATGTCCTTTATTTTAAGTTCATTTTTTACATGCCGGCTCTATTCATATCAAGATGGTTCTGATTATACAAAGCTATAGTCTAAAAAACAGAGCTTTCATAAAGGAATTAGAAACGAGGAAAAAACTAAACTTTTCATAGTAAAATACAAAAAACATATGGGAAATCACTTTTTTTTCCTAAGACAAATTTTTAAATGAAAATGTTACAAATTCTTAATTATGATTTCTGAAATACTTTTATAAATATTTGAATTTCAACATACTACATATACATATATGAATATCGTTTAAGTAGATTTACTTCATTACAACATACTATATATGAATATCGTTTAAGTAGATTTTCATTATCTTGTAACAATTGAATTATTTAAACCAAAATATTAAAAGATTTCATAACAACAGCATTCTGGTCAAATTAAAATAAAAGCTTACTACAATTCGTTTGGTAATTAAGTCAATATACATTACATAGATGGCAGTGATGGCCGTACAAATTTGGTAAAATCATACCAAAAATTACCACCTGAGGAAATTTCAAGTAAAAAAATTGTAAGAAAAGCAAAACAAATTCACAAAATATTAAGATAATTTTGTGACTACGAGTAAATAATTTTTTTTTCGTATTTTTCTGTAAATATTTTAGACATCTTACGTAGACTAGTACAACTAAGATAAATTTAGCAAGTATTATTTTAATTTGTCAGAGCCAACTTTGATTTATTTTTCAAAATGGAAATTCGAAAAATATATTTTAGGCATACTTTAATTTTAATATTTGTGCAATTAGCTAATATTTATTTAATACCAATGTAGCCTTTTTGTATATTGTTTTTAAAGTTATGTAGAAAACTTTTTTATGAACAGTTTATAATATTTATGGTTTTTTCATTGAAAAATTTGAAGCTAAAAAACACCATTTTTACTATAGATTTCTATGGAATCAGTGAAAAGTTATACCACTAAAAAAGCTTCTCAAAAATACGTCATTATGATTATGGCTCTATACTCTAGAAGGCTCTGATTACCGTCGTGGTTATTTTATAAAAACTAAGTTCTTTATTTTCACTTTAACAATTTATTTTTATTCAGTATATTAATGAATGTTACTCAATTGGAGGTTATTACAATTCTGTTCTTTTATTCTTATAAAATAAAAGATGAAATTTAAAAGAAAGACTTTACTTTCTTTACTTGATCATTAACTGTTTGTTGTATTTGATCTTCATGTTTATTGATTTCGTCAATGGCTTTACTATTTGTTCGTAGTCTTCATGGTCCATATTACCTGTTATGCTTTTGATTATTGATCCGAGTCCATTGATTAGGCCTCGTTTTATCTTGTATTTTGGTTTTAATGATTCTAATGTATCTTCTAATTTATCAAGTCTCTATTAACACAGTTAACCTATTACTGTATAGCATCTGTAATTCTTCATTGGTTTTAGCTATATCTTGTAATTTGTAGATGTTGCTATCTATATCTATTATGGCTTGGTCGTAACTATTGAGGTCAATGAGATGTAGAAGTCTAATGCTTCCAGTAACTAATTTTGCTTTTCCCATTCTTATGGGAATAATCCCTTTATTAATGTTGTAGTTGGTAATGTTCATAGATTGGGTGTTGACACTATGTGACCTGCAATGGTTTTTTAATTTTATTTTTATGGATTTTTCTCTTGTTACGTGGTTACTGTTATCTTATTATTCTTTTCAACTTGGTGTTTGGTAAATTTTGGATGCATTTTATTTCTTCTGTTATTTTTTTCGTAGATGATATCATTCTTTTGGAAAACGGGTGAATCTATTTTATTTTTATTCAATTTACTCATTAAATTCGTTTTGTCCCTAGCATTTCGTTGTTGTATTAATCTACATAACTTATCGTAATTATTCTTTTGATTTGCAACATAATCATGTAATTTGACGTTGGTATTGGATGGGAATATTTCTTGTTTGTCATAGTGTCCATTTTTAAGTTCCATAGGTGTCATTTGAATTGTGGAATAAATAGAGTTGTTATATGTTATAAGGGTATCTAGCATTAAGTCTTGGTTATCCTTACTTTGACCTCTGGATTAAAGAACTCTATAAATTTCTATTAACGTAGAATGGAAGCGTTCTACAGGTGCATTACCTGTAGAAGCCTTGGGCGTTGTGAAATGTAATTCAATATTATGGGATATACAGAAATGTTTAAAGAGGACATAAGTAAACTGTGGTCGGTGCCAATTTTCTTCGGTTTTCCGTGAATAGAGATAAATTGTTTCATGGATTTTACTATTTCCAGACCATCTTGCACGTTCAGTCGCATGGCTAATCCAAATTTGGAGAATTTATCCAGGATGGTTAAATACTGTAAATTATGAATAGAGAAGATATCGATATGAATTATCTCGAGGAGTTTTCCTGGTGTTTCCGAAATTTCTAGTTTTATCGGCTTGTTATTCCTATTATATTTTTGTGTCTGACACATTTTACTTGTTTGATTATTTTGTGAATAATATTTTTCATTTTTGGAAAGTAAAAGTTTCTTTTCAATTGTTGGTGATTCTATTGGATGCGATGGTTTCCTTTTTGATGAATTTCATTGATAATAACTATTTGTTCTGCCGTATCCTCGATATCTGTTAGGAAGTATTTGCATCTTAAAAGCTTAAACTTTGTTGCTAAGAAGTGGGTTTTAATTGTAGAATTGAGACTTTTGAAGGTATCTTGGTCACAAGCGATTGCTGTAAGTTGATCAGGTTGTACGCCGTTTAGAATTTTAATAATTTTTGCCTGATTGAATCTTGCGCTTCTGATAGTATACTTTTTTTTTTTTAACAGAATAGTATTTTGAATTCTGAGTCGAGATCATTTGAATTTGCGTCTATGCGCAAAATTAATTGGAATTTGAATTCATTCAACGGAGTTTCTGTTGTAGGAATTATATCCTTATTTTTATGTTTAAGTGTGGACTGAATTTTGCTTGTAAACTTGAAGATGTGGAAGACATCGATTGTTGATCATCATCGGTATGATTGATCTCCATTATTTCAGGTGCTTTCTTATATTGGATCTCATAATCGTACTTCAATCTCCATCTGACGAGTTTGGAGTTTGGTTCTTTAAGACTAAACAACCAGGTTAGAGGCTAGTGATCCGTTACGATTTTGAATTTCCTTTCAAAGAGATATGGTCTGAAATATTTTACTGACCTTATGATTGCCAAAAGTTCTTTCTCGATAGTTGAGTAATTCTGTTCTGTGGCCGTTAAGGTTCTTGATGCGTAACAAATAGGTTTGTCTGTTCCTATTTCTCCTTGGGATAATACTGCTCCAAGGGCAACATAGCTTGCATCGGTGGTTAAAATAAAATCTTTATTAAAATCCGGGTATTGGAGGATTGGATCATTTCAGAATAACGGCTTACATGTCTCAAAGCTTGTTATATATTCTTGATCTAAGATAATTTTTTTATTTTTCCTAAGGGATTGGGTCATCGGCTTTGTTATATTAGTAAAGTCTTTGACAAATTTCCGGTAATAACTAAGTAATCCAATGAAAGATTTTATTTGTTTCTCCGTCTTGGGAATGGGAAAATTTCTAATGGCTTTGATTTTCTCAGGATTTGGTTTCACTCCTTCCGAAGTAACCAAATGGCCTAGAAAAGGTACTTCTCGGTGCAGGAACTCGGACTTGTCCAATTGCACCTTAAGGTTGGCTTGGTTTAATTTACTGAATACTTGATCTAAATTTATAATGTGTTCTTGTAATGATGTACTGAAGATGATAATGTCGTCCATGTAACATAAACAGTTCTTTCCCTGAAGGTCTGAGAACATTGTCCATCACTCTTTGAAAAGTGGACGGAGCCTTCTTAAGCCCAAACGGCATTCGAACATATGTCTTTTGGATGAACTTCAATCTGATGGAAACCGGAGGCTAGATCTAGGGTAGTGAAATACATGCACTTGACCAATTTGTCTAGTATTTCCGTTATATTTAGTAACGGATCTCTATCCTCGATTGTCTGTTCATTGAGTTTTCGATAGTCTATAACTAATCGCCATTTCTTTTTACCACTAGCGTCGTCCATTTTAGGGACTATCCAGATGGGAGGCGACCATGTGCTATAACTGGGTGGTATCATTCCTTGTTCCAACATCTTCTCAATTTGGTTGATTACCTCTTCTTTATGTACATAAGGGTAACGATAACTTTTCGAATAAATTGGTTTATCGTTTCTTAAATCTATTTGGTGTTTAACCTGATTAGTGAAATTCAATTTTTGATCTTCGTTCAGAAACAGATTCTCATGTTTTTTGCAAATCTTTATGATAGCTTTCTCTTCTTCAGGATTTAAATGTGAAGTCCTGATTAGATTGCTAATATCCTGAGTATTCGTAGTGTTCATTGTTACTATTGAATGATTAATTTCGATTTGATAATTGTTTAAGGACTCAACCTTAATTGGTTATCCAAACAAACAACTTTGTTACTTATTAGCAAAATCAATTATTTACGCATACCAATTATTGGATAAGTATATACCTTCTGATATAGATTTCTCCTTATTTTACGTCTACTGGTACATGTATAGTTAATTTGTTCCGTGGAGGAATTGTAAACAATTTAGACATGTCATTTGGTTTGAATAAAAGCGGAATTTTGACTTTGTTAGTTTCTACGATAGATTTTTGAAAATCTATTTTGATTCCAAGTTTTTGAATTAATTCGAGACCAATTAAGCCATCGAAGTGTTCGTGAAATTTGAAACTTAAGAACTCCTATGGTTCTTTGGTTTGAAATTCTTTTAATCCTGGAACGGTAACTTGTTCTGTTATCGTATGAGTTTGGAAAAGGGTTTTAATTTGAACTGGTGGAATTTGTTCTATCCGTAAAGGATTTAGATATGTGGGATTAATAAATGATTTATTAGCCCTTGTGTCAATAAGCATCTTAATACAGGTCGTATAATCCAGGTACATAACCATTATCATCTTCTAAATTAAATGATTGTCCATATATATCTTCTTCTGAATGTATATCATATCCTTCTGTATGAAATAATTCTTTACTATGGAACCGTGGAGGTATTGGCTGTTGGAATTGTGGTGGTCTATTATAACCAAAATTCTGTGGTGGAAATCAGGTTGGTTGGTATAATGGAAATTTGATTGTCTATTTGGTAGTAATGGTATTACCCTTTTTGGAGGTTGAGGTATATTTGAACTATACGATTTATGTTTGTTGTAGTGCATGTTCCGTTCGGACAAGCACAAAGAGAAGGCTATAATATCTGGATGATCTAATCATTGAACCCATAGGTTCTTTGATTCCTGCTAGAAATGTTGCTAAGCACATTTCCTTATAAAGGGTTTCCTTTGTTCTTTTTATAATGTCGTTACATTCATTTAATTTAACATGATTTATGATGGTAGATTGTATGTCTATCACCTTGGAAAAATACTTTTCAATTACGTCATTACAATGCAAGTAAATGTATTTATCGTTGTTCTTTGTATTTAATTGTTTATCAAATGAAATTTAATATAATAAACTCGAAAATTATTTATTTGTTATTTATTTTAAGTTTAGCGAAATTTGATTATAATATTAATATATAAAAAATAGTTTATGTTCTAGGTGGTCGAATACCCGTATTGGTATTCGACATTGTTACTGTGGAGTCTTGAGCACGTAACTCGCGCAACCGAACCCTTTGCAAATTTCGAGTAATATTGAGGAACATGAATATACCCAAATATCTCTAATAAGATTAGCCTGTTGATAATTAACGCTAATCAAACCATAATTTCTATTCTGAAATGTGAAAATCTTGATCTTCGGAAATGCAAGAGTTTATTTAATCCTGTAATACTATATTCAACTCAAACTAAACTTGAGTAATATCAAAAATGTTGGATAATCTCAAATAATCTATAAAATCTGGGAGAATAGATATTCTATAGATATAACACCTAATCCCAAAGAAATCTCAAATAAGCTTAAAACCTCGAAAAATTTCATAAAATATATGTTTCACGATGATATAACTCGACGTCAAAATTAGAGAAACTCGAATAATCGCTATTAAGAGAATTCAAATTATACAATACCCATTAAACGAGTTTCACAAATTTTGAAATACCGACAAAACTCGAATGCCTAACATAATGCAAATTCATTGGTATTTTTAAAACCAATTTTATGTTTGGATTATTTATTTATTTACTGGAGGGCCATGTGGGCGATAAGCCACCTCGCACCGCGACCTAAAAGATCTATTGTGCTGGACCCTACTTAATTATCCGTCCAGTCAATATTCAGGCTCTTAATGAATCTGACAATACTACTGGCCGGTACAAGATACATACTATCCGGGCTCATTGTTCTCCCTCCTAGATGTTGCAGTCTTTGCTGGAAAATGGCTGGGCAATGGCACAGAACATGTTCCGCTGATTCCGCTTCCAGACCGCAGAAGCGGCATCCATCTGTCGTACTTAGGCCCATCTTCTTAAGGTGATACCTTAAGGGGACATGACCTGTGAGGAAGCCAGTAAGCAGCCTCAACTCAGGTTTTCTAAGTTCAAGACACTCCTTAACCCTGACAGACGAAGGTGATATAAATTTCTTCGCCTGCCGTAAACCTGGAATTCTGCGCCAGTAGGAGGACTTTTGAACATCCTCCCAGCGTTTTACCGCTGCTCTAAGGTGTCCCTTAGTGACACCGCAGAAGGGTTCTGGTCCAAAAAATGGAGAGACAGAACCCTCACGGGCGAGGCCATCAGCTGCCTCGTTTCCTTCGATTCCAGTATGACCTGGCACCCACATAAGTGTTACCTTATTTGAGCCTGCCAGATGTTTAATAACCTTCAGACAATCCCATACCAGCCTTGACTCAACGGTACAAGACCTAAGAGCTTTTAAGGCTGATTGGCTGTCTGATACAATATAAATCTTTGCATCGTTTAGGCCTTTTGCTATGCCTAACCTAGCGCAAAGTTCTATAGCATGTACTTCTGCTTGAAAAACGGTGGCATTGGTACCCAAGGACTTCGAGAGGGTAGTGCCACTCCCGTGTATTCCTATCCCCGCCCCATCTTCCGTTTTTGATCCATCTGTAAACCATACCATGGACCCTCGCTCAAATGATGGTCCACCTGCCCTCCACACATCCCGGTCAGGTAACCTAACACAGAATGGTTTGTGGAAGTCCAGTTTAGCTGGCATACAGTCGGAAGGCATTCCTATGGTAGGGTCTGTCTGAAATTCCTTAAGGATTTCCATATGACCCACCATATTGCCTGGCTTGATATTTCCTTCCGCCTGCATTTTCAGGGCCATACTTGCAGCGTCCTTTTTAATATGCAGGTGTAACGGTGTCAGTCCTAGAAGTGTCTCCACCCCCGCGGTTGGACACGACTTCATTGAGCCCGTAACACTGATGCAGGCTACACGCTGAACCTTATTCAATAAGGTTTGCGTTGTCTTCTGCTCAGTTTTAGGCCACCATACAACCGATGCGTAGGTGACCATAGGCCTAATGATTGTAAGAAATGACCAGTAGATCATTTTTGGTTGTAGTCCCCAAGTACGCCCATAGAGTCTTTGACAGGCCCAGAGAGCCTTGATGGCTCTATTTTGAACTTTCAACAAATGTTGGTTCCAGTTCAGTCTTTGATCTAGGATAACCCCTAGATATTTAACCTCGCTGGAAAAAGGAATAGTAGTACCGTTTAACGAGGGAGCTGTAAGCGCAAGCTTTGTCCTCCTCGTAAAAGGAACAATGACAGTTTTGCTTGGATTGACACTGAGTCCTTCCTGGTAACACCACTGCCATATTATATTGAGTGCATTTTGCATGCGATCAGAAATGACCTCATCAAACTTGCCTCTGATTATGATAGCCACATCATCCGCATAGCCCTGGACATCAAACCCATGGCTACTCAGAAGGACCAGTAGTCTGTCAATAACCAATGACCACAAAAGAGGAGATAATACCCCTCCTTGGGGACAGCCCTTTACGGCCTTGATGGTTACTGATTCGCCACCTAGTC
Source organism: Tipula vernalis (assembly GCA_958295665.1). Taxonomy (NCBI): domain Eukaryota; kingdom Metazoa; phylum Arthropoda; class Insecta; order Diptera; family Tipulidae; genus Tipula; species Tipula vernalis. Next base: position 103,307,758 of record OY282558.1, on the reverse strand, counting down.
TGGCAGTAATCTCACGATGTTCCAGCATGGAACGGATCCACCTAATTGTGGAAAGTGGAACCCTTTTTCCCATTGCTGCCCTCTCTATAGATCCATAGGAGGTATTATCAAACGCCCCCTCAATGTCCACAAAGGCACAAAGGGCAATTTCTTTATATGTCACTGCTTTTTCAATCCTCGTGACTAGCCCGCTAAGGGCCATAACCGTGGATTTACCAGTTTGATACGCAAACTGGTCCCGATGCAGCGGATTCTTTCCAAGGACCTCACTTCTTATTTGATAGTCCAGGATTTTTTCCATCGTCTTCAAAAGAAACTGTTATGTTTGGATACTATATGTATTTTTATATGTATATGTATATGTTTGGATACTATATGTATTTTTTTTTCCAATGTATTGACAAATATTTTTCAAAAAATATCATAGCCGGGCATTTCACTATCATAATCGACGTGTTCGGTCTGGCCAAAATGTAAAAAAATATTACGATATTTTGCGTCAAGCTCAATTCCTGCAAATTTCACCTCGTTAAATATTACGTCAAACCTGACCGAACAGCCAAAAATGAAAAATTTGGTTTTATACGTCAAGCTCTATTTAAAACGCCGGTAAGAAAATTGCTAAAATAGTGAAAACCGTATCTTATTAATTAACAATAGCTAAAACATCGTGCATTTACTAAATAATACATAAAATTTTAACAGGTTTAATACAAAATTTCAATTTATCGTCTTAAATTCATAATTATCAACAATAAATTGAAATTTTCTATTAAAACTATTAAAATTTGATATAATGAAATTTTCGATTTTCACTCATTTTTTTTTGTATAATTTAGTGAAAAATGAAAATTCGTTCTCGTCGCTCGTTCTTAATGTGTACCGGCCTTGTAAACAAAATCTGTAGCTCTACTATGTATTCCGATCAGTGGCACAATTTTGGTTTTCTTAGGGAATTTCGAATTGATTTATTGTGATTAGGGCATCCAATACCTGTATAAAATTGCTATTTAATTAAAGACCAAATCGCCCTTTTAGCTTTTTGTACACTGATTTTTAAATGTATCAACCTGAAAAAGTAGAAAAAAAATTATTAGGCCAAACTATATCAAGCAGAACAGAAAGTTAAAGAATTTTGAATGAAATGTTTCTGTAAGTTTATATCCAAGACAATATTAGCTATACGTCTCAGTAATGTTTGTCTAAAAAATTTACTTTGCGCCCTTTTTGACTTTTAGTAAACTTGGTTTGTTTTATCAAAAAATATAAGGGCGGGTAATTCTGATTTATAAATTTGGAAACTTCACTCACTTTATGTTCAATTGTGGTTTGTTGTGTTTTATCCAAATTAGTTTGACACTGATGCAAATTCCTACAATTTCAGCTGGAAATACTAAAATTTCTAAGATAGCATCATAAACACCGGTCAATGGCGGATCGTGGACGCTTTTGCTACAATTGAGTTTTTGTTTTACGTGTTGACTTTGGTAAATATAATATAAATACAAATATATATATCTTCCATAAAACTTCATTTTTGCGGTACAAGTCGATATATTAATCGCACTGTACTTTCGGTATTAAAAGACATTTTTTAATACGACTTAGGAAGCGTAAGTGGGTATGAGATAAGACACAGTGTACGTGCATGTCAGTTCATAAAACCCCAAAACTATTTTGAAAAAATCTTTCACAAAACTGCTGGAGGCAAACAAATCATTAATAGATATATAACTTATACTAAAACACCAAAATGTGTTTAACTTGCTGCGTTCCATTTGAGGTGCCAAAGTACAAATAAGTATACTTGGGAGTAGATGGTAAATGGAACGCAGAAAATTAATTGCGAAAATAAAAATTAATTTAAAAAAATTTACGTGCAACATGGAAAGTTGGAAAATTAATTATTAATTTGAAAACTGATCAGCCATTTCTTACCGATTAATTGTACTAAATATTCTGGTAAAGAAGTCGTCATAAATTCAAAAAGCAAACTACTCATAAAATTTAGCAAGAGTAGCTGCGTGCAGTCAGAAGTACTTGTGTGTACTTTGCCACGTTAAATGGAACCCAGCAACTAGTGTTTTCTTACCTTAGGAGCTTCCAGACACCAGATAAAAATTATACTCAAACGACTATAAATAAATTTGTTTACCAGAAACATTCTAAATTGTCAATTTCATTGTTCTCAGAGCGCGCATTAGTATAGCCGAACAATGTTTGTTTACCAGAAACATTCTAAATTGTCAATTTCATTGTTCTCATAGCGCGCATTAGTATAGCCGAACAATATAACTATGCACTGTGCTATTTGCATAGCGGGAAAGGTACTTTTGAAATCATTGAGGTACGATTTAGGCACCAGTACGACTTAGGCGATACTTTCCCGGACTTACATAAACAAGTTTCCTAGTAATTGTGATCAGTTGTCGAAATTGCTCGAAGGCGTCCTGGTTTCTTCGGACATGTTCCTGGTTTGGAAAATGTTTTACTTGGTCCTAGTTTTTATATAATATTTATTTGGGTCGCTAAACTTAATAGCAGCAATGCATACTACCAGAGCAACCAGGGAAAAAATATTTTCAACACTTTCAAGAAGTTGGAATGGGATAATTTATAGACGAACCTTACAAATGGTCGGAATATTTCAGACATCGACATTGAACTTTAATCAGAAGAATATTCTTTAGGATGTGGTTTAATCAATTTTCGATTAAGAACTATTTACATTTTAGAGAATCAGTTGAACATTAAAATACACCGACAAATACGTGTGTGTCATTTGGTCCTGGTTCCAAAATATTTCTTGTAGTTGGGCCATATTTAAAAAATCTGATCCCAACCTTGTGGCCTAACCTTCATCTGAATCAAAATGGTTTATGACCGAATCCTTCCTAATGTCTGGTTTGTTAGTTTTATACCAATTACTGTGGTTTTCTTTTTTTGTAGCAATTCTTCTGTCAATTTGCAACTTGTGAAGATATAGTAGGCATTATTCTTCGAGTTAGCAACATTACCATGCCAGTTTATTGGTATTTAAATGTTATTATCGAATCGCAAAAATTTGTCAATAAGCTGCGTCATTACAGTTCGGAATAACAGAAGGTAGTCTCTGCTATAAATTTCAATGAATATTTAATAAATCAATGTTACAAAAGATTTCAATTAAATTCGTGTCATACGAAATTGTGGATTTTGCTTAACGTCTACTACAGTCCTCAGAGGCAAAATCTTTTACCAATGGTCGTAAAAAATATTTAGGATTTTATTTGGTGAGGATTTCGGTGTTTTACATACAAAATATATGAAAAAATGTTGGGGTCAGCCTGATCCCTGTTAACCGTTTTAGGGCTAAAAACATTCAGGCTATAGTAAGTACCCTAAACAAAACCGTTTTTAATCCAGTTTTTATTTTAAACTTTTAAAAACATTCCAGCACAAGCATTCCTGGAATATCAGTCACATTCCTTGGCCCAAAAGTTTACAGAAAAACGAAGTTTTATTGTTAATGGTACAGTTACAGTAGTTGGCCAAAAAATTTGTGCAACTGCATCATTTCAACGTTTTATTTAATAGATTGGATTGCCAATGAATTGAGTTGAAACATTTTTTCCGAATTTTGAAATATTTTTACTTTAGTACTTGGTATTTTCCTAAAATTTTCTAGAATTCTTAGAATTTATATAAGTCTCGAAATTGTTCAAAATATTGTAATAATTTGAGTTTAAGAATTTTCAGTTTTTCAGTACTTAGAATTTAACTAATTTTGTGACTTTAAAAATTTCTATAGCATTTACAGAATTTTGATAAAAAATTCTAGAGTTTTAGAATTTGTACAACTACTGTAACTTTTCCAAAATTTAATGATGATTGAGTTAAGAATTTTATAGAATTTTGGAACAATTTTACTTTAGTAGAGGATGTGGAATTTTTTCTGAGTGTAATTCTGGAGAAATTAATGTTATTAGATTTTTTAAGATTTCAACCAATATTATCATTATAATAAAATATTTAGAATTGTATGCGTTTCTATTAAAATTAATTTTTTGTAACATCTAGGACTATCGAAATTGGCTGAAATTTAATTGTTTTCTGATTAAAAGAATTTTTTAATTTTAGCAATTATTTAATATAAATTTTTAGAATTTTTACAAATTTTAGAATTTAAAAAATTTCTTAGCCTAGCTTTTATTTCTAAACAGTTATACTCCTGGGGCATTCTCAGTCAAATCGGCCAACCCCCTTGCACATTTAACTTTTTTGTGTTTAAAATTTTCGTTAACATGTCTGCTTTTTAATAACTTATGGTATTTTTATAGAGTCCTTGGATTTTCAAAATGGCGGACCATATCTGCTAAATAAGTCCCTTATTTTTAATAAAATTGTTATAAAAACGTAATTTTAACTCTGTTAATTTAGTAAAAAGAGTTTTTGGAGTTAATGATTACAAATTTTTTATTAGTTTTTTTGATGGCGGATCCAAGATGGCCGCCAAAATTGGGAAATTTTTGGACGTTCGTAAAGATCCTTAAAAACATATCCTAGAAAGTTTTCGGAGTCCCTGATCACGAATTTGAGGTTAAAATTTTAATATTCAAGATGGTGGAGGCAAGATGGCAGATCAAATATGGCCGAAAAAAATACCAAGTTTTCAACGTTCATAGAAATCAATAAAACCAAGATCTAGGCAGTTTTCGGGGTCGGTGAACAATAATTCAGGGTCAGAATTTGGAAATTCAAGACGGCGGACCCAAGATGGCTGCCATTAAGGGTCAATTTTTCAACGTTTTAGAAAATCAATAAAAACTTGATCTAGGGGATTTTCGGGGTCGCTGATCACGAATATGATGTGAGCATTTAAAAATCCTATCCTATACCTAAAAGCACCAAATTTTTGGCAAACACGTTATTTTTAGATATATTTTGAAAAACATCTAAAAATCATAATTTTATCGAGAATCTGGTACTTTATTGATAGAATTTTTAAATTCTGAAAACCCTCATAAAAAATCTTGCCTGAATTTCTGGGAAAAATTTTAGAATTATCAAACTGCCTTATAGGCTAGAAATGTCTGAAATTTAAATGATATTTTAAATTTAAGAAATTTTAAAATTTTGAAAATTGTATCTCTGTTATTGGCTATTAATTCAAGATAATTAAAGTGGATGAAATGAAACATATTTAAATGTTTATAATTTTGAAATTCTATAAAAATTTGTATAATTTTTGCAAATTTAAGAGGTTTCGGAACTGTTAGAATTTTTATATTTTATGTTGCAGAAAAGTATTTATAATGAGACCTTGTTTCTGCAAACCAACGTTTTCAATACTTTGTTGGTGGGCCTCCCTTAGCCGCCAACCTAAAAGTGTTTATCCTCTTATTTCTATAAACCTATTTTCGCCACAACTTTAGCAGTTTGCATTGGATATGGGTGGGTCTTGCCAAAATATGAAATCACTTTAAATTCCAAATTTTTAGCCGATTGAACCAACTTATTTTCCAAAACATTAACATTTCATTTTTTAGTTAAAATTTAGTCTATACAATTGTGTATCTTAAACCATCGACCCATACGTCCTACATATCATATAATTACGGCCTCCATGCTTCACTACTCAATTTTGTTTTCGTTATTAAAAATTTACATAAGAATTAAACCTCCAATTTTACAAGAAAAAATCTTTCCATAGTTCCTTAGTTGCAACTTACATCTTACCTAAAACTAAACCATTTAAGTTTTTGTATGTAAGTTAGACTAAATTATAAATTTTACATTATAATTGTAAGTTTTAAGCTACATATACCGTTTTATAGAACTTTATACGGTTAGCTCAAATAAGGCGGCTCCCACTAGGGAATTCAAACAAAACGGTAGTATTGAGTGTATAGTGCTGGAAAATATTTACGGTTTTATTATATTTAAATTGAAATACTTAATATTTGGGACCAAATTATTTACAAACTAAATTTAAGAACTTTTTTAAAACTTTTGATAAAGAAGCTTAATCAATACCTTACGTAAACAAATAATAAACAATTTCGAAATATCGGTATATACATTTTATGTAAATACAAATGGTTTTTGAATTAAGGATAATTTATGATAGACTTTAATATGATTTGAAATTAATATTATTCCAACCCCTTATATCTTGTATACAAATAAGTCTAAACATATTCGTATACATGTTGTGTAACATATTCATAAATATGTCAGAAAATATATACAAAAATGTGTGTAATATGTATATCGTCTGAATATATTCGAAGAGATAACACTTTTATTTTTGTTGTACCTAAGAAACCTAAATAAAAACCCTTTTTGTCTTATTTATTAATTTTAATTGAATTATTTAAACAGATGTTTATAAGATTTATATAGTAAAGGGATTTTAATTTAAGCTTTAAGATTTTTGAAGCTACTACAATACGATTTTATTACCTCTATTCTACAAAAGTCTAAAAGCATAACAATATGCTGTTTACGTACCTTTTTCTCAGACCAACAATTATTTTTTTAATAAATATTTTATCTTGAAATATAAAAATAATTTGATAGAAATTTATAGAGATTGTCTGGTGTCTAATTTTAGTGTTTGGAAAAACATAAAAAATTTGATCAGAATCCAAAAAAAAAAGGCAGAACATGTTTACGTTTTGATAATGAATACAGATAGTGGAAATGTTGTCTAGGCCAGATTTGTTTATACCTTTTTAGGTGGAAAACGAACAATTCACAATATATTTTAACCTAAAGATGACCAGTGGTAATTTACATTTTAACTACTTTACTTATGATTTTCGATGTGGCAAGGTTAAGTCTTACGCCACGTTTAATCTATTGATTAATTTATTCATTAGATTAAAGAGCTTTCAACTCACTCTTATCTAATTCAGGTTATGATTCTAGTGTTTTTTGCAAATTTACATTTTACATCAAATTTTGAAATAAACCAGTGTGAATTGTTGTTGTTGTTGTCAAATTTATTAAAATTTCAAATACTTTTGATTTTCGATGTTGAGGGTAATACTTACACTACGTTTAGTCTAAGAATAGTCTAGTTAATATATTTTTAAGTTAAAGAGATTTTTGAGCTTTTAAAGCTTAGAATAAGTTAGAAACAAACAACGATTAAATTATTTTTAATAATACTTCGAGTAATTCGGTTTATGATGCTATCATTTATTGTAAATTAACATTTTACATAACATTTTAAAATAAATCAGTCTGAAATGTTGTTGTTGTCAAAATCCTGAGTAACGGGTTGTTTCAGACCCTTCCACAGTATAGAGCCATAATCAAACGTCATAATTTTTAAAAGCTTTTTAGTGGTATAACTTTTCATTGTTCGCCATAGAAACCGATAGTAAAAATGATGCTTTTACCTCTAATTTTTCAATAAAAATATTATAAAACGATTATATACAAGTTTTCTACATATCATTAACAACAACATACAAGAAGGCTATATTGGTATCAAATAAATATTAATTGCAAAAAAATTAAAATTAAATTATGCTTAAAATATATTTATCGAATACTACTTGCTAAATTTATCTTTAGTTTTACTAGTGTATGACAGATGTCTATAGTTGTTTACAGACAAACACACACGTTCTTAATATTTTGTGAATTTATTTTGCTTTTCATAGAATTTTTGAACTTCAAATTTCCCCAGGTGGTAATTTTTGGTTTAATATTACCAAATTTGTACTGCCTTAACCGCCGTCTATGTAATATGTATTGACTTATAGTGACCACACGTTATGTAGTAAGCTTTTATTTCAATTTGTTCAATTTGGCCTTTTTAAATGCATAAAGCGCATGTGAAACTAGTCTCCTCTGTGATAACATGACTTTGGATCTTACGTTTCTGTGTTGATTGCTTAGTTGATATCTTGGTAGCTTCTAGAGCATCGATGTGTCGAGATAAAAACTCCAGAAAATTGGAAAATTGTTGATTCTCCAAATCTGTTACGTGCTCTGCCCACATTCGCCTAATGCCTTTAATCCTCTAATTACCTCATCCGAATTATCCATAAAGTATTTTACGTTGTATACGGTGACAGTAGCATTGGGTGGTTGATCGATAAACGTACGCACGAACGAATTTTTGATGTGTTGCTTTCCCTCTGTAAGGCTATGTGTCTTAATAAACGGCAGCTTCCCCATGTAGTAGCCCTTAAAGGCATTGACATTTTTGTAACTATATGAGTTATTATGGCGATTATCCATTTTAGTATTTTTGTGTATATTTTGTCACTTTAATAATTTATAAATAAAAAACAGCTAACTTGATTTTTTAAGTATATTTTATTGAAAAAAAAGGAATATTTCCGAAATTAATTTTCTACTAATAAATTTTAAAAACATTGTTACTATAAGGAAAAGTTTTTTCAATAAAATATACTTAAAAAATCAAGTTAGCTGTTTTTTATTTATAAATTTTTGTAACGGGCTCAAGGCAGATGATTCATGAAAAGTACTGCTGAACAGATGAAAAAAATGACTGCTACTATTTTGCACTATTCACTATACTAACTAGCACACGTTTCGATGAAAATGGGTGGTTAATTTAATTTCGGTGGAGAATGATTTACTGCTATGACATACACACGTGATAAACATACCACTGACGTTCTAAAAAAAACATAATGAAATGAACTTGGTTTCGATGAAATTGGATTTCACAATGAGTTGTGTCTCGATGAAACACTCACAATTCGACGTAGTTATTGTACAAATAGCTGTGATTAAGATCGATCCAACGACTGTAAACACACGATATAAATTGAACCTGTATTTTGACTAAATACACTCACGATTCGATGAATATGATACTGCTATGACGTACAGACGTGAAAAATTGAAACTGTGTTTCGATGAAATATTCTCACGATTCGATTAACTGGATTGCACCAATATTTCGTTCAACCGAAAGGTGGTATAACTGATGTGTACACCGCATCCGTCTCGAAGGACCAAAATGGTGGCAATTGATAAACTGGCCAATTTGCAAATGTAATTGCGTAATTTCCACAGTTACACTACTGGATGAGATTTTTAATTCATTTAACACTAATCCTATCGGAGTGTCCTATTACGGTTTTTAGCTTTCGGATACTTAATCTAATTTTAATGTAACATACTTACTAGAAGATACTTGTTTCGGCATTAATTTGAAAAATATTCCCCCACATTCACAATTTTTCATTATGCTGACTGAAAATTGTAATGTCATAATACTGTCTGATTTTTGTTGCATGCAATTATATTCTATGTATCGTATTGGCTTCGTACCGACGAAATTAACCTATGGCACAAAATTGTGGCAAATAAATGACGAGAAATAGTCAAATTGTTGAACAAGAAATGTCTCAGATGGTCACAAGTATTAGGAGCAAGTCTGCTTGCGCGAGTTACGTCCGTTGACCTCCACGACGCAAATCTCAACAAAGCAATCATCATCATAATATTATCAAGTTATGATAATATGTTTGTTATGTCTTAGACAATCCGATTACTCTTCTTTCATTAATTATAAGAATAACAAAATCATAATAAATATATTTTTCATTAGTAAGAAGTTTTGTAGTTGTTGCAAATTATAAAGATTTATCAAAAGTAAAATATAAAAATTTAGAATTATTGTAACTAGCGTTGAGTAACGACCAAAAAATAAATTTATTGTAAACCTTAAAAGTGAAACTGTTTTATTTCTACACAACTGCCAGTTTCGAGTTTATAATTGGCGCAGTTTGGTAGTGGATATTTTTAAATATCTAACACAGTTCAGTAATTAATATTAATTGTAAAAGTTAATTTTGAAATAGTGTGTTTTTCGGGAGTGATATCCACACTGACGGTTTATCAGTAGTAGTGAATAGTGCCAAATTGAACAAAATTACGAACATATTATTAGTGTTAAGTGCAAAAAGTGCAAATATCTGAGTTGCTACCTACGTTACACGATGAGAATAACATTACTACTAGTTGCCTGGTAAGTTGGAAATTTTTATATGTTCAATTCTAAAAATTCCTCACCTATCCAAAATAACAATAATTCTCAAAATCTCACGGTATATGAGAAAATTGATCATAGTAAAATCGCGGAATACGATAATACGACATTGGTTGATAAAAATAGATTAGGTCTTGATAGTGATAGTTATAGTGATAGTGATTGCTCTATTGATTCTGCGGTATACAGAACTTTAGATGCTAATGAATTAGACGAATTAGTCGAAAGTTTTAACGAAAAAATAAAAATTACAAATTATAATATTGATATTAATAAAGATAGTTATATAAAACAAATAAAAATGATGAACGTAGAAAATATTACGGCGTTAGTAAATACATTCAAGATACCCGATTCGATAAAAGATTTACCTAGATATGAGGGAAATCGTCACACATTGTACGATTTCATAGACAATGTGGATGAAATTATCACAGAATGTGAATAAATTGTAGGAGCAGGTAATATACCTCTTACTTTTAAAAGAGCTATCCGTAACAAAGTCACGGGAGAGGCCGACGAAGTATTGACGATGTATGGGACACCACTGTGTTGGACCTCAATTCGTGAAAACTTAATAACCCACTATGCAGATAAGTGAAAGGAGACTAGTCTCATTCGCGATTTACATATGATACACCAAGGTGGAGATACATTGGAAAAATATTTTTCCAGAATTATAGATATTCAGTCCACCATATTCTCACACATAAAGTTAAACGAAGACGATGAAAATGTTAGCAAAGCAAAAGAACAGTTGTATCGAGAGATGTGCTTATCCACATTTCTGGCTGGTCTAAAGGAACCCATCGGTTCAATGATCAGGGCATGGCAGCCTAAAACAATAAATGAAGCATTCTCATTATGCATGATAGAACAGAACATGCATTATCTTAAAACTAAAACGCAGACACATGTTCCTGCAGCAACTCGTAATCGGATATTATATCGACAACCCTTTCCTAACCTTGTTAGACAACCATATATCAACCAACAACCCCGATTGCAAATGACGCATTTCGACAAACCACAAAATTATTTTAATCAAAGATCTTTCCAAAATACACAACAATTTCCACAACCTAAACCGAATTATCAACAAAATCAAAATTATAAACCCTTCCAAAGACCACCACCCAAATTACCATACAATAAAATTGAATCAATGGACACCATATCAAATCAAAATAAATTTACTCAACCTACACGGTTTAGTAATTTAAACTTTGGTTATAATAAACCTCAACAACAACCACAACAACACTCTTTTCAACCCACTGGCCCAAAATTCAAAAGCGAAGAACTGTTTAATATAGAAAATGACATCTTGCATTCTCACCATGATCAGGAAGTAAATAACGATCAAAATTACTTTCCAAATTTAGATTATGCGATTGAAGAGGAACCTCAAACCGAAATTCCTAATTATCAATCTTATCTAACCACTAACGGTACAATCATCCCACTACTCTTCAAACCAAATCTTATATCCAAAAATTATTCGGTTCCACCCAGAAGCAAAATAACTATGCGAATACCTGTTGATAAGCAAGAGGGCGATGTTTACATTAAACCAATCCATATACACGAACTTCTAGTTATACCTGAAGGTATATATAAAGCGACAAATTGGTACGCTTTAGTTGAATGTGTTAATTGGTCAAATACAGAACAAAAATGTTTTATTGAACAACCTATAAAAGTTGAAAGGTTACAAGATAAATATAATATTGAAATTAATCATTCTTCTATATCGAGCAATGACACTAACCAATCAAAGGATATTTCTGAGCTGATTCGTACATCTCATTTGAACTCAGAAAAGACAAAAGCCTTATACGCAAGTTATGTAAACAGTATGAAAATATATTTTTCAAAGAAACACACCAACTGATCTTTACCAATCAGATCAAACATGATATCAATCTTCACAATGAAAAACCTGTTTTTACGAAAAGTTATAGGTATCCGTACGTCCACAAAGAGGAAGTACGTAAACAGATTGATAAAATGTTGGATCAGGGGATAATTAGGCCAAGTTATTCACCTTGGTCTTCACCGATTTGAAACCCAAATGGAGACTCGTTGTAGACTATCGTAAGCTCAATGAGAAAACAGTAGATGATCGCTACCCACTTCCGAATATAACGGAGATCCTGGATAAGCTTGGGAAATGTATGTATTTCTCAACGCTTGACTTGGCATCCGGATTCCACCAAATCGAGGTGAATCCTTGTGACATTCAAAAAACAGCATTTACGGTCGATAATGGACATTACGAATATATTCGTATGCCATTCGGGCTGAAAAATGCACCATCCACATTCCAAAGAGTGATGGATAACGTTCTTAAAGATTTGCAAGGCAAAAGTTGTCTTTGCTATATGGACAACATCATTGTCTTTTCAACCTCTCTTCAAGAACATATTAGTAATCTAAATCAAGTTTTCAATAAATTGGAAGAAGCTAACTTGAAAGTGCAGTTGGATAAGTCCGAATTCTTGCACAAAGAAGTGGCCTTTTTAGGACACATCGTCAGTTCAGAAGGAGTCAAGCCCAATCCCGAAAAGATTGAGGTAGTTAAGAAATTTCCTATTCCCAAAACGCCGAAACAAATAAAGTCGTTTTTAGGTTTATTGGGATATTACCGGAAATTTATTAAGGACTTTGCAGATTTTACAAAGCCCATGAGAGAATGCCTTCGGAAAGACAAAAAGATTACTATGAATCCGGAGTATGTAAATTGTTTTGAGAAATGTAAAACATTGCTATGCCAAAACCCCATTCTTCAATATCCGGATTTCTCTAAACCATTTGTGTTAACAACAGATGCAAGTAACGTTGCACTTGGTGCCGTACTTTCCCAAGGTGCAATTGGTTTGAACAGGCCAATCTGCTATGCAAGCAGGACATTGACTAAAACGGAGCAAAACTACTCTACCATAGAGAAGGAGCTCTTAGCCATTGTTTGGTCAGTAAGATATTTTAGGCCATATTTGTATGGGAATAAATTCCAAATAGTTACCGACCACAAGCCGTTGACTTGGTTGTTCTCTTTAAAAGAACCCAATTCAAAACTGGTAAGATGGCGACTCAAATTGGAGGAATATGACTATGACATCGTGTATAAAAAAGGTACCAAAAACACCAATGCTGATGCATTATCTCGATTGGAACCTGAAATCATAGAAATAAATATTCATTCTGATAGTGAATCTTCCCATTCAGAAGAAATACTCGTAGATGAAACATTGAGCAATTGCAAAAAAGACGCAATACCGACTACCAACACAGTTCTCAATGAATTCAATACACAAATAATATTAGAATTAGATAGTAGATACTTACATTTAGAAACATCCTTTAAAATCTATTACCACAAAAAACGACGCTATCTCATTAAAAGTAATGAATTTGATGAGCAAAAACTAATGCAAGTATATAATGAATACATAATACCTGGTAAACTCATATGAATAGCGTGTAACGAAAGTACTTTTAAGCTAATGAATAAAATTCACGAAAAACACGTTTCTAATTCAAATATAAAACTGGTGCGAAGCAAAGTGCTAGTAGAAGACATCGTAGACGAACTACAATAAAGGGACGTAATAACAAAACAACACCAAGAAGGAAATCTTCGTGGTATCAGTGAAAATTTAGAACAGTTAAAAAAAAATTTTATTTCCCCAAGATGAAAAATTTAATAAACCAAATTATAAACAAATGTCAAATATGTCAAACATTAAAATACGGTAGGAATGTCAAACCCATAAAATTAGAAGTGACTAAAAATCCAAAGAAACCATTAGACATAATCCATATAGATATATTCGCTATTAATAAAAAAAAATTTCTCACAATATTAGACAAGTTTTCCAAATTTGCAGTAGCATATCATTTGGTAACTTCAGATGGATTAGAAGTAGTTAAATTAATGAAAAATTTCATAGCTACCATGGTATACCTCAAAAATTGGTAACAGACAGAGGAGTTGAATTTACTTCTATAATTTTCAAACAGTTTTGTGAAATGTACAAGATAACTTTACATCTAACAACACCTAAAGCCTCCACGGGAAACTCTCCGGTAGAAAGATTACACTCTACCCTCATAGAAATTTACAGAATTATATATGCTAAAAACCACGACAAAGATCCTGTCGAAATCATGAATGAAACTCTAATTACTTACAACAACTCGATACATTCCTCAATTAAGGTGACACCATTTGAACTCAAGAATGGACATATTTCAAAACCCGAAATTTTCCCAGATAAACTTCCGGATAAAAATCCAAACGAATATTTAAAAGATCACAAAAATAATTGTGAACAACTCTACAATTTAATTCATATGAGAAACGCTAAAGAAAAAGAAGCACTGATAACCCAAAGAAATAAAAATAGAATAGAACCGAAAATATTCCTTGAAAATGAAACCATCTATGAAAAGGATAACAGAAGGAATAAATTAAGCCCCCGACTTCAAAAACACCACTTAAAAAAAAATAACCGTGTAACATTAACAACTAACAAAAGAAAAGTGCACAAAGCTAAAGTCAAATATTTATTGCAGGTGCAGTAAACTCATTACATCCCAAGAAATGGAAATAATAGACTACGATGTGAATAAGGGTATAATTCCCATTAAATTAGGGAATGCAAGGATTATAATAGGTTATAGTAGACTTTTACATATCATCAACTTAGACAGTTACGAACATAATTTACAGATAATAAAGAATAACATAAACACAATTCAAACATTTGGTAAAGAAAGGACTGGAATAAAAGGACTCTATAAAATTAGACTAGACATGTTACAAATGAAGTTTAAGAGATTAAAAGAAACATTAGATCATTTAAGACCGAGACTACGAAACAAAAGGGGACTAATTAATGGACTTGGATCCATAATAAAATCTATCACAGGTAATATGGACCACGATGACTATGACGAACTAGGACAAGCTATAGCTGAAATCAACAGAAACGAAGACACCTTGCAGAATAAACATAATGATCAAATTAATATCAATACGAAAATGATAACACGTTTTAATGATATTCAAAATTTTGTAAATAATCAGACGCGAAAAATCGAATTTGAACTAAAATCGGTTGAAAATATTACTCAAAGTTTGGCTAATATCCTGAAATTGGATCAAAGTTTCCATAGATCAGTATATAATATAGAACTATTAAACGATCACCTATCAGACATCATTGAAGCAATTACTATGGCAAAATTAAAAATAATATCAAGACATATTCTAAATCACAAGGAATTAGATTTCATCCAAAACCATTTTTCAATTTAATGTTAACCTTAAAACAGAAGAAAGTATTTATAGTTTACTATGGTGTAGCGGGTAGTTTCTTCCATTACAAGAAACACCGCACAATAAAATCAACACCTCTGCAAGCTCTAATTTTTATCTATGGACAATTCTCCAGATAAAGAGTTATACAAAATACGTTCCAAAATTTGTAACGAACAATTCGCATTTAATTGTGACTTCATTCTTTTCCTCATTACATAACGATTCTACTTTTGTATACAAACTATACAAAGTACATTGCATACACAAACATACAACATAACTTGTATATACAAATTCCGTATACAAAATATAATTGAAAAATTATATTTTTGTGATACACAATCATTTTGTTAGCATGACCTCCAAATCACCTCATTTGGAATTGCATTAAAATCGCATCGATTTTAACAAGACAAAATCGATAAAATTCATACAAAGACAATAGGTATAATGTTTTTTTCAACAGCCTGCGTCATAACTTTAACATCATCAATAGCACGATGGCCCGAACAAAGAAAAACTGGTTACCGAATTTAGGTTCGGCGGTTATAAAAAGCACACGAGGAAGAGAATAAACCACATATTCGATCTATTCAATTTGGGATTTCGCAGCAGCAGCAGCAGCAGCAACCAACACAATTTAGTAATAATAATTAATTTTGTTGAATAAAAGTTAAAAGATAATTAATTAACCAAAGTTTTATTTTTTATTTTTACTTTAATCAACATTTAAACATTACAATGGTTACAAGCGTATTACAATCAATCTCAGATTATATTCTCTATTCAAATACCCAATTTTCACCCTGATATGCTATCTCAATACAAAATTAAATCAATAACATTTAACGAAACATATACCATCATCCCACCTAACCCATACATTATCCTAAATGAACATATACATCAATACCCAACAAAACCTTGCAATGAAGTAGAAATCATCCAATATTGCGAAAAACAAAATCCAACAGACAACTCAAAAGCATGCATGCAAATAATCAACAACAAACAAGCACTATGCAACTTAACCGAACAAAAATTCCAAAATGAAATAGAGCAATTATCACCCGAGTATATACTCGTCTCAACCAAAGAGGAAATACCTATATCATCAACGTGTAATCAAAAACAAAAGTCAATAAAAGGAATAAAGCTAATATTTTTTAAAAATTGTACGATTAATCTCAATCAAGCGGAATACAGTAATACCCTAACAATAATGTACGAAGATATTATAGCTTTGCAACCATACAACGATATCATTATCAACGATATCCAGGAACAAATAAAATTAACAACGCTACAAAACTGGACAATCCACAATAATAAAAAGATAGAAATATTACATTCAGCCACAGAAAGCCACTCATCTCAAAGGAATATCTTCATCAGCAGCATCATCATATTAACCATAATCAGTTTATTATATTTTTCAGTAAAAAGATGGCTCAACAAAAAACCCGAAAAGGAGATTCACATAGAACTGGCAATACCAAAACTAGACACTAAATCACCTGCTGTCCTTAAACGAACGTTAAGGACACCGCTTAGGGGGGAGGAGTTACGTCCGTTGACCTCCACGACGCAAATCTCAACAAAGCAATCATCATCATAATTTCATCAAGTTATGATAATATGTTTGTTATGTCTTAGACATAACATTTCTTTTTAAAATAAAAATTGATAAACAGAAATATGAGTAATCGATAAATCCGATTACTCTTCTTTCATTAATTATAAGAATAACAAAATCATAATAAATATATTTTTCATTAGTAAGTAGTTTTGTAGTTGTTGCAAATTATAAAGATATATCAAAAGTAAAATATAAAAATTTAGAATTATTGTAACTAGCGTTGAGTAACGACCAAAAAATAAATTTATTGTAAACCTTAAAAGTGAAACTGTTTTATTTCTACACAACTGCCAGTTTCGAGTTTATAATTCGCGGACAATTTTAGATTTCAGCTTTCATCCGTTTCACTAATATAATAAGATGGTTAATCCTCTCGTTTAACATTGCCGAATTATATAGAATATTAGTGACACAAAAACCTGTCTCGATTTTGATCAATTTTGAGTTAATTCTAAAAATAAAAAGTTCCATTTAGTCACAAAGTAGTCGACTTAACTATGATTTGCGTAAATTATGCGTTTATTTTGGGTTTCAAATTGATCAAAATCTAGATACGTTTTTGTGTTACTAAGAGGACGAAACAAAACTTTGTTTTCAAATTTTCGAGCAATTATGGTCCACATAAGACTCGCTTGGCCCAATATATTAAGTCCACACCACTCAATATATTCGGTCCGTTTATCTCGTGATTCGTCATTTTTACCAAGGGTCTCCAGATGATAAGTACTATTTCGGCTTGATAAAATACACATACATATATATGTCCAAAAAATCTGTGTCCAAATAGTCAAAATCTCAAACATAAACCTTTTTATGATCACAACATCCGAATATTTTGACCACCATGCTTATAAACACGTACACGAATCTAAATTATGTGCCAACAAAATTCTTTATCGAGTTGCTTGGTCATAAATACCGTAAAAGGGTAGTTTTTTTCTTGTATTTTATGTTCCGAAATAAAACACCATACTCAGCTGCTTCCGTGTTTTTTTTATATCTTCACCGCAAGGCAATACTTATTTATGATCTCTATGATAAATACAAACAAAAAAAAAAAAACCCTATCTAGATATAATGATAAAAAATATTTTATTAGATGTACACACACATATCCAATAATATAACTAAGTATTACATACGTATATGTTACATTAAAAAAAAACGAATTTATTTTCGTACAACAATTTATCCAAACGTATAATGTAGAAAGATGATCGATAAATTATATTCGATGATAAAATATAAAATATTATGTTATATTCGATAAATTAAAACTATTATTACATATTTATTAATGATTTCAACAATCCGTCAAAAAGGCAAAAAAAAAAAAAAAATATTAAATTATAATTTAATTGATTGCGGGGAAAGCTTATTAATGCACGCGCATTTTATTGAATGACACTTCGATACAAAACGACATAAATATTTAAGTGTCAATAATAATTTTTATTTCAAGTTTGGACATTTTTATTTGATTTGATTTAGATTGTTTTATTTTTATTGTACTCGTGTACTAAGCTGTTTATATTCGAACATTTTTTTGTTTTTTTTATTTTATTTATATTTATAACAAAATCTATAACATAAAATGAAAAATTGGATTTGGTTAAAATTTATATTGCTCGATTATTTTTGTTTTTTAGCACTATAAATTCGGTGTACGAGTACATGGCTACAATTTTAATCTACAAACACAAATCAAATTGTGTAATCTAGATGCTTGTGCTGCTTTTTTTTTTTTTGTATTCACAATTTATTTATATATGTACATACTAAATATTTTAATAATTTATTATTTTTAAATGAATAATTTTTATTAGTAGCGTTGAAAATATAAATAAACAATTTTTATATTTATTTTTTTTTCATTTCATTCGTTTTGATGGATCAGTGATTATGTGGTTTAAATTATAATATATATTTATATGATAATAATAATTTTTGTTTTTAGTTCATATTTTACAAAAAATAAAAATAGGAATAAAAGTTATATTTATTTGTACATAATTAAAAAAATATTTATATGTTTTTATTTCAATTATTTCAATATTATGTTAATTTAAAAATTAAAATAACACAATTTTTATTTATAAATATTAAAAATAAAATATACATACGTACATATGTATATTAATAAATAATTTATTTTAACAAAATTATTAATAATTTAATTTATATTTTTATTTATTTTCGTTTTACTAATTTTAATGAATATATGCTTTAGGGTATGTATATGTAACTAAAAAAAATTTAAATTAACAAAAAATGTTTGATTAATTTATATTTATTTATAGATACATGCAGAATATGTTGCAGTTTTTTTAATTAATTTTAATGGATAAATTACACATGCGAAACATTAATTAATTCATTAAAATTAACACACTTTTTTGTATGTGATTTTTTGCTATGCTATTTTTGGTAACAATTAAAAAAAATTATATTGCAATTAAGCTTTTCATTTGCGGGTAAATAATGTTTAACATATACATTTTTTATTGTGTTAATTTACTATCAAAAGTTGATGATTTTAAAATAACTTTAATGAAAAAGTCCTGAAATTCAAACCAAAAAACAAACCAACTAGGAAAACCACACAAGTATGAAAAACGTCCAATATATATGGTACCGTAAGGAAAACAAATTAACTTATTGACAAAACTGTGATCCCTTCTGGATTTTAACCGTGACCGATTAGTGACTTGCCGATTACTAAATTTCTTATTCGAGTCAAAGATTATGACCAATGTATGGATTTATGGATTATAATAACAACAAAACAACGAATACATAACGCCTTTTGGTTAAATAATCAACGTGCTTTAAAGTGCTTTAATTATTGTCACTTGAGGGCCTTTCTTAGGATATTGGCAACAACAACAATTCATTTTAGTGCAATTTAAATTGCTTATAACGATATACTTTTAATAATTTAATCGTTGTTTATTTCCAGATTGTTCGAAATTTTGAAAGCATATAAAGCTCTTAAACATAACAAAATACAATAAATTTTTTTTTTTTTTTTTTAAATGTTGCCAATGGCTTTATTCTTGAATCTTTCAACATAAGAAACTAACAAGAAGTAATCAAATCTTAAGCTAAAAATTATTACATATTTTAAGTCTTAACCAATGTTAATACTTATTGTTAGGGCTCACAATTTAATTAATTTAGACTACACTTATATGTATATATCGAATTAAATTTACAGGTTCACAGGTTCATTAGTTCGAGTGGATCTGTTCTTCTCAGACGTCTAAATCGCGGCTGTTTTAGTATCTCCCTGGCCAATTCGTTGGGATGTGCTTCTAGTTTTGAATAATATTTCGAACTGAATTCTTTAATTGTTTCTTTAACGGTTTTAATCCCAAGGTCGTGATGTATATTACTATTTCGAGTGTACCAAGGAGCATTGGTGATACTGCGAAGTATTTTCGCTTGGGTTCGTTGCAGGAGTTCTCTGTTTGAAGCGCTGGTGGATCCCCATAACTGAATACCATAAGTCCATATGGGTTTGATTATCGCTTTGTACAGTAAAACTTTATTGGCTAATGACAACTGAGATTTTCTTCCCATCAGCCAATACATTTTGGAAAATGTAATTTTTATTTGGTTGCGCTTTGTTTCAATATGATTTTTCCACGTTAACCTTCTATCCAGATGCAAACCTAAGTATTTTACCTTCGTTTGTTGAGGAATATTTTTATCGTTTAATTTCACTGGTGGGCAGGTGCGTTTGTTTAGCGTGAATGTGACGTGAGTTGATTTGTTTTCGTTCACTTTAATTCGCCATGCCTTTAGCCAGTCCGCGACCTTGTTTAAATGATTCTGTAATTCCTTTGAGGCAATTTCAGGATTAGTGTGAGACACCAGGATGGCAGTGTCATCGGCAAATGTTGATATTATCACTTTGTTGGTTACAGGTATATCAGCTGTGTACAACAAGTATAATATTGGTCCTAGAACGCTACCTTGCGGGACACCTGCATTAATATCATTTAAGCAAGTAGTTGCACTGTTTTGTTTGACCATGTATTGCCTTTGAAGAAGATAGTTTCCCAGAACTGAGTGAAATTTTTTCGGTAGAAGCTCCTTAATTTTGTAAATTAGTCCATCGTGCCAAACTTTATCAAAAGCTTGGGCGATATCCAAAAAGGCAGCAGCACAATATTTCTTTTCCTCGAAGGTGATTTTGATTGCATTTACAATCCTGTGTACTTGCTCTGTAGTACCATGTTGGTTTCGGAACCCAAATTGATGGTCTGGAATAACGCTCCGTTCTTCTAATATTGGTTTCAATTTCATTAGTAACATTTTTTCAAATAGCTTTGAGATTGTGGGCAGCATGCTTATTGGACGATATGATGAGATTTGCGTTTCTTTTTTCCCTGGCTTATGTATCATTGTGATCAAAGATATCTTCCATTTTTGAGGAATATAACTGGTTCGCATGACCGCGTTGAATATAAATGTTATTAGTTTTATGCATTTATCCGGCAATTCCCTTATCATTTTTCCAGTAATAAGATCATGTCCTGGTGCCTTTTTCGGGCTTATGCAAGTTTTAATTGTATTCTTAACTTTCTTCCAGTTATACTTTATAGGTTTGTAGGATAAACCATCATCCGTTGGCTGGGGTAGCACAAAATAATTATCTTCTTCGTGTGGGACGAATACTGTTGCTAGATGAGCAGCAAAAGCATTGGCTTTTTCTTCATCACTTCTCGCCCAATTTCCAGTTGGTAGTCTAATCGGTGGATTCGAATTTGTTGGCCTTTTTAAATTTTTTGTTGCCTTCCACAAGGAATAATCTGTCCTCTCGGTTGCCGAAAGATCACTTAAGTAGTTCTTTACGCGCTGGTTTTCTTCTTCGCTCAAAGCAAATCTTAGGGCCTTAATAGCTCGATTTAATTTCCACTTCAATAACGGTGATTTTGTTTGCTGCCATTGACGGCGAATCTTTCGCTTTTCCTGGATTAGTTCCTGTATATTATGTGACAGTTTATTAACTTTTTCCGAACTACATATGCCGGGTGTAGCCCTTTTAGCAGATAATGTCATGACATCTTTTAGATTTTCTGCCGCCGCATCAATATCAGCTGGTGTGATCAGAGGAATATTAAGTAGACACTTTTGTTCGACTAACCTCCTATATTGATCCCAATTAGTTTTTTTGTTTGTAAGACGGTTCGGTATTTCGTTCCTTAGGATATCAGTACTCAATGTTACTATTACCGGTGAGTGATCAGAAGACAGATCATAGCAATTAGTGGCCTTAGCATATGTACGTGGAATCCCCTTAGTTACACAAAAATCAATTAGATCAGGAGTTTTCTTTTTATCCGTGGGCCAGTAAGTTGGGTTACCGGCAGATAAATAATCCAGGGACTGTTCCTCTATGGCATCATAAAGTTGTTTACCTTTCGGCGAAGTTAATCTGGAACCCCAATGAGTATGTTTAGCGTTGTAATCACCGCCCGCAAGAAATTTATTACCCAGCTGGCTGAAATAATCCAAGAACTGGAGTTTTTTTATAGCATGTTTTGGAGGGCAGTACACTGCTGATATGACGCAGTTTCCAGACCACTCCTGCAAACAAATGCTCGTTGATTGTATATGTTCTTTCTCATATTTTGTAAGTTCGTAGTGTTTTAATCTTCGCTTAATCAATACAGCAGTGCCTCCATGCGCTTTATCATCTGGGTGCTTGGTGTCATAAATAGAGCACCCATTAATTTTGAAATAGCTATTTTTGGTGAAGCGTGTTTCTGATATTAACATTATGTCGATATTGTGTTCAGTGAGGAATGCATGTACCTCCGATTTATGGTGTGTTAGGCCGTTTGCATTCCATATGGCTATTTTGATGATGGTCATTTTTGGCTTTTTACGACTATCTGCATCAGCGTGCTCATATTCTGCATCATTAGATCCATGGTTCTCTTCATCATCGCCATGAAGCTTTGCATCATATTAGTCAATTTGTTTAAAGCTGTTGTGATGTTTCCCTCTTCACTTGCTTGCACCTTAGGAGCGGTACCTTTGAGAACACTTGCGTATGAAACCCCTTGGTTCACGCTGCCGTTTTCAGTTGCGCACTGATTTTCATTTCGAGCGTTTCTGTTTACAATTTCTGGCCGTGCTTCTTTTCTAACTGAAGAATGAAGATTAAGGATTCGCTGCTCTGCTCGCTGCTTTGGATTTATTCTCCTTTACAATTCCAGATAAATTGGACACCCTCTATAATTAGCTGTGTGACTTCCATCGCAGTTGCTGCATTTTCTCACTGATGCTTCATTTTTTGCTTTATTGCAAACCTTTGAATTATGGAGTTCACCACATATAACACAAACATCGTTCAAAGTGCAATAGGCTCTAGTGTGGTTATATTCTTGGCACTTAACGCATTGTACCGGCCCATTTCTTTTCCTGGGTTCCTCAATGGTAACCCTTCTGTGCAATAGATATTTTAGGTCAAATATTGCATGGTTGCCTTTAACCTTTTTATTGTCTGGTTCTAATTCCAGACGAAACAATGGCTGAGGAACCTTCTCCCGATTAAAAATATTGGTAATAGTTTTGCACTGGAAACCTTTTTCAGTGAGAGCAGCTTGAATTTCGTTTGCATCCACGTAACTCTCTATTCCTTTTAAGATGACAACCAATCCTTTTTGGCTCTTTAGTTGATAAGTGTAGTAATGTTTACCAACTTGGTCAAAATGTTTAATTAATGCTCTGTAAGCATCAATATTGAGCGGTTGAATTTTTGTTTCTTTTATATTTCCTCTTTTGATCCCGGAAATATAAAATGCACCTTCAGTGATAAACTCGATCGTTTTAGCAAGTTCTCTATTTGATTCTTCCCTCAAATAGATTGGTGGTGGCTTCTCAGCTTTTGAAGTTTTTTCGGGCGGCGGCTCGTCAACAACCAAGCAAGAATACCTATTACCATGCGTTAATTCAACGCTAGCTAGCTTAGTGAATTTATTCGCGCTTGCACTGGCCGCTGATCTAGGGCTTCTTCTTCGTTTTGATGTGACAGTAATATACCGGTCTATTCCCGTTTGCACTAAACACTGACCTACATCACTGTTTATTTTATTGTCATCTGATGTCGATGCACTCTCATTGTTTTTTTTATTGTCAATATTTGGCGACGATGCACTTTTATTTTCGTTATGGTTCAACACACCAATGTTATTTAAATTAATAATTTCACTTTGATTTAAATTGCCTGGTAAGGTAATTTTTTGAACATTTAAAGTTTGTTGTCGCTTTGGACTATGCTGCACTTTTGTATTTTTATTAAAAATATCTGAGGTCGTGACGTTCGGTGGCAAATCGCTTGCGGACATCGCTGTCTGCTGATTTTGCCCAGCCTTTTTTACTTGAGGCGGAGATGAGAACATCACGATTTCACTTATTTTTCACATCACAAAATTTAAAAAAAAAAAAAAAAAAAAAATGATTTAAACTGCTGATTCAACTTTTTACACAAGTAATAAGTAAATTATTTAAATGTTTACTCGGTGGTAGCAAAATTGCAACTGAAAATATACCTAATGAGATGTTAAAATATAATAAATAAGTCAACTTTGACCAAACGTGGCATAAGAGATAACCTCAACTTGGAAAACCACAAATCTCCAAAATTTAATTAAATTTGACAACAACCACTTTTCACAATGGTTTATTTCAAAATTTAAGGTAAAATGTAAATTTCCAATAAATGCTAGAGTCAGAAACCGAATTACTCAAAGTGTTATTTAATAATATAATCGTTGTCTGTTTCGAGGTTATTCTAAATTTTAAAGACTAATGAAGCACTTTAACTCAAGAAAATGTAATAAGAAGGCTATACTTTGACTAAATGTGGCACAAGAGTTAACCTAAACTTCGAAAATCACAAGAATTTAAAATTTTAATAAATTTGACAACAACACAAACAGTTTTTAGGATTTTGATAACAACAACACCTCAACTGACTTATTTCAACATTTAATGTAAATTGCATATTTGGAATAGGAAGCAAACTGAGGAGATTTGCAAACTAGGAAGTTTGTTACGACTTACTAGTCGTTACATGCGTTTGGAAATATTACGTAGCAATACACTATTATACTAGACATGGTAGTACACGCAATTGACAATTTTTATCGGACTGTACAGATGGATGGAGCAAGTGTTATTGTAATGGTAAGCTATTGTTTCGAATAAATTTTGATGTTGGAGAGTTTTTTTTTTGACAAAAAAAAAATTACGCAAGGGGGTAGTCAGTGAAGAGATTGCAAACCGAAATGGTCAAAAAAATTAGAAATAAAAATAATTGTTAGCGGAGCTAAGTCTAAAATTTTAAGTTTGAAAAAAGAAAATAAAGATCTTTTATACATAGCTTGTACGGTTAAGGACTATAGTTTAAATTAAGTTTAATTAAGTGAACGTTTTAATTTTAATACACGTGTGGTACTATAGTGGTACTCTAAAGCCCCGTTTTAAAACGGCGATTCAGTTTGTTTAGTGGTGGTTTTTGGTTGTGTTCGTACAAACTTAGAAACATTAATAAATCGTTAAGAAAGAGGGAATTCGATTAAAAGTACTAAAACAAATAAACAATGATAGTTAAGTTAATTAAGTGAAGTAAATAGTATACAGTAAATCATAAATAGGTTACCTAATTACCTATACACTAAAATGATTAAACCGGAATCAAAAGTTCGGTCAAAACGGTCAAAACATTAACGGGACGAAATAATACACAGAATAACGACAGTGTTAATATATAAGTGCGATTAAAATTTTAACATATTAAAACCTTATTGAATAATAAAAGATAAATTAATAATAAATAAATAAGTTAATTAATAAGTAAATAAATTGAAATAATAAATATATAAAATTAATAAACAAAAACATTAATAAAACATACGCTAAAATCAATAAGAACAGTGAAAATTATAATCGTACTTGAATACTCGTAAAGGCGAGGAAACGCATTAATTTCAACACGCGGTGTGTTTTGAGTGTGCTATAAACAGAACGTTTGTTGTACAAAATAAAAACGATACATTCGATTTGCACAAAAATCACAAGATTTTTTTTGGTGTAAATTTAAAAATTGTGAATGCTGTTACATACGGATGATCTACATACATTCAACATACATCAAACCAGCTAAGAATTTTGTTTTACATTTTATTTTATTATTACATATTTAAATTTATAAATATTTATATTAAGTATATTTGACCTACATTATATTAATTAGTTAAGTTTAGTTAGTTGGGGTATTTATTAATACATATTTAGGGTAGCTAGTTAGATAGTAGTTACTTTATTAATTACTTGTATAGTACACATACCTTCATTGGAAGGATTGAAATATAAAAATTAAAAATTAATTATGTGTAAACGCAAAACAAATTGAATCAGTAAAATTAATTCAGTGTGCTAAATTCAGGCTTCTTGTTGTTGTCTTTAATTGAAGTAGTGGAGTTTGTGTTATAAAATGAAATTTTTATTTTCCGCTGTCGAGTGTTTCGCATTTTGTTATTTCGGTTGTGCAATTTCAGATGAGTGAATTATAATTTGTTGAGTTGAGAATGGGGTAAAGCTCACGTGAATATGTTGGGTAGGTAGAATGAATGGTAGCTGGTTCCCTGTTTTACTTCTTATTATTTATTTTATACGGTCATTACAGATCTTTTCACGTTTCGGTAACCCCACGCCATAAGCTCCTGAGTTTTAGCCAGTGCAATTGACCGTTATACCGAAACCTCTGTATCGATATTTTTTGTCTGTAAACAATTCTTAAAAGAATTATTTCAAGTTCTCAAACCGAAGAACTTAAAGCTTTATTTAAAATAATTCAATCGTTGGCTGTTTCGAGCTGATTTTGAAAAGCACTCAGCTCATTAATCTAAGAAATTACATTAACTAGGCTCTCTTTGACTAAACGTGGCGTAAGCTTTTAACTTAACATCACATTCTATTGTCAACATCCGTCGAGTACAGACGTTCACAGAGCAAAACAAATTTAAAATAAAACAAATAAATAATATAAAGTGAATCAGTGCAACCCAAAAGTAATTAGCGCAATTTTGCGCATTACATAATATATTCATATATATCAAAATATACCTGTTTCAAGGTTGTGGAATAATAATGGAAAGTTTAAGGCAAAATACGGCGAGGGTACAGTTCCAGAAGACGGATCCAAAGCCAAATGATTTAGAAATGATGAAATTTGTGCTCAACGTGGGATTAACCAGTAAAGAGGTACATACACTGTATCAAGATTTGTACGATCGGTGTATCTACATTAAATTCAATAATGAACAAACATACCAACAATTTCTATTGGAAAAAAGTTCATTAATCTTCACCTATAATAATGGAACAACAACAGAAGTTACTGTGAAGGGTACAAGTGGGATAATGCGATATGTGCGTGTATTTAATCTACCACCAGAAATTACTGAAAAAACGTTGTGTGAGGCCATGCAACGGTTTGGAAATATATTGTCAACAAGACGAGAAAAATTTGCTGCAAACTCCCTATTACCAGTATTTTCGGGTGTGAGAGGTGTATACATTGAAATTGAACGCGAAATTCCGCAATTTATATACGTCCAAAATATAAAAGCAAGAATTTTCTATGATGGAATGAGAGAGAGGTGTTTTAAATGCGGCGAAGACACTCATAAAAAACAAGATTGTCCGTTATTGTGCAATAACACCAACGAGTTGCCACTACAACAACAAGCACAACAACAAACAATAACAACGCAAGAAACAGATGAACAACATTTACAAACGCAACGACAATCAGAACACGCACAACAAACAAGCACGTTCGATAAAAATACGGTTCAAGCTACTACCAATCAAGAACCTGTTAAATATAGTGATGTTGCGAAAATCAACATGCTACACACAAAATAAAATTGAAAATATCAAAAAAATGATTAATTTAAAAGACCACAATAACAAAGAGAGAACAACAGAAACTGATTCATCTTGTATGGACACGGAAGCTGAAGATGTGTCGGTAAACAAAAATGTAAATAAACGAGGTCGACCGTACAAAAAAACTCGCTATACTAGTACAAAAAACCGTATAGCTTTTATTGATCAGTACAACAATACAGCGTTGAGCAAGGACGCAAATAATGACAATTTTATGGCACCACTACCTCCAATAAAACCAGATTAAATAATATTCAACAATTACAAAAATAAAAAATGATTTTATACATGAACGAAAATGGACATCAACGCGCAGCATAAAACAACAAAATGCAACATTTATTACTGAAGGATGCAACAACAACATTTTATATGCAACAAAATTTATTTATTTTTTAAATTTATTTTTGTTAAACTAATGGATTCTCCCTGCACATATTTTAATTAGTATGTATAAATTGTTATTTGAATGAATGTGAGACATGAGTGAAAGAATTATTGTTGGCCAGATAAACATACAAAGTTTTTACGCAAAGAAAAGTATGTTGGAAAATTATCTGGCCAAGAATAAAGTGAATGTGATGCTTATAAGCGAAACGTGGGAAAGAATGAACAAGACGTTAAATGTGAGAGGGTACAGATTTCTTTCCAAACCAAGAAATGATGGTTATGGTGGAGTGGCTATAATGTACGCCAGAAATATAACGCTCAAAGAGGTTCAGTTACCCGCTTTTGAGGTGATTGAAGCAATAGCCGCCTCAACAACGAATTTGGAAAGAAATCTGTTACTAGTGAGCGTGTATGTAACCCAGGTTCGTGATGAAGATGAAAGGAAAAAAGCCTTGAGTGATTTTAAAAAATTGTTTGAGTGGGTGAAAGATAAAAGTGACCTGATTGTATGTGGAGATATGAATGCGCATGCGAGAATGTGGGGTTGTTTAGACAATTGTGCAAGAGGAAAACAGTTGGCTGACCTGATTCAAGACTCCGATATGGTGCTCTTGAATGATGGAAGGCCAACTAGAATGGCGAATGTGGGAGGCACGGCCAGCGCAATAGATTTGTCTATGACAACTATTGAACTGGCCTGCCGGGTCACTTGGAATGTTGAAGAAGAGAATTTGGGTGGTGATCATTTCATGATCAAAATGATCATGAATGATAATCGAGTGTTTAGGAAAAAACGTGAATTAATGAATAATAGGAAATGAGTGAATCAAATGAATGAGATTCTCGGAGAAAATGAAATAAATCAAAGCCAGTTAGAGAGTGAAGTTGAACGGGTAAATAAATTGTGTACAAAAATTGTGGATATGAAAGAGATTAATGTGAATGGTTGGTGGAACAATGAAGTTCAATACTGGTATGAAAGAAAGCGAATAGCCTTGCGTGAATTTAATAGGAATAAGAGTAGTGAGAATAAGATTATGTATGGTAAAATGAATGGAAAATTGAAAAAGGCTATTCGCAGAGCAAAAAGGAAAAGTTGGCGGGAATATGTGTCCCAAATGACACATAGAACCACAACTAAGGATGTATGGAGTTTGTTTAATAGGGTGAATGGTAAACATTTTAATGTAAGCAATGTGGTATGTGAGAACAGAGAAAAAGGTGAAGAATTTATGAGAATGATATTGAATGTAAGCAATGAATTGAATGTAATAAATAAAGTTGATAGAATGAGTAGAAATGAAAGAATGGATTGTCAGTATGAATGGGGAGAGTTCCTGAGAGTGTTAGATAGATCAAAATCTACCACTCCAGGGACGAACCGAGTAAGTTATAAGATGATTTGGTTGTTGAGTGACTCAGCAAAGCATAATTTGCTTGAGATACTCAACAAAGTGTGGATGGGTTCAAAAACACCGGACAAATGGAAAGAGAGCAGGGTGGTTCCTATCCCTAAACGGGATAGAGATCCAGATGTGGCAACAAATTATCGAGGCATATGTATGTTGAATGTTTTTATAAAAATCTTGAATGGAATGATGAAAGAGCGCATGGAAGATTTTGTGAATGAAAATAATTTGTTGTCATCGACAACATTTGGATTTCGAAAGAACCACTCTGCAATTGAATGTATGGAAAAGGTTGTTTGGGAAGTAAGAAAGGATAATTTGAAAGCTGTTGCGGTATTTTTGGACATCGAAAGAGCTTATGATTATGTGGTTTCGTGGAAATTACAACAAATTCTCTCGAATTTTGGATTTTCACGGAAAGTATGTATGTGGATAAAAGATTTCATGACTGATAGAAAAGTGGTTCTGAATGGAAGTGGTTTTAGGTTGGAGGGAGTTGCAAATACTGGACTTCCGCAAGGAAGTAGAATATCTCCAGCTCTGTTCAACCTATATACCAGCGAGATACACCACATCAATACAGACAATCAAATCGTTCTGCAATTTGCAGATGATTTTGTAGTAATTGGAAAAGGGAGAAGTATTGATGTGGCGGCTCAAAGAGCGCAAAAGGAGGTAGATGATATAATTCAAAAACTTAAAATGTTGAATCTGAGAGTGAATCCTAATAAGTGTGCTTATATGAGTTTCAGAACAAACGTTGCAAATGTTAATATAAGTGTTGATAGTCAAAGTATTGAACAAGTAAATGCGTACAGGTATTTGGGTATTTGGATTGATAGACGTATGAATTTTGGGAAGCATATGAAAATTTTGGCAGATAACTGCAAGGAACGTTTAAATGTGGTTAAACGGGTGAGCAAACCTAAATGGGGCGCTCATCCGAGTGTGACTGACATGTTAAGGAAGGCCCTTATATCCTCCAAAATTGGATATGGTATTAGTGTGTATGGGAATGGTTCGAAAGGGGCTTTTAGCCAATTAATGAAAGTAGAAAATGCATGTGCAAGAGTGGTATTGGGGGGCGATTAACTCAACCCCAATACACACTCTGTGGTCTGAAATGGGTGATTCACCTCTCGATTACAAGAGAGAGTGGATCACAGTGAGAGAGTCGGTGAGAATGATAACTAAGAAAAATGAGTTTTGGAACGAGATGATAGTAAGATTACAAAATAGGGCGGTGTACAAACCGACATATAGAACTAGCATTGCACTTGAAAATTTGAACATGTTTCTGAGTATAGGCAATGCTGGTCCGCAACCCGTTCCTAATAATCTTACTGTATGTTTGAATATGGAGGAATATAATAAGGGAATGAATGAAGTTATCGCAAAAATTATGTTTGGGAAAATCAGTCAGCGGTATGTGCAAGATGATATAGTTTATACAGATGCTAGTGTGAATGAGAATGGAGTGGGTGTTGGTGTATTTATGCCTGGTAGGAATGTGGAAAGGTATTTTAAAGTGGACAAAAGCATCTGTATAATGAACGCTGAACTGATTGGAGTATTTGAAGGAATTAAACTGGCTGTGAATGATGGGCAAAGGAAAATAGTAATATTTTCCGATTCCCAGAGTGGTTTATGTTTGCTGAAATGTGGAGGTGGAAGGTAAGGCAATGTGGATGTTGATTTAATTTTTGAATGTGTTCGAGACTGTCAACGTGATGTGACCATACAATGGATCCCATCACATAGACAGATCGAAGGGAATGAAAGAGCCGATATGTTAGCTAAAAAGGGTACATTGAATGACACGGTTCAGGAGTACGGAAGTAAGGATGCAAGAGATGTACTTCGAATGTTTCAAATGAATCTGTGGAGAAAATGGGAGAGTGAATTTAACGAGAAAAGTCTAACGAAAGGAATGAAGTACAGAGTGCTCCGTGGTACTCCTTTGAGAATTCCGTTCTTTAAGGAGCTCAAAGGAGATACGCGAATGTTGCGAACTGTTGAGAGAATTAGGCTTAACCATGGAAACTGGAAGGAATGCTTGTGGAAACGTCATTTGAGTGAGGACAAAGATTGTGAGTTGTGTGGAAGTGTGGAGGATGTTGAACATCTCATATTGGCTTGTCCCAGATATAGCCAATATAGATCAAAGTTCAACATCCTTCGGAATGCAAGAAATCTAAGTGATTTAATGAATGAGGGTGATTTTTTGGCTTACAAGGAAATGTATGAATTTATTAGGATGAGTGGAATAACAATTTAATACGAAACAAATATTTACTAGCCGATAGAATATGTGAGGGGATAATCCGGTTCTTTTTAAGAGTGAGGAAAATATTATTAAAAATGTAAATTGAATTAAAATATGTAAACAGATAATTATAAATATGATTTTTGGCGATATGGCTCTTGTTTTATGTTGGAGCCAAGCCTAATAAAAAAAAAAAAAAAAAAAAATATAGAAGACAGTTCTGATTAGCTAAATTTTATTTGCTGTATTAGAATGTAGATGTCTCTCTATGTTCAGTATGTTCATTTTGGAAAATAAATTTTCAATTTTCAAGATATTAAAAAAGTTTGAGAAAATTTAAATCATTCTTTTTCAAGTGCATGAACAAACTACATAGTCTAGGATAAAGTTTGAAAATAATTTAATGAAACAAATTATAATCAATAAATAATAATTTATATTTAATATTTAACAAATATCTTTGTAATTGATTTACTAAGTTTTTTTTACTGTAAGTTAAAAGTAAAATTGAATTGGAATTAACTGGTATAATTAGAAACCGAATTACTTGAAGTGTTATATAAGATAATTTAATAGTTGTGAGTTCCGAGCTTATTATAAACTTAAAAACATAAAGCTCATTGTTCTAAGAATATTTATTAGGAAGGCTCTATTTTGACTAAACGTGGCATAAGAATCAAACTTGACATCGAAAATAACAAATCTTATAAATTTTAATAAATTTGACAAGAAGAACGCTTATCCAAGGATTTTGACAACAACAACATTTCCCACTGACTAATTTTCAAAACTAGATGATAAATTGATATTTATGACAAATATTAGAATCAACAGCCGAATAAGTTAAAGTGTTATTTAATATAATTTAATCGTTGTCTTCTTGATCTAATTTTATAAAAAGCTTAAAAGTTCTTTAATTTTAGAAATCACGTCACAAACAAAAAAATAATTTTATAAATCTAAAGAAATCAGGCATGAAGCCTGTCTTGTTTGTATCTTTTGTAGAGTTGTTGTTTTAGTGTCGATTTAAAAACTCCCATAGGTAGGACTTTATTGGATTCCGGTAATTTATTGAATAACTCTTCTATAAAATATACTATTTTGAGTTAATGCAAGTTTAAAGTTTGGCAGACGAAAATTGTTACAATTTCTAGTAGTTCTCTCAGTTGAATGGAAATTAGTAGCTAGGTCAACATTACATCTTATGATACCAAATATGATTTTATATATGGTAAAGATATATTCAAATTCAATAAGCTTGGATACAGGCAGGACTATGTCGCTATATAATTTATTAGATGGTGTCAAGTATGGTAAATTTCTTAATGCTTTTAACGATTTGTTTTGTAATATTTGAAAATCATTTATTAGATATTTACTAGCTGAACCCCAGATCTATGTTAGATAGATAAGGTGCGAATGGATGTAGCTGTAGTATATATAGGCTGTACGACAGGTTTCTAGGAACATATATTTCGCAGTTCGTCTGAGCGCTCCTATAAATGGTGATATTTTTGTTTTTATAGAGTTAATGTGAGTCGTCCAAGATAGCTGTGAATTAATTATAAGACCTAGATATGTGGTAGATTGAAGTCTTTGTTATACATAAAGACTGGTCTGCTATTTCATCGAATATATTAAGTGGCGGCCGTTGTAAATAAAATATTATGAAATGCGATTTATCGGAATTAAGCTTTAATTTACTATTATACAACCAGTTTGTAATGGTTCAAAGTCCGGAAAAAGTTGAAATCAAATATATCATTAATATAAACCAAAAACAAAACTGGTCCTATAATGAATCCTTGCGGAACACCACAGTTTAAAACTAGACTTTTTGATGAAACATTGCCATTCGTGCTATAAGACTTACAACATTGCTGTGGAGTCTGTAAAATACTAGTTTGCATAAGAGAACTTGGTGATCTACACAGTCAAATGCTTCTGTTAGATCTAGAAATGAACAACTAGTAATTTTTTGATCTTCCATATGCCCATATAGGGTTTCAACTAAATTTAAAGTAGCTAACATTGTACTTTTTGCCTTACAAAAACCAAATTGATTTTTATATATTATTTTATGATGCTCATTCAGGTAATTAATTAGTCTAGCATGGATAACTCGTTCGAAAGTTTTACTCATTATTGGTAGAACCGATATTGGTCTATAGTTCTCAACTGAAAATTTATCACCACTTTTAAATATGGGTGTTATTCTAGCCACTTTCATAATTTTAGGAAAATGCTTATTGTCAATCCATTTATTAATTGATTTTGTTAATAACGGTGTTAAAATGGTGTCCAATTTCTTAACTTGTCCAGCATTAATTTGATCGTTACCACTAGACACATTTGAGTCTAAATTTATCAATTATACTTTGGATTTCAGTTTCATTTGTATGTTCTAGTGAATATAACGTAGTTTTTATTTTGCGGGCCGGTTCACAATAAAGAAAGGTAGGTGGATAGTCTTTAGTAATATTAGTACCAACATTATTAAAAAATTCTACAAATTGCTTAGCAGCAAGCAGTGGTTCATTTGTTACTACATACATCCATAATTTTTAGCTCAATCCAAGGTGGTTCAGTAAATCCGGAGTTTGTAAGTATTTGATGTCTAAGCTTCCACATTGATTTAGGATGGTCCATATTTTTTTTTATATTCCCGAGTGAAATACTGCTTTTTATAAAATTTATTGCGTGTCTTGAATAATGTATTAAGTTCCCTTAACGTTTGGATAGTTTTTATGTAATTTATAAACGTTATCTCTTGAGCTCGCTATTTTTTTAAGCTCTGTATTAAACCACTGTTTCCTGTATGAGTTTATTTTTAGGTTAGAAATAATATGAATTGTAAATGTTTTAATAGGGCATGTCAAACTTTCATACAGGCTTTCTAAATCAATAAAAGAATTTGAGTTATCTATGGTATATTCATAGATTTTTTAGATATCACAAATTGTGTAAAAAGATACCGATGGTCACTTAGATCTGTTTTTCCATAGAGAATATAAAACGATTTTTTAAATGTTGATGGTACATGGTTGTATGGCAACTTCCCTGTATTCGGGTAGCAGCAGACCATTTATTTGTAGTATAGATTTGTAATTACATATTTGTGATTCAGAAACGTTTAGTAAATTCAAATTAAAGTCTCCAATTATGATCGTATTTCTGTGTTTTGAGATAATTTTGTTAAAGGCAATTAAAAAACCACTAATTGAAGTGTGGGGCGGTTTGTAAATACGTGTAAAATTGTGTTGAAATTCGATACTTGTATGAACAAAAACGGAATTCCCACCACCTTCTCTATGATCTCTAGTACTATGAAAGGAATTATATTGGGATAGGTTATAAAATTTTGTTTTTAAATGGCTTAAAAATGTTTCAGTTAAAACAACAACATCGACTTGTTGCTTCAGTGAGTGTAATAGATACTCAAGACTATTAATTTTATTTTTTAAGTGATTTATAAGTGACAAAACCTGATATGTTTAATGGTTAAATGTTTCTAAAGACAAAAAATGCTTGTTTTTATTTCAATTATTTGTCATACTTAAATAATTATTGATTTTGCTATAGTAATAATTAGTTTTATAATTTGAATTTTATTAAAAGATTTTGTATGATGAATTCAAATTCAGAAATTAATTTCAGTAATGGTTGCCCTAAAACAAGGATAATTTAATGTTTATAATTCAATATATAATTCAAAAATAAAGTTCAATGTTTGGAATTGATCACTGTTTCATCAGTAATAAATACAGTAAAATAAAAAAAAAATATTTAAAAGGTGATAACTCGAGTTATACCCTTTTACGTATTATTTCAAATTCGAAATCTCCGTATTCGATTTCATATCATATTAATTTTTTGTAAAATTCTGGCAACTATAAGTAACCGTAATAAGCGTTTACAAAAAGCAGAATTTTAAAAACTCATACGATTTTGAGTAACTCTTAATTTTAAAAACGTTTTCCTGAACAATGCGAATTTTTGAGTTATCACTATTTGCCACAGACTGCGGAAAGAAACAAAAAGTGTACTGTTTACCAGGTCAGCTGTTTTTGTTGTTCAATTTTAGCTACGTCATTTAATGAGAAGACGAAACCAACAATAACAAATTTTTTTTGTTTTTTTTATCATTTCTAATTGTTTTTTGAACATTTGCATGTTCACAGATGATAATTTTTCACGGATACTTATCACAGCTGGTAATTTCGCATATTGTGGGTAAATTTGTTTCACCTGCAGAGGTCCATTACTTCTTACTGAGGACATAAATGCATCTTTTGATACTTTTTCTTTAAAAGTTAAACAAAATTATTTCATTGTGCCACTGCCACTACGTCCTCTACGCTTGAACGTAATTTTTTTTAGGTAATGTGATTCAATATTTTTCAGGTTGAAATTAAAAATTTTGCAATTTCTCTCCAGGCACACCATAACTTGGCGTTACATTCCTCCATAAGCACCTCACTTTGGAGGAATCTGGGAATCGGTTATTAAGTCCGCAAAGTTTCATCTAAAACTAGTAATAGGAGACTCTACTCTAACTACGGAAGAAATGATGACATTACTTGTCGAAATCGAAAGCATATTAAATTCACGGCCTCTGTGTGTAGTATCGTCAGATGATATAGATATTCTCACTCCTTCCCATTTTTTAATTGGATAAGCGGGAACCAGTGCCATCAAGATGGCAGATGATTCAGAGTACAGATAGACAAAAAATAAATATAACATTTGAAATTATTTTAGAAAAGGAAGTTACGATTGTAGATATTAATTTTTATTTTACACATATAAGTGATTTGGCTACTTCACCTCAGATCACAGCGGTTGGCCTCTATTTTAATTTGCCCAGATCAAATGAGCATAAATACTTAATTCTACCGGATTGAGAAACGCGACCAGTGTAATTTCGTTTTGACTAGGTATAATACTTATTTGACAAAAAAAATCTGAAATCAAGCTGAAAATAGAAATAGTGGGTGTGTCGGTGACCAATTTTAATCGATGAATCCAAATATCTCTTAAAATAAGCCGGCTAGAAAAAAAAAATTGGTCAGACAAAAATTATCAAGGACAAAGGGGTCGTTTATCTTTACTAACAACCTTGACCTTCAGCATAATTTTCAAGGTCATCCTAAAGCTAATATTTTTCAAAATTGGAAAACCCTATTTTTGACACCCGGCTCGATAAGAGCTGGAAATTTCACGTTCGACATAATATTTCAAAGTTGGTTATTGTGATCTTGAGAAGGTCAAATCAAGGTAGAAACAATGCAAAAGTGTCAATGAAATTGATTTAAACGTCAATTTTCCAGGTGAGTTCAAAGTCAAGGTGATTTTTAAACGGAAAGCTCTATTTTGACACGAGATTTGAAGTTTATTACTACGACCTTGAGAAGGTCAAATCAAGGTTAAATATTTAAAAATTACTCAGATGCTGTTAATTTATATTTGTGAGCTTTTTATGGATGATAAATGACCTTTGTGAAGTTAGCTCAAAATTCTATCCCCAGAAACTTAAAAAGTAGCATATCGTAATATGTACCTATAATAAAGGTGACTATTGTGACATTTTATTTAGCTTTAATACGAATCAAAAAAGATAATAATTACTTGAAACAGTAAAAGAAAGGCAAATGAAACAGAACAAAAATGGTAGATGGTAGATAGTAGTAAATTAGTATAGTTTAGTATATTAGTAAACATCGAAATTAATATCCTTTTTTCTCTTTCATATCATGTCATAAATACAATTTTTGTAAAACCGGGTCATTTAATAATTATACTGTATTTCGCTCTCAGCGCCGAAAAATATTACTGTTTACTGATAAAGGCAACATTGGTTATATTGGTACTTGGCAACGTTGGTACTAATAAAGGCAAACATTAGTTTATTGCATTTATTGTAAACATTTTAAAAATTTTGTAGGTCGGTGGGCTGTGATATAGTCTCTTGAAATCAGAAAATATTTGTTGGCCGGCTTAGAAGATTATGGAATTACAAAGAGAGCCCACCCATCGACATACAAACATTAGGCTATCCTCTATCAAATTCCATAATCATACGAGTCGGCCAACAAATATTTTATAATTTCGAAGGCTATATCACAGACCAGCGACATACAAAAATTCTGAAATGTTTACAACAAATACAATAAACCATCCTCTATCTAATTCAATAATCATCTAAACCGGTCAACAGATATTTTCTGATTTAAAGGACTATATCAGAGCCCACGCATCGACATACAAAAATTCTAAAGTCTTTACAACAAATGCATAAAAATATCCTCTATCTAATTCCATAATAACATGAGCCAGCCAACAGATATTTTCTGACTACAATGGACTATATGACAGCCCACCGACATATAAAAATTCTATAAAAATCGCAACAAATGATTAAACCATCCTCTATCTAATTCCATAATCATCTGCGCCGGCCAACAAATATTTTCTGATTTCAAGGGACTACGAGTATATCACAGCCCACCAACATACAAAAATTCTAAAAAGTTTACAACAAATGCATTAAACCATCCTCTGCCTAATTCCATAATCACCTGCACCGGCCAAAAAATATCTTCTGACGTCATCTTCTATCTAATTCCATAATCATATCACACTATATCACAAAATTTTACAAAAAATGCAATTACATCTTACAAAATATATTTCATACCGTTTAAATTGGATTTTACAAAACAGGGTAGCAAGAAATTTATTTTTTCTTCTGTTACAATTCACAAATATATCGCGATAGCAATATTTTTCAGGGCTGAGAGTAAAACTGTACAATCATTAAGTAACTATCAATATCTAAATATAGTATCATGACAACGTATTGTGTTTGGTAATAGAATTTTGGGCTAACTTCACAAAAAAATATTAAAAACTTTCGTGATAGCAGGATTTTCAGAGCTGAGAGTAAAAAGTGTCACCTTAGTACTATTTAGTGTTACCAACGCATTTTTCGGGGATAAAAATTGGGCTAACTTCACATACATTGATAAATATTTGGCGGCACCTCCAATAGTAGAAAAGCTTCAAAATATTCGAATACCTTGTCCTTTCACTAGAACGTAGCAAGTTCTGTTTCCTTTGGGGCTGCTTGATTATCGTGAATGATATTTACCTAATCTCGAGTAAGTCAATTTTTTCACTGTACAAAATTTATACCTTTGTGGGATTTATAACGCGTGAAAAATATTTTCATAAAGTTTGGATTTTTTATTTTTATTTGTTTTTTAGATTTGGTCCTTTTTCTATTTTATCACTTTGTTAGGATTTTATTTTTGGATCGTGATGCACAACCGTTCTCGACGGTGGAATTTTAATGAAAATTGTCCGGTTTTACAAAAAAACGTTATCATGAACACCGCTATCGTGGTAAATTTCCGTCAAAAATCATCTTGTAGATATTAGTTGACAGATAGCGAGTTTTCGTTAAAGAAAATGTGAAGAAATTTGCAAACCAAAAATTGCTTAATCACAAAAATTAATTTGCAAATGTTTATCTATTAAAAATCCTTTATGAATTTAATGGTCGATCTAATGTCTGATTTTATGAATGAGTTGCATCATATGCTGACAAAAAAATCAAATAAAACGTAAAATAAAATTTTAAGTCAATCAGGCACACAGGACACCTGAGGGGTGGAGTGCGAACATCCAAAGAGGATAAACGTGTTTTTTCTATCCTCTTCAAAAATTTAATTTAATTTAATTTTCTTTTCTTTTTATTTTTGTTTCTTATGTACTGATATGTATATACTTTATATACATATGTATATACATTTTAATTTTAAATTTTAAATTTAATTCTAATTAAATTCAAGTTTAGTGTAATGTGTAGTGAAAATAATTAAACTAAAGTGTAATTTTGGAAAATGCAATCCACCGGGATGCATTTGTCAGGGAACGTTTTTTTATTTTTGTAGATAGAAAAATTAAAAGTGCATGATTTGATATTTTGTGGATTGTAAATACAATCAAATTTCAATTTTTAAGTACTAAAGTTTAATATTTAGATAGTATTGAAATAAATTTTAAATTATGGTATATAAAATAAGTCGCAATAAATTTGGTATTAGATTTTAATTTTAAGACACTAATACATACTTATAATTTAGTATATAAAAGGGCCATAAATATGTTTGTGTACTATGTAGCTGTGTCGTTTTCTATTTGCACGATTTCTGTGAAGGAAGTGTGCGTGGTTTTGTTGGTTTTTGTATTATAAAGTACAAACAACAACGAGAAAGAGAATCTTTACGTTGGTTTTGATACAGCATTCTCAAGTAATTTACTGTTGTGTGAAATGGGCACTAATACATCCATACAACTTGATTCATATATGGTAGGATCAACAATATGGTTGTACAGCTGCTTGTTCGCTCTTTACACGGATTCTGTTAAGGAAATGTAATATATTTTGTAGGTTTGTGTATTATAACGCACAAACAACAACAAAAAGAGAATTTTTTGCGTTACATAGTTTAAGTGTGTTTATATATACTATAAGGCCTACTAATCCGCACATGAAAGATGGTAGAAAATATTTATCGTCAATGTGTGTTGGTGGTTTTAGTATGTTTTTGGTTTTAGTATATAGGATTTTGTTACTTGAATGCAGGTGTATTAATCTCTTTGTGTTTTTGTGTACTCACGAAACAACTATGATATTAGCTGTATTTTGTTGAGAAATTTACAACAACAATTGCACGTGACAGGAATTAAATAATTCGAGCAAAAAATTTGAATTATTTAATTCGAGCTCGAACAAATAAAATACGTAACTGCTTGAATGAAAAACCGAAGAAATACCAACATAGAATATAAAAATTAAATCGAAAAAATATTTCGCGGCTTGTTCTATTGAGAAAAAGATAACTCCAAAATAATTCGAATTAATTTTTTCTCAACAAAATGCAGCTATTATTGAAATCATGTATTGTGTAAGCGCAGTGGAATTTGTATATTCGACTCAAATAGGATTTTTATATTTCAAGTTTATTTACCTCGTCCGCAAGTTTTTATTGTTTATCTTCTTATCGGCTTTTCGGACACAAATATATTATATTGGTATATATTGGCATTCACAAAATTTTGATTAGTTAATCATAATCAAAAATTAAGAGGCCACCTATTTAATATATCTACACAAAAAAGCAGAAATATCAGATTTCCCATACCCTAACCCCAAGAGTTATACAAAGTGTACCAACTCTGAACAAAATAAGAACTTTCCTTGAGCTCATTGTATTGGTAGTTTGGTTTCGTACTGAAAAGTTTGGACTACTCATCAGGTAGCTACGACCAAACTACAAAAATAAAATTCATACTTAACACCAAGAGTATCAAGTATGAACGTATAGATTTAGCGAATTAAGTTCACTAAATCCAAAAAACAAACTCAAGGAAAACCCCCATCTGTATGTGTATGATGCCTTACACAATTAAATTTCAAGTTTATTTACCTCGTCCGCAAGTTTTTATTGTTTATCTTCTTATCGGCTTTTCGGACACAAATATATTATATTGGTATATATTGGCATTCACAAAATTTTGATTAGTTAATCATAATCAAAAATTAAGAGGCCACCTATTTAATATATCTACACAAAAAAGCAGAAATATCAGATTTCCCATACCCTAACCCCAAGAGTTATACAAAGTGTACCAACTCTGAACAAAATAAGAACTTTCCTTGAGCTCATTGTATTGGTAGTTTGGTTTCGTACTGAAAAGTTTGGACTACTCATCAGGTAGCTACGACCAAACTTCAAAAATAAAATTCATACTTAACACCAAGAGTATCAAGTATGAACGTATAGATTTAGCGAATTAAGTTCACTAAATCCAAAAAACAAACTCAAGGAAAACCCCCATCTGTATGTGTATGATACCTTACACAATTAAATTTCAAGTTTATTTACCTCGTCCGCAAGTTTTTATTGTTTATCTTCTTATCGGCTTTTCGGACACAAATATATTATATTGGTATATATTGGCATTCACAAAATTTTGATTAGTTAATCATAATCAAAAATTAAGAGGCCACCTATTTAATATATCTACACAAAAAAGCAGAAATATCAGATTTCCCATACCCTAACCCCAAGAGTTATACAAAGTGTACCAACTCTGAACAAAATAAGAACTTTCCTTGAGCTCATTGTATTGGTAGTTTGGTTTCGTACTGAAAAGTTTGGACTACTCATCAGGTAGCTACGACCAAACTACAAAAATAAAATTCATACTTAACACCAAGAGTATCAAGTATGAACGTATAGATTTAGCGAATTAAGTTCACTAAATCCAAAAAACAAACTCAAGGAAAACCCCCATCTGTATGTGTATGATGCCTTACACAATTAAATTTCAAGTTTATTTACCTCGTCCGCAAGTTTTTATTGTTTATCTTCTTATCGGCTTTTCGGACACAAATATATTATATTGGTATATATTGGCATTCACAAAATTTTGATTAGTTAATCATAATCAAAAATTAAGAGGCCACCTATTTAATATATCTACACAAAAAAGCAGAAATATCAGATTTCCCATACCCTAACCCCAAGAGTTATACAAAGTGTACCAACTCTGAACAAAATAAGAACTTTCCTTGAGCTCATTGTATTGGTAGTTTGGTTTCGTACTGAAAAGTTTGGACTACTCATCAGGTAGCTACGACCAAACTACAAAAATAAAATTCATAC
This sequence comes from Tipula vernalis, assembly GCA_958295665.1. Lineage (NCBI taxonomy): Eukaryota > Metazoa > Arthropoda > Insecta > Diptera > Tipulidae > Tipula > Tipula vernalis. The sequence continues at coordinate 103,264,997 of OY282558.1, read as the reverse complement.
TTAACACCAAGAGTATCAAGTATGAACGTATAGATTTAGCGAATTAAGTTCACTAAATCCAAAAAACAAACTCAAGGAAAACCCCCATCTGTATGTGTATGATGCCTTACACAATTAAATTTCAAGTTTATTTACCTCGTCCGCAAGTTTTTATTGTTTATCTTCTTATCGGCTTTTCGGACACAAATATATTATATTGGTATATATTGGCATTCACAAAATTTTGATTAGTTAATCATAATCAAAAATTAAGAGGCCACCTATTTAATATATCTACACAAAAAAGCAGAAATATCAGATTTCCCATACCCTAACCCCAAGAGTTATACAAAGTGTACCAACTCTGAACAAAATAAGAACTTTCCTTGAGCTCATTGTATTGGTAGTTTGGTTTCGTACTGAAAAGTTTGGACTACTCATCAGGTAGCTACGACCAAACTACAAAAATAAAATTCATACTTAACTCGATACTCTTGGTGTTAAGTATGAATTTTATTTTTGTAGTTTGGTCGTAGCTACCTGATGAGTAGTCCAAACTTTTCAGTACGAAACCAAACTACCAATACAATGAGCTCAAGGAAAGTTCTTATTTTGTTCAGAGTTGGTACACTTTGTATAACTCTTGGGGTTAGGGTATGGGAAATCTGATATTTCTGCTTTTTTGTGTAGATATATTAAATAGGTGGCCTCTTAATTTTTGATTATGATTAACTAATCAAAATTTTGTGAATGCCAATATATACCAATATAATATATTTGTGTCCGAAAAGCCGATAAGAAGATAAACAATAAAAACTTGCGGACGAGGTAAATAAACTTGAAATTTAATTGTGTAAGGCATCATACACATACAGATGGGGGTTTTCCTTGAGTTTGTTTTTTGGATTTAGTGAACTTAATTCGCTAAATCTATACGTTCATACTTGATACTCTTGGTGTTAAGTATGAATTTTATTTTTGTAGTTTGGTCGTAGCTACCTGATGAGTAGTCCAAACTTTTCAGTACGAAACCAAACTACCAATACAATGAGCTCAAGGAAAGTTCTTATTTTGTTCAGAGTTGGTACACTTTGTATAACTCTTGGGGTTAGGGTATGGGAAATCTGATATTTCTGCTTTTTTGTGTAGATATATTAAATAGGTGGCCTCTTAATTTTTGATTATGATTAACTAATCAAAATTTTGTGAATGCCAATATATACCAATATAATATATTTGTGTCCGAAAAGCCGATAAGAAGATAAACAGGATTTTTATACTTTGTATAATCGAATTGGTTTGAGTCGAATTGGAATTGGGAGCTGTCTTATACAATTCATTTGAACGGTTTATTTAGATAGGATTAATAAATTTTTTTACAGGGTATTACATAATGAATCAAATTGTTTTCTAATTAATTTAATTATTATTATAAATTATAAATTGTCTAAATAAATAAATAAATAGATAAATGAAATGCGAATTTAGAAATGTTGGTTTAAATTAAGTTAAGATTTGATTTTTGAGTTTAATGGTTGTCTTAATGGATTTATTGAAATTTAGATGGTGGGATGTACACATAATCGTCATAATTACGTCTGACACATCGATACATTTTTAAGAAAGTAAGGGTTAATTTTCATTGCATTTATTTATTTATTTATTATTTATTGTTTTATTTACTTTGCATGCTTGATTTGGCAGGGAATGAGATCCTTGAACTGAGTTAAAATTTTGGATATACATATTTGTATTTATTTATTAATAAAGAGATACATTTCTGAATTATTGATTAGGTTCAGGTTTTTGGTGGCGGTGATCTCTTCAATTGGTAAATGATGCTAATTGGATTTTTATTTAGGTAGTCTAATATTTTATAAGTTTTATTTTTGGGTTGCGAAAATGACTAAGTTGAAGCAAATCAATTGAATATGTACACTATCAGACATAAATATTTGGATGACATCCGGGATTAATCATTGGAGCTGATTTTGGGGTAGCTGGTTTTGCTACTCGTGCAAATTACCGCTCAGTCGACTTAGTTAAAGTCGTGGGCGTTTACAACGTTGCTTATTTGTGTTGATTTGGTTTCAATAAATTTCTTTTTTTGAAACTGATGCTACCGTTTGATATTACATATTGTAGGGATTTATTTTGATAAGTTTCTTGTCGTTGCAATTATCAAAAATTATCTTCTGCTAAAATCAATCACTTTATTGGTATTTAATTGTAATTTATATTAATGTTGCTATTTCGATAAATATTTATGTATATAGATTGAAATATTATACTAATTAAATGAATAGCATCGTACATTATCTAGGATAAGGGAAATTCCCTTTTATATGATATTGTAAACTGCATTGCATTGCAAAATTATTTGAGGTATTGATGAAAATATTTCAATACTTCTTGTCAGTTTAATTTAATTTAATTATATCAAAGTGTCATAGTTTGTTCGGGTATTTTTGTCTGATGATCCAGTTGATATTAAGTATATATAATTATATATAATTGTTAGATCGTCTCCAAGCTACAGAAATATTGGTGAATTCTCGCTCAACATCCAGAAACTTCAAGCAGCAGTTATGTAGCGTAGAAAATGTATTGTTCTTGTGTTATCTATTTTATTTTATTTATCACTAACTAATTTATATAAGTTAATTTCTATTAATTATGTAGTAAAGCAATTTAATTTTGAGGGATACCTGGGAAACTCTAATTGTGTTTTATTAGTAAATATCATATATAGGTACATGTAGTACTTAACTAAATTATTGATATTCTAGACTTTTTTGCGTAGTATTATGATCAATGTTTAAATTATATTATATACTTTTATATATAAATAATTAATTTCTACATTATTAATTTCCTTTTTCTAGATTTGTAGGAAATTGCCAATTAATTTAAATTTAATAGTTTGGTTAAATATAACTTTCAACTTTTATTTTTAAATCTAGTTGCAGTAGGTAAACAATTAATTAACTATTTACAGGAGAATGGTAACTAATGGAACAAGTGCTGTGAATTTAAATTATAACTTAACAATTTAAAATTTTTAAACATTCTTTTGGAATTTTAGCTTAGAAGTGGGGGAGTTTACATAGGCAATTTCATAAAATGTTAATTTTTGTAATACTTCTATGTAATATATTGTGTTTTGCTCATTAATATATAATAATTAATTTAGATTAAAAATATTTAAAGGTTTCTCTTCCTTAATTTGCTAATAAATAATTCAATTTTCAGAATATAACATAGTTCCAGAATCAATCTTTCATATGGAGATTAAATTAATCCTGAAATTCAGAATTAGCTTTAATATTATGGTGATTTATTAATTAAAATTAGTTTTCAGAATTGCCTGGGAAATTATATATTGATTTTATTTGTTCATTCTTGATATACTACTTATAGTACTAACTGAATTATTGATGATTTTAGGCTGTTGTGGTGCTGTAACATTATCATTTTTAAATTATTTATTATAAATTTTATAAAATAATTGAATTTTTAATTATTTATTCTCTTTTTCTTGATCGGTAGGAAATTTCTGATTAGTTTTAAGTAAAATTTTATGTTTAAAATAGTTGTTAACGTTCATTTTAATTCATGTTGCAGTACGTAATAATTAATTAATTAGATATAGAAGGACCATGAAAAATGAAATAAGCGCGGTTTTTGTAATCTTAGCTTAGTAATTTTAAATTTTTCTTAAATATTTTATCAGGTAAATTAATGAACGGCGGACAGGGGAAATTACAACATTAATAATTTTATGTCTTGATTTAAATTTAGGGAGCCTTGAGTATCCGGCCCTGGATTTCAGAGAAATGATAATCTAATAATATAGTTAGATTGTGCTGTCTTGTGCTAATCTATTTATTATATATTGTACTAATAATTTACTAACTATCGATCACTTTGGTCTCTGTAACCGGGTCGTGTCTGGCCCAGCTAATAATCCTATCCTATCCTTCGGTTTTGTTATATGTACATGGGTGTACTGTGTGTGCCCGGGAGTCCAGGAGATCCTGCTATAATGCTTGGCCGTACACTCTCAATCAATAAAATGTTAATTTTTTGTAATGTGTAATATATTCTGTTTTGTCCATTAATATATTTTAATTAATTTAGTTTTAAAATACTTAAAGGGATCTCTTTTTATTTAAACATAGTTCTAGAATTAATCATTATTATAGGGATCAAAATTAATCCCGAATTTCAAATTTAAATTTTAGTTTGAATCAACCCTCCAAGATTAATAAGTAGTGAATAAGCTGTAGTTTAGAAATTGTGTTGTCCTGTGCTAACTATTTTTACTATATAATTACTAACAATTTATTCTTATCCTTCGGCTGGGGATGGATAAGTGGGTGTACGAGGTGTGCTCGGGAATACTGAAGATCCTGTTATAATAATTATTTATTTAAGTAATAAAATTTGTTATTATGATGTTTATTAATTAAATTTAGTTTTCAGAGTCGTCTGAGAATTTGTATGTTAATTTTATTTGTTGATTCTTAATATACTTATAGTACCTAATTGATTTATTGAATTATTAATAAATCTATGTATTGTGGTGCTGTAATATTATCATGTTAATCATTTTATATAAATTTTATAAAATAATTGAATTCATAATTATATATTTTCTTTTCTTAATCGGTAGGAAATTTCTGATTAGTTTTAAGTAAAATTTTATGTTTAAACGGTTTAATGTTTATGTTAATTCTTGTTGCAGTAAGTAATAATTTTTAATTGGATATAAAAGGACCATTAATAAGGAAATAAGCGCTGTTATTTTAAAGGTTTATTAAATATTTTATCAGGTAAATTAATGAAAGACGGACAAGGATGAAATTACAACATTAATAATTAATACTTTTTAAGCCCTGTTTTAGATTTAGGATTTAGGGAGTCCTGAGTATCCGGCCCTGGATTCCAGAGAAATAATCATCTAATAATGTAGTGAGATTGTGCTGTCTTGTGCTAACCTATTTATTATATATTGTACTAATAATTTACTAACTATCTATCGCATTGGTGTCTGTAACCGGGTCGAGTCTGTCCCAACTAATAATCCTATCCAATCCTTCGGTTTTGTTATATGTGTACGGATATACGGCATGGGCCCGGAAGTTTGGGAGATCCTGCTATGATGTTAGGTCGTACACTCATAATAAATCATGAAAGTTTAATTTCAACTTTATTTTATTTAAATGTATTCTTATTTTGTTATAATGATGTTTTTTATAATACAGTAGAATCCGTTTATACCAAACCATGTATATAACGAACAAAAGCTTATAATGATCATATAGTTTTGTCATATAGTTGTGTGCCTTGAATTTGCACGAACACTTATTTTTTCTTATACACTACAAACAAAGAACTACGTTTATAAACGTAAACGAATATTTGATTAAAACGAACACCCGGCTATAGTGAACAAAATTGTGTCCCTTGAGTGTTCGCTATAAGCGAGTTCTACTGTAATTGTAATTATAATTATAATTTTAGCTTAGTAATTTTAGATTTTCTTAATTATTTTATCAGGTAAATTAATGAAAGGCGAACAGGGGGAAATTACAACATTAATAATTTTTAATTTAGGTTTAGGGAGTCCTGAGTATCCGGCCCTGGATTCCAGAGAAAAGATCATCTAAAAATGTAGTTAGATTGTGTTGTCTTTTGTGCCGTCTATTTACTAACTATCGATCGCATTGGTGTCTGTAACCGGGTCGAGTCTGTCCCAACTAATAATCCTATCCTATCCTTCGGTTTTGTTATGTGTAAACGGGTGTACGGTGTGTGCCCAGGAGTCCGGGAGACTTGCTATAATGCTTGGCCGTACACTCACAATCAATCAATCAATCAATCAATCAGGCACACAGGACACCTGATTAATAATGATGACGGGCAACAGCCTCTATTGAGAACCATTTTATAGCAAATATAAATAAATTTTCCAAGTCAATCGTAAAGAAACACAAGTTTGTTAGTTTTATTTATTATTTTAGCAACATATAGCAACTTAAAAAATTGAACACCGCACAAAAATTTCCTCAATACTTTTACCGACCGGATTTCATGATACGATTCTTTTTCCAGTTGTTTTTGCCAGCGGTGACATTTTATAAACGACCGGCATTTAAAACCGGATTTTATGATCCCATCCCTGTTCTCACACTTTGCAATTAAGTTTACCAAATTTGATATGGAGTAGTTTAATCAAGAGTTTGCTAGGTGTAAAATTGTTCACAGTGTAACAATTATTTTGTAGTTAATTAATCATTCTACACTATTTACAAAATGTATGCATGCTGGCGTAATTACAAAGAAATGTAATTTAATTTCTTTCATCATGTATGTACATACCTACATGCTTACACAGTATTGTACTGACACACCTACACATACATTTTCTATTTATTTGTGTATCTGTTTGTGTAAATAAAGCTCATCAATCTAAATTAAAAATGTTTAATAAATATAAAATAAAATAAAAAAAAATATTTTTCAACGACACCCAGGGAAAAGTAAAAAAATCTGTCGTTAATATAAACTAATTATAATCTCTTTTGATAAATTAAAAAATAAAAATTATAGAAAATAAAAATTAAATTAAGTTTTAATTGAATTTTTAAATAGAATTATCTAATTAGTAATTTTATAAAATAAAATTATATTTGTGTAAAAGACAAATCAGATCGCAAAGAAGTAGTGAAGAATGGTTTGACGAAAAAGCTCAAAAAAAAAAAAAAAGTTTTGCATTTTTTTATATATTTCATTTTAATTTTATTTATTTATGTTTGTTAATTTATACAAATACACAACAGTGTTAAAATTACGATACAAAACTGAGAATTTTTTTTTATTTTTTTTTTTGTTGTTTTATGTCTGGTTGGATAAATAAAATTAAAACATGCATGAATCTAATTTACTTAAAAATTAGATGAGAAAATAAAAATTAACACGTATTTAATTTAATAATCTATTTCAAAAATGTTTTACAAATATTTAAGGAATATCTAATTTTACTTAATTAATCCAATTATAATTATTTTCGGTTTTTTTTCTTAGAAATTTATTCAACCTAATTTTTATCCTTATTTATACGATATTTGGTATATGTATGTGTGTATAGTATGTATAGATGATATACATATAAAATTTAAATTTTAAATTAATTTTTGGAAAATAATTTTTTTATGCGGCGTATGTTTAGTTTTTAGGTTGTATTGTTTTAGTGTTTTAAATTTGGTAATTAAGTAGGTGTAATTGATTTGGGTTATATTGATTTTGGAATCTATATTGGTTGTGGGAGGGGTGAGAAAGAAATAGAAATTAGTTTAATTACAAAATGTAAAAATAATTTTCCCTTGTCAGAATTAGTGTTTGATTAATTTAACAAACTGTATAATTATGTTTTTAACAGATTTGGAATTTTTTTTTGTACTATTTGATCGCTTCTTTGACAAAAGGATTACGCCCCTATACCTATATGTTTGTATATTGGTAACTAATAGATAGTTGAAATTTTTTCGACAAAATAATCCAAATTCGGTTACGAAGAGATCTTCAAACCTGCAATGGCATCGTGTAACTGAAAATAAATTACTTATAGCCTAATAAATTTAAAAGGTTGTTGCGGCTTTGGCAAATATACACAAAATTGAAGTAATTAATTGTGGTTAATTTAAAGTAAACAAGTTTTCAAGCGTTCCAGCATGCGAAATACAATTTTACAGCAGCATGTTAATCAAACGTTCAATGTTGATATTGGACTAATTTTAGATTCTAAAGCTCGTTGGAAATATGCTCACAGATATTTCTGAAATAATGCTTAAATATGTTTGTGCTGCTTTATTACCCTTACAAGTAGCAGTGGAAGCTTTGGGACGAAAAGACGCTACAATAATAACGGCCCAAGCCATTCAATTCATTGAAGAATAGGTCGCTAGAACGTAGAATTTTTAATTCAATATCTTTGGCGAAGTATTTAAAAGACCCAAAATCAAAATCCCTCACTCAATCGGGAGTTTCTCTGCCATATTCGTCAAAAACAGAAATACTTAATTTTGGCAAGCGGTTATTGGAGAGACAGTTTCGAATAGAATAAGAAAGTAAGCTGGATAGAGAGGATAGTGAGCTTAACATAACAAATATGAAAACCACAAGAAGTCGTTAATGTTAACACTTTTAGAATAAATGATGCCATTTTTTCGAAGCAACCGGGAAAAGAACAACCAACTTAGAATTATTTTTCAATGCCTTACTTACAGTTAAGCTAACTACAACCGACTCAGGCGTCTTATTAATTTTTGTAATAAAAAATGAATTTTTATATCTGAATTGGAATTTTAAAAAAAAACACTAAGTTTTTAGTGAACTGTAGCGGCTCACTCATCAAGTACATACATTTGTTTACCGCCACAGAATCACATATATCAGCGCTCACTCGTATCATACATTCATATTACAACCGCAACCGCTCGAACATCGATCACTGCCCTTCTTCAATTCATTTTAACTTTTACAGTGTATTGCAAATAAACCAATAAGCAAGAAAAACCAAATAATTCATTTACTTTTGTTCATCGTTTCAAAACTTCGTTTCGGACAATCGTATTTCGTGCTCGCTACAAGAAACATCCAATTTTTGGATGACGCGTAAAAACAGTGGTGAAAAATATTAAAACCAAATGTTAGTAAAATCTTAGTGAAAATACAGTGAGATTTGTGTCATAAACGGTGTTCAAATCAATCGCCTTATTTATTAACAAGTAGAAATAAATATTGTCAATTAAACATTAAATAAGTGGCGTTTCAATTAATTTACCCAAACGCCATAGAACTAACACTATAAGTGCGATTTTATTATAGAATCAATTTTTTGCTTTAAAAATACGGTCTTAACCGGTTAACCGGGTTTTAGATTGAAAAAAACCGTAAAACCGTTTTTTACAAAAAACACGTTTTTTCCAAAATCTAGTCACGCATTTTGATATATAGAAAATTGTTCAAAGTATAATTGCAAATTTGTTAACATTCGTAGCTTTTTAAAAATCAACTGTGCCAGAAATGCGAATTTAAACGCACATTTTTTAAAAAGTCCATTTTTGGATAAAAAAAAATTCACTAAAATCATTGAAATAATTGAAATTTGACAAAACCAAATTAATAAATCGATAAATGTGGTTAATTAAAGTATAAATTGACATAAAACAGATGTATAAAAAATGCAAATGAAAACTACATCGTATGTAGTTTTTTTAAATGTGCCTTCAGTAAATGCAAATTTTCCATTTCGTACGCACCCAAACTTTCAAAAAGAAACATCGAATATCAAAAACTTAAAAAATATTGATTATGTAATATAAAATAATTTTATTTAGATCCAATGGAAGGCTGTGTTACATAATAATACAAAACTTGAAAAGGATTTAAAATAATTTACATTAATTTGTAATACAGAAATTACATTAAATTTAAGTGTAACATTCTATTAGAAGGTAAAACAAGTTGTAGAAGAACCGTCAATCAACAGCATTTAAATTTATCGAATACTACATTAATAAAATATTTTAGAAGTATTAAATTTTAAAGCAAGTTGCATTAAAAGTTGAGTAATTGCATTTGGTCTAAGTTTTTGTTGCCTTGAGGCGGGTCGAAATCTCAGAGAACAGATTACTTCACTTCATAGCAGTGTTACCATATTGTAAGTTTAAACTTAATTTGCAAGTTTTTTTGTAGCCAAAAAGTTTTTAAGTTTTTTTCAAAAAAATTAAGTTTTTTTTTATTGAATTCCAAATAATCAGTTTTTATAGAATTATTTTAAAAAACATAATAATAAATCAGTTTTTACATAAAAAAAAAAATTTTTTGAACTGTTATACGATTTAGAAATGATATATAAATCTGAATACGAATACGAATTTCGAAAAAATTGCCAACAATTTTTGATTGAACTTTGTAACCAGCTCTTAAAGAGGTTCGACTTTAACAACCAACTCTTGGTCGTTATTAATTCTATATCCCCAGGTAGTGTTATAAATCGGGAAAATGGTACGATTTCGAATTTGTGCAAGATGTTTCCAAATTTGGTAGCTTCAAATGAGTACCAAGATATAGATGACGAATGGCGTGAAGTACGGAGGATATATATCCATAATTATTTACTAAGTGAGCATGACGACATAGAATCTTTTTGGACTAATATATTTTTAATTAAACGTGGTGATGGAACTACAGCTTTTCCAAAATTGCAAAAGCTCATAATGGCACTTTTAACCATTCCCATTTCAACCGCGAATGTAGAAAGAATATTTTCTCAAATTAATCTCAATAAAAATAAAGTAAGGAATAAATTAGATGAAACCTCTTTAAGTGGTATTCTGTTATCAAAAGATTATATGTCGAAACGAGGTAATACTTGTGTTAGTTTTGAACACAAACCAGAAGTGCTAAAAATTATTCAGATGCACCATGTATGAAAAATAGAAAATGACGAATTCTCGAATCAAAATCTTGAATTTTGACAATTTTTTTTAATTTTGTGATATTATTTAACTGAAATGTAATTATAAAGGCTGAATTTGTGAAAAAATAAATAAAAAGTTTTTTTCTTGGAAATTAAGTTTTTTTTTTGGTCACATTTAAGTTTTTTTTTTGGGTCGGTCTGGTAACACTGCTTCATAGTCGCCTAAGGTAATAAATTATAAATTAAGAATTGAAAAGGTTACATTTAATATAATAGACATTTTCGAATACAGAAAACCCAATTATTTTATTTATCATTTAGTCAGTTTGATTTAGCGAATTTTATATCAGTAAAGCAAAATTTATTATTCATATTTTCATTTAAGTCCGCTTATTTTAGCGAATTTTAGGTTGGTCTAATTTTTTTAATTTGAGCAGGTTGCTTTAAAATGTTTAATAATTTTACTAAAATATTTTTGAATGCAAATACTGCCTTAGAAATCTTCATAATTGCATTAAAACTCATCTTAATGCAATTATTACTTTACAATTTAATAATAACTTATATTACATGAGTCATAATGTATGGAGCATTTCGAGGATATGCCGCTTATTGTAGTTCGACTCACGTTCAAAAATGTCAACATTGTTTATGTCAATAGTGTGTGAGGTTGAGCGTTAGATGGGCAGATAACGCACTTATATTTTCCTCGATATTACTGAATTTCTGTAAATATTTAGTCGCATATACATGCAAGTCTTAATATATTGCTTCTTTTGACCAACATATGAACAACCACACTCGCAAATAACTTTGTAGACTAGGTTACTTAAAAGTTCTTTGTTAATTTTATGTTTAAGTTGCGAAAAGATTGACCTTTGCAAACCCTGGTTCAAGCGGCCCACTACCTTGAAATGATATTTATTTAAATATTTTTAATTTTGTAAATCAATGCTACTAAGGTTTAGTTGATCCCTACACTAGAACTACCAACCCGTCAAAATAACGAATTGTACATTTAATGATTTCAATTTTTTTAATTATTATATTAATATTTTTTTGGAAGTTTAAGATGAATTTTAACATAGTTACAAGTCATCACAGATTCCCACAAAAATATTAACATAATAATTAAAAAAATTGAATTCAATAAATATAACCGGTCATTTTGATCGGTCGGCAGTTCTAGTGTTAAATAGACTTCCATAAGTGGGATTTTGAACCGTTTTATTGATGACAGATTTTATAATATTTAAAGGGTAACTATTATTAATCAAGGTTTGGATAAGCAGTCGAATATTTCAATTATGGAAAATATTGTTTGATAAAAATAAAATTTTCTTAGTGAGAAGTGTTATAGTGTTGATTTTATACGATTTAGGTAAATGAGAATTATAATTTAGGTAACGGCCGGACCAACTATATTTATGATACTAATCCGTAATCAACGTGCCATCACATTTTTTTATTATTAGCATATCGAGCAAAGGTAATTTATTATATTTTTCATTTTCTAAAGGAAACTTTAAATGTTGATTGAAAGCATTGAATTTACAGGAATCACAGTAGCTATGTCGTCAACATAACGGTAGAAAAACAAAGGCTGAAAATCGAGTGAATCCAGAATATTAGATTCCAAACCCATCCATTACCAAATTCGCTGTAGCCGGGTTAACTAGTGAACCCATAGGTGATCCGAACAACTGCTTGTATTTCTTCGAATTAAAGAAAAATTGGCAATTATTCGAAATCAAATCCAATGCCTCCACGAATTACGCTTTCGTCAACTTGATTTTGAAATTTGTTCTAATTTCACGCCATTTCTTGCTCACCAGTTCGAAAGCCACCTTGCTATCGATACTAGTAAACAAAGAAACCACGTCCAAAGAAATGGTTCTATGTCCAGGAGACACTACTACCTGGCTAATTTTTTCACAAAACACTAGAGAGTTATTAATGGCAGTAGATGATTTCGATAACAAAAGAAGAAAGAGCCTACAAATTACTACCAATGAAACTAACTATAGGTCTATAAGGCACACCAATTTTATGTACCTTAGGTAAACCATACAACCTCGCTAACACTCCGTTATGGTTTTTCAAACAACCTCCTTGTTTTACCCAAACGGTAATCATTCTGTTCAACTTACTCTTTAAGGCTAATGTGGTTTCTTTTGTGAATAGTTGGTACGTTTTACCATTTTTAAGCATAGACTCAATTTTCGTCACATAGTCAACGCGATTAACTTTATCAGTGCTGGTAACTAAAATCTTGGGGTGTTCTTTAACAAATTTTCTGGTTTTTACCACCTGTTTGATCCAACAAGACTCATCTGGATTAAGAAAATTTCTATTATTTGACCAGTTCTTGAAATTAGTTAATATATTCACGAATTCACCTCTAATACGCGATTTCTTTACATCCGTTACATTCCGAGCACATAGGCGACCTTCGACATCAGCTACTATGTATCTCACAAATTGATTCGAAGTATCTTCAACACTCTTCTGTGTCTTAACTTATAACCAATAGATATCTACGTTAAAACTAAACTTATCGAAAAAAATATCTCGATATAGTACTGTTTAAACAGTTAATTTATAACTTCAGATTTTTTATGTGGATAAATGTTTCTATAATTTCCTGGGTAATTATTCCATGAACAAAATATTGTTGTAGTCTGTTAAAAACTTTTGCGCTTAAATTAGAAGTGTTCTTTAGACGTCTGGTTTTGGGAAACACTCGTTGTTTCTAAGTAACCTAGTCTACAAAGTTAACTGCGATTGTGGTTGTTCGTATATTGGTCAAACGAACAATATCTTAAGACTTGCATGTATCAACATAAGTATGATGTGACTAAATATTTACAGAAAGTCGGTAATATCGAGGAAAATATAAGTGCGTTATCTGCCCATCAAGTGCTCACGTTACACACTATTGGCATGGACAATGTTGATATTCTGGAACGTGAGTCGAACTACAATAAGCGGCATATCCTCGAAATGCTCCACATCAAAATGAATCCCGACAAAATTATTCGGCAAAATGATTGTGAATATTTACACGACACCTATAATTTGTTGTATCATTAAATAGCAAATACGGATTTATGGTGGAAATAATGGTCAAAATGGTTTGTTATTTGATTGTTTTACCGGTTATAGACAGCGGGTTTTCATAATTTTAATTTAGAACAATTGCATACTTAACAAAATAACTTTGATTTTTAATGCAATTACACTCAAAAAAAATCATAGTATTATTAACAATATCAGAGTTAAACGTACAATTTTTTTGTTCCTATTCGTCCAACAAAAATTTAAGGTTATTTGGACAAAATTACAAAATACCTGTAAAACTTACAAAAATTGAAATCTTGTAAATGCGACAAATTACATGTTATTTCTACAAATAATTTATTAAAATAAATTTATCGGATATACAATTTTTTTTTTGTATTTAACAAATGATCTGTAAATGTAGAGAATTAGTATAGTAAAATGTACAAAAGTGTTTGTAAAATCATAAAAAGCAATTTTGCATTTAACAAAATATTGTAAATTTGAATGCTGTTATTTCAACAAATATTTGTTACTTGTTAGATCAACAAATAATTTATATATATATATATATATATATATATATATATATATATATACATATATATATATATATATATACATATATATATATATATATATATATATATATATATACACATATATATATATATATATATATATATATATATATATATATATATATATATATATATATATATATATATATATATATATATATATATATATATATATATATATATATATATATATATATATATATATATATATATATATATATATATATATATATATATATATATATATATATATATATATATATATATATATATATATATATATATATATATATATATATATATATATGTATATATATGTATATATCATACTTGCAACAAATGAGATATCGATTTCAACCAATATACAAATGAAACACACATACATTTTTATTATAAATCATAGTTTTATTAATTATTAATCTGCAACTGTTTACCCAAAGAAAACAAAATAAAGAATATATTTATTCGGGACAATTTAAACGGGCAAACAAGAATAAAATTTTGGCGACAAACATTAGCATCAAAATTAATAAATTGGCATTAAATATAATATTTTGGAACAAAACAATGAAAATACAAACAAATAATTTTCAACGTCAAAAAAAATAGTTTAGCGACAAAGAGGTAGCATCAAAAATTAGAAATAAGCAGCAAATATAATATGTGGTTAAATTATTAAGGTTATCCAAAAATATATATTTCAGCATCAAACAAAAAATTTTACCCACAATAAAAAAACACAAAATTTAATTTTCTGTATTTTTTTATACAAATGGCTTTTAGGCTCTTTCCGAAAGTTATACTTAATCATACTTATGACTTATTTGCCGCCAACTGAAATAAGTATGTAAAATTTTTTATAAAACTTAATTAATGCATAATATCACAATGTACATATATGCAATGAAGTTAACAGAATTTTGGTTTTCAGTTTAGATTTTTTTTTTTTTTTGTAAGAACATACTTATTTTAAGTTACCTCGCCAACATACTTATTTAAATAAGTACATATGTCTAAATAAATGAGTATAACTTTCGAAAAGGGCTTTAAAGATGTCGGAAATTCCCAACAAACAATCCACACGGAAACCGGAATGTTTCCAACTTCAAAATCGCATGATGTACCCCCTAAACAGGTAAGCGGCGCTAACTATTATATTCTCAAGTTTTTATTATGCTCTCCGAATATGTTTAATCATTTTTTGGCGTATTTCCCCACCTCATATATTTATTAAGTGGGCGCATGCCAAAAGACTTCGGGTTTTTCGACACGCCTTCTACATTAAAAAGATACATTTTTCTATCTCTTTCGTGTTATATTATAAAAGTTACTAAACATAATACCTACAACAACAAAAAACAAAATTTTTAACTTTTTAGAATATAAACACACTTATTTACTTATATTACTTATTTACTTACTTATTTGTGGAACCTAACTTATTCAACTTAATTTCTTATGGAACACATTATGTTCCACAAATAAGTAAGTAAATAAGTATCGTTTGGAAAACAGCCTAAGGCTGTTTTCGAAACGAACACTTATTTGTGGAACCTAACTTATTCAACTAAGTATCCTATCGAGGTGACTTATTTTCTATCCCTTTCTTACGAAAAAATCGAAATTGCTTGTCATTTTCCCTATGAATATTTTTCTGAGGTAGCGTGATACTGAAACATTTCAAATTGGCTTTTCACGAACACTGAAGTAAAAAATGAATTTTTTCAGATAATTAATTATTTAGAGGTCATCCAAATTCAATACTCTCATTGTTTTATCAAGGTATTATAAGCATATTTTGTTGCAAATAGCAGTGTCCTTAACTCGAAAAAATGGATAACAAATGAATTTTTGTTGTTGCTGTCAAAATAAGTAAGTGAAATCAATTCGAATGATTTTACTTACTTATTTAAGATGGCGTCGAATAAGTATGAAATAAGTATCGGTTTCGAAAACAGCCGTAGTGTAGAATGCGTGTCGAAAAACCTGAAGTCTTTTGGAATGCGCCTACCTTCACACGCACCATAATCAATTACCGATATGGACTTGATAATTAGCTTTCATATGTATGTCTTGTCACACGTATCGAAGATTGCTAATTTGACTGAAGCGCAACTAGTTTCATTTGGAATGTTACAAATTGGTTGTCAAAAATGTATTTGTTAAAAATCAATTACACATTTTTAAAATATGAATTTAATTAAACAAAAATAAATAATTTTTGATAAACGTATCAAATTCAACTAAAAAAATATTAATTAAAATATTAATCAAAATTCCAAAAACATCTATTCTGTTTTGAGATTAATATGTCATTCTTTTCACAGGGTAATTCAGTACCGCAGTGGAGTAGAAAATACCGAATTATAAAGTGTATTTAATAATCCACTTCGGCATTAGATTTGCACATTTCACACGACCATTTTTCGGATTAGGTAATCCAGTTCGGAATTGGATTATGATGCGTGTGAAAGCCACTTATGTGGTTGAAAAAAAAAAAAAAAAAAAATGAAGAGACGCGAAGTCAGGCGTAGAGCGCCGCTAATCTGTTTGGGGTATAAGCTAAATCGATTGGAATGACTTTATTCACTTATTTAAAATAGCGGTAAATAAGTCAATTAGTATCAAATAAGTCATGTTTGGAAAACAGCCTCAATGTTCTATCTTAGGTGTTTTCGGAAATACATCCTGAATAATTTCATGCCAATTTTCGATCAATAAACTTATCTGTCTATTTAAAAACGAATGAGATATCTTCAAGCTAAGGCGTAATAAAACACACCGAGCAGCGACAGCGAGCAGCTATATTCCACTTGTGATAGATTTTCTTTTAATCAACATTTATCTATTAAAATTATCAAAAATTTAAATGTTTTTATAAAAATTGCTTATACTTTTGCTTAACATACGACTATCTATGAATACATAAGCAAATCAACATATATTTAAATTTGCTGCTCGTTGCCACTGCTCGTTGTATTTCACGCCTAATGCCCCACACATATAGACGCCGTTCGAAGCGCCGCTGAAATTAAAATACATGTAGTTTCATATTAGCGAACACACACCGTGCGTTTTTTAATTATATCGGAGAGACCTCGATAAGATACTTATTTGAATATGTTAGGTTCTACTGTTAGGTATTCGTTTAGAAAACAGCCTTAGGCCCTTTCCGAAAGTTATACTTATTTGTGGAACCTAACTAATTCAATGTAATCTCCTATGTAATATGTTGGGTTTCACAAATAACTATAACTTTCGGGAAGGGCATAAGGCTCTTTTCCAATTATTTACTTATTTGGTGGAACCTAACTTAATACATAAGAAATTACATTGAATAAGTTAGGTTCCATCAAACAAGTAGGTAATTGGAAAAGGGTCTAAGGCTGTTTCCCAAACCGATACTTATTTCTGGAACCTAACTTATTCAAACAAGTATGCTGGCGAGGTGACTTATTTCTTATCTCTTTTCTACATACAAATCTAATTGCGATAAATAATATTTGTCAATCTGTCAAAACATCAGAACATAAATTCATTTATTATCAGAACATGATAACCGTGATGTTTGGCTAGAGACAAGAGAGTGATAATGAAAATAAGAATTTGACTGAATTTTAAAATTTTTATTTATTTTAAGAATTAAATTTATTAATTAAATGAATAGAAAAATTTAATTATTTTTTATTTATATTTGTGCACATAATTCGTTGCGGAATTCAGAAGCGGTGGTTTGAAATTGATGATTTTGATCTACATTTGGAACATTATCATCATTTTGAAATTCCTCATCAATATTTATCAAGTCACATCTAAGCAAATATTATGCAGCATGCAGCAAATCGCAATAATAATTTATTGAATTTTTAGTGGTGGTCTCTAGTGAGCGAAGAAAAATACACCTCCACACCGGGTCTTCATTTGCCCAAAAGTTTGCTCAATTGCAATTCTTGCCTTGCTGTGCAGATAGTTGAATTTTTTTTCTCGCTGCGTCAAAGAGCGGTTCTCTGTTAATGGAGTAATGATAGCTATCGGTTCCAATGTTAACTGGTACCCACTATCACCGAGTAAATAGTAGCCTTGTGGCGGATATTTTTTATTGACATAGACATCATTATTCCTTAAAACACGTTGGTCATGAACTGAACTTGGCCATCCAACGTTAAATTTATAAATTTGTGGTCCGCATCACAAATAGCTAAAAAAACAGTTTTTAAATATATATCAACTTATAACTGTATAATTAAAAAAATTTAAACCTTGTAATTGAATACTGTAGTCCAACTTTCTATTTATGTATTCATCATGACGATTAATTGGGCATTTGATTTTTACGTGTGTCCCTTCAATAGCACCTACCGCATTATTAAAAATTGAAGATCCCGCTCGATTTGCGAACTTCGTACCTACATATTCCGAATCAACATGGTTAGGCGGCAATTTTTTTTGGAGTGTATGATGATTTATAAAGCAGTATTTGCATTAAAAAACATTTTTAATAAAACTATTAAACATTACTACCAGTATGCCTTACTCAGCAGCCCTGGGATCTGGCTATGATACAATGGACCAATCATTCATCAATCCGAAATCAAATGATTACAGAAACGTACACTAGAAGAAATAATTCAAATCGGCAAACAACACAATTATCGACCGTTGGCTATTCGTACCCGGGCACGAATTGGAAATTAGAACATAAGCACTCTAACGGAAACATCAAGGTTAGCACAAGTTGAGAAGGAAATGAAGCGGTATAACATAGAAATTCTTGGCCTCAGTGAAGTAAGATGGAAGGATAGTGGAGACATAACAACCAGCGCAGGCAATTATATGTAGATGTTCTCTGGTAGAGTAGACACACACGAACAAGGCATAGGTATACTAACAACGGCTAAAGGGAGGAAATTACTACTCGAATGGAAACCTATAAGTAGCAGGATAAGCGCCTACAGAAGACGCAGTTAACACAACAAAGGATGAATTCTACGAACAATTACAAGCCGCCATATCAAGTACACACCGAAATGACATCAAGATTATCCAAGGAGATTTCAACGCAAAAATTGGAATTGACAACACCATAATGGCGACAATCATGGGTAAGCAGGCACCGGATTCTGATAAGAATAACAATGGAGACAGACTCATCTACTATTGTGTCACAAATCAGCTATTCATAGGCGGCAGTAAATTCCCACACAAGAATATTCATAAATACACCTGGACATCGCCAGATGGCAGAACGAGAAATCAAATTGATCATGTACTGGTAAATAAGAAGTTTCTATCTTCCTTACAAGATGTCAGAGCAATGAGAGGAGCAGATGTACACAGCGATCACCAATTGGTAATAGCAACCTTCAAAATCAAACCAGCTGCTGTGAAAAATGCAAGAACTAATCGGAGAAAATTCAACTTAGATAGATTGACAAACACTGACATAAGAAACACTTTCCATGAAACGATCCAAATCAATCCACCTAATAACGAAACCAGCGCCATATATCAAAAATGGAAAGAACTAGAAGAAGCCTACGTAAAAACTGCTACAAGTGTGCTTGGCTACAAAGACAACACAAGAAAACCATGGATTAGAGATGAAACGTGGAAGAAAATTGAGGAACGCCGCCAACTTAAAACACAACTATACAATCAAAATACGGCGGAAATTCGAAGAAAATATGAGGGCACAGCTAGACAAGTGAAGAAAATGGCAAGGAGTGATCGCAGGAAATATACGGAAGACATTCTCACTACTGCCGGATCAGCGGCAGCAAATGGAAATATGCGCACATTACATCAATGTGTAAGAAAGTTTACCGGAAAATTTACAAATATACCACCCATAAAGGACTCAAATGGACAAGTTATAACTACAGACGACCAACAACTAAATAGATTGAAAGAGTTCTTTGAGAACAACTGCATAGATAGCGAACCAGTTGAGGAGCTTCCAGATGGCAACTATAACAAAACCATGAATACCCAACCACCAACGGAGCGGGAAGTTACAAGTGCCATAAAGAAGCTGAGAAATAACAAAGCCGCTGGAACCGACAACATACCAGCTGAATTACTCAATGTTGACGCATTTACAACCGCAGGAGCACTAACACCACTATTAGTAGAAGTGTGGAATACGGGAAAAATTCCGCAAAAATGGAAAGAGGGCTTAACCATAACGATACCAAAGAAAGGCGACTTAATAGCATAATGAAAGTACTAGCAATGATCATCCTTAAACGAATATCACCAACTGTTAACCAACATATAAGAAACGAACAAGCTGGTTTCAGACCAGGAAGAAGCTGTACAGACCACATTAGCACAGTCCGAATTATCATCGAACAATCCAACGAATGGAACTCACGCGCGCAATCTGGAAAGCACTCTGCGAAATAGGCATTCCGAGGAAAATAACCGAACTCATCCGAGAAATGTACCGGGATGCTGGAAATAGAGTTCAACACAAAGTAAGGCAGAGTGACACATACTACACACAAGGAGTCAGACAAGGATGTGTACTACCTCCACTACTGTTCCTCATAGTACTGGATAGTGTCATGCGCAAGCTAGACATCGCATCACCAAACGGAATCCAGTGGGATCCAATTAGAAGACTCAATGATCTCGACTACGCAGATGATATCTGCCTGCTAACACACAAATACACAGACATACAGCAAAAGTTTTAGAATTTATCAGAAATAGCACAATCAACCAAGACACAAGAGAAGATGTCGAGAAATTCGTATACCTCGGCTGTACTATGTCAAGATCAGGTGGAACGGAAGAAGACATTAACCAACACATCAACAAAGCGAGAAACACGTTCAACATGCTCCATAAGATCTGGAATGCATCCGTCCTGTCAAGAAACACCAAGATACGAATGTTCAATGCCTGTGTAAAATCAGTACTGCTTTATGGCTGTGAAACGTGGAAACATACGCAGAAAATCACAAGAAGGCTCCAAGTATTTGTGAATAAATGCCTTACGCGATTAATGAAATGCTTCTGGCCGAATACCATTACAAATGAAGAACTTCTGCAGCAAACTAACCAAGTGATCATTGAGAATGAGATCAGGAAACGGAAATGGAAATTGATAGGACACACGCTGAGAAAGACACCAAGTAACATAACCAGGATGTCATTGGAATGGAATCCGCAAGGAAAGAGGAAAGTTGGAAGACCAGCAATGATCTGGAGGAGAACGGTGATGACCGAAGCGAAACATTTCGGGAAAACATGGGAGGAGCTAAAGACAACAGCCCCAAATAGAGTTCGATGGTCCAGTCTAGTAGACGCCCCATGCTCCTAAATGGAGATAAAGGAAAAAAAATAAAATTAAACATTTTAAAGCAACCTGCCTGCTCAAATTGAAAAATTACACCAACCTAAAATTTGCTAAAATAACCAGAACTAAATGTATATATGAATAATAAATTCATGCACTTGTTTTGCTTTACTGATATATAATTCGCTAAATCAAACTGACTACATGACAAATAAAATAATTGGGTTTTCTGAATTCGAAAATATCTGTTATGTTAAAGGTAAGCTTTTCAATTTTAAATTTATAATTTATTACCTTAGGCGACTATAAAGTGAAGTAGCTCGCCAATGGAAAGATGAATGTTTGATTTTTTAAAATAAACTGATCTATGAGATTTCGACCCTCATGGCACCAAAAATAAAGACCAAATGCAATTAACTTTTAAAGTAACATCTAGCAAAAGTGTGTGAAATTCGATTTTTCTTTTTAAAAGTTTTGTCACGAATCGCGAGGTTTCTGTTATTTTTGTTTTTGTTATTTTTTTCCAATTTTTTGACGAAGAAAAATAATTTTGAATTAGTTTTTTTTCGGTGTTAGGTTTTAGTGTCCTTAACTAATGGATTAAATGGAATCGGGAAATTTATTTTAATTGTATTTAAATAGTAAGTTAAGAAAATGTGTATTAATTCTTGTTGTTGTTAATTCTTGTTGACGAGAACACGATTTAATCGATTTTAGATTAAGAACTATTTACAGATTCGGCTTAACATCTCAGATACAAAATTTCACTAAAATTCATCGATAATTTTGTGCATTTGGTGCTGAAATACATAATACTATTGGTACGAGTGTATAAAATCGACAAATTAGAAAATCTGATGCTTTAACTTACATACTTCAAATGAACAGGTAGTTAAAAAAAATCGTCAGCTGCATTTTTGAGAAAATATGTTTGGCCTTTTTTTTCCACTGTTCCCAGAAATGTGAAAATGTGGAACAAAATACTTACCCAATATAACTTCGTTATAGTCTATTTGTGAGAGAAACCACATCCTAGCGAAGAAAGGCTATTCGAGATGGATATAATCATGAATATAATTCTTTCATGAACGAATATATGAGTGCCTAGGTCATATGGAAAGAATTCCAGAAAATGAAGTCAGAAAAGTCTTTTTCGTTTTATCTGTAAACACTAACACGGGTTAATCTATCAATAGTTAGGCGTAAGGGCCCACAACACAACCAGCTCCCTTCTGCGCGTATGTTGAGAAAATGTAGCGCCATGACGGTAATATATATGGGCTCTCCAGTCTCAAATAAAATCATAGAAGAAAAATAAACATCCAAAGCCAGTTGTCGCGAAATCGAGAAGAGTATTTATGTAGATGATTTATTGATCTCATCAGACAAGAAAGTGGTCATCAAAATTATACAACACTCCTCACCTAAGTTAGGGACACTCACAATACATAAAGTTATTGGGTGTAGGTTGGAATTCGCAAAACGACGAGTGCTAAGGATTAGGGAGCGAACTATCCTTTCCGAAGCTAGTAGATTATTCTACCCGCTTGGGTGGCTAGCACCTGTTTTTGTCAAAAATAAAATTTCATGGAGACTCTTTAGATTTTAAACTTAAAAGGAATATCGTTTCTCCAAAGTCGACATTCATTGAGCCTGTAGTGCTAGCGAGAATGCGTATGTAGGAGTGGTAGACTTTTAAAATCACCACACCTAGACAGAAGGTGCACATAAAATTAATTAAGGCAAAATGTAAAGTTGCACCAATGAAATAAGTATCGGTAAACCGATTGGAGTTTTGTGGGGCCCTTTTCCTACCCAAAGTGATTGAAAACCTTAAACAAGAGACCAGTATTACCATCAACAATACATATTCCTGTCTTTGATTGGCTTGCTACGCTGTGGGTTCACTGTAAGTTTTTTATTATAGAATCTAAACAGGTATGCCATAACTCGATGTAAAATCGTGAGTGGATGGAATCGAGTGAATATTTCGTAATCTTTCGCTTTTGATTTGGTACAGTACAATGTTTCTGAATTTCTGAGTCAGACGGAGTACAATGTTTCTGAATTTCTGAGTCAAAATTGGGTGGTTTGTCTTAGCCAGCAGTAGAGCATTATATATCTCTAGACGAGGAGTACTCTGATTTTTAAATGGCGTGACTCTTGATTTTGCACATAATATAACCTTACATAATGCCAATTTATGGTATCGGTCATACGGAGATAAATGTCACACCCAAAAGCTTTCTCAGACGCATAAATTGACCCATTGGTCTGCAATATTGTTGGGAATGCGATCACTCCACCCTATCCCTTGAAATGTCCGAGAGGGTTGAAAAGTTGGCTATTTCTGATAAAATGTTTATTTTTGAGTAATGAATAGATAAGGAAATGTGTCATGACTGATCTTAAGAAGTTAATGAAGGATTATTTGATCGAAACTTTCGAGGACGTTCAGCAGATTTGTAAAATGGCATTTTAGTTTTATAATATCACTTAGAGTTGAGGTCCCGCAGTTAAAACATCATCGACATAAATGTCCTAACCTATCACTTTGGCAGCCTATAGACATTTGCCGTCGTCTTCGATAGCAAATTGTTTTAATGTGCGTATTGCTAAAAATGGTGCACTAGCCGTGCCGTATGCTACAGTGTATAATTTAAATGATTGTATATCTTCGGGGTAAATATCGCCGAGTAATATTGCCGAAGGAAGCATAAGCGTACTTACGAAATCCGAGAATAACAGTAAATAGAGTCTGTTGAATTGTAGGACCGACCTACCAAGTTGTAGTTATGAAGACGTTTTTTAGTGCTACGAATTGTCGAAGTGTAGGTTGAGCAGGTGTTCCCAATTCGTTAGGTATTGGGTTTAATAGGAAGCGCCACGGAATATTACCCACATGACAATCTCCTTATATTTTTACAATAGTGCTCCTTAAAAAGCTTCTCTGCCGACGAGTACGTATTTTTGACCGAAACAGTTTCCAACTATGTACTAAAATTGCTCCAGCTGGGATTCGCGGGTTTTCAAACTACACACTTACCGCAAACGAGATAAACTAATTCAGTATTATCAAATGGAGGAAGAGTTGAACCGTTGGTGGCTGATTTTCATTCTAAATATAAGGGTTGATAAGTCGGTTACCTTAAGAAACTTCCGGAAGATATGTCTGTGATCGAAGCAATATACTTAGAAATTGAGATTTGACCTCTGAGTGTTTACAAAGTGTGTAATAATATTTTTTTAAAAACAATTTACCTTAATGGAATGAGACAACGCTTCATATATACATGTACACAAATATATTCTACATAATAAAGTCATTTAATCAGTACGGTAACTGCCTTCATTCCTTATTTATACCAATATAAACAAATAAGCTCATTTTCTTCATCTAACAATTGTTTTATACATATTCCAACATTAGCACACACAGCATTGCAGAAAATTCCAACAATTTCTTACACAATGCTAACCTATTTCTGTCTTATTATTTTGAATGTTTATACGAGAACAAAAAATGTATGCATGCATTGAAAGCGCACAACAAATAACAATAAAAAAAAAGCCAATAAAAAGCACACACCCAACAACAACAAAACTAAGTTCAGTGCATAGATTTTTATCTAATCGAATGTTCATGTATGTTTAGTTATATTCCCATTTCTCGTCTTGAATATACTATATATGTACATATACATAATAGCGACAGACGAAGGAATATATACACAGCATCCAAACAAATATAAGAATTGGAAGTGTTGTGTATTTATTATTCGAACAACATTGTTATTCTATTCATGTTTCGCATATAATCTATAAGATGGCAAACAAGCGCAACATAGTATATTACTATGTACGTACATATATGCGAGTGAGAAAGAGCTTTATACGCTGCTTTCGATTTATGCAATACATATTTTGCTGCCTTACATACCAATACATAAAAATTTGTTGCTTATAATTTTATGTGATCTGATAAGTTTAGACTGTTGCTTTCTATTATACATAAAATTTATTTCACATATTTGGTTGAGTATTTAATGTATTTATGTTTAATGTTTATGTAGGATGACACAATGGGACCGAGATGCTAAAATAAGTTATGACCACTAAAAAAAAAAAAAATATTGGTACTTAATAAATAACTTAATTATTATTTAATAGCCTAAATCCATCCAATTTCTATAAATATCTAATCAAAATCTGATATTGCGCTAATTACTGTTTGGATATAAATTTTCGATTTTTTTTTTTAGTCAACTTCTAATTTAATTTCAACATGATTGATGATAAAATTTACTGTGTGCTGTGTGTATTTCTACTAGGCGTGGGAAGACCGATTCATTTTTATCCTCATGTGGAATGAAAAACTTTTATTTTCCCAACAATTAAATTTGATAAATATTCAATTTCGTATCCGAATCGTAAGCACATGGGTATAGCAAACTCATATATGTATGTATACGTATACAAACATTTCTAATAGTTTAATGTTTTTAATGTGTTTTATTCAATTAAAAAAGTTTAAGATTTAATCATGTTTTAATTGTTCATAAATCCCTATAACAAATTCAAATACACTGAGAGAGAAGAAAAGAGCAACAACAAAAAAAAAACGCTTAAAGCTTTATTCTTATCTTTTTTTTGGTTGCTTTCTTCGTTTAATTATCGAGCATACAGCAAATGCTACGATATCGCATTGTACAATACATAAGAAAATCTCGTAGCTTAAATACTAATTTTATGGACATTTAATTATTTAAGAACATCTCTAGATTTATACAACGGACGAAATAGATTTGGATAAATATTTAGATTAAAATCAAATATTAACTGTAGAATGCTTTAATTATTATATTGTAACATCCATGGAAAGTATAAAATAGGATTATGGTTTTTTGCAATTTTTATTTTTAGTTTTTAGTTTTTAAATAAAACTATAATGTAGTTAACAATTATAACAAAACAAAAAAAAAACAAAAAATATATAAATAGTAAAATAAAAATTAAAACTATAACACTTTTGTTATTGTTTTTGAAATTTTTTTATAAAAAATAAATTGTTATATCTGTATGTAGGTATTTAGTAAAGGATATACAATTTTCATGAAAATCTGATAATTTAATAGAAAACTACAAAAAAATAACGAAAAAATTTAAAAAAAGCATTTATGTGTAATAAATAAGGAATCATGGATTTCGTAATCTAAAACGCAAACATAATATACAAAAATATTGGATACACAAGCTTTTACTTGGTTAAAACCTATATTTATAGTGTTGCCAGTGTACATTTTATAATGGTCGCTGGAATTTGGTGGACAATTTTGAAATTCTCGGTTTGAATTAATAAAATAAAATTATCAAATAAATTACTTCGATTTAGGGTTGCCATATAAAATTTTAGAAAAAGGAATACATTTCTGGAATAAATCGGTACCTATGAGGGTTATGTATACCTATGTATATGGTCACGGGACGTCCTGGTTTGTCCTGACATGTTCTGGTTTTTCAGAAAATTACTGCGGGAACTCCATCTCAAATGAAATGGTCCAAAAATCTTCAGTACATAATTTAATTTATTTAACATTGGAAAATATTTTAAAAGGCTTTTTCCATTGGGTTAATATTTCCGATATAAAATTTCTTTAAAATATCGATAAATGTGTGTTTGCTGGAGGCGGAGGAAATTATCTGGTTCGGCGGTTAAAGGAAAATCAAAATTGGCAAATCTAAGTTTTGATTTATGGTATTGTAGTGCCTACATGATTTTCGTTCACGGTATTGAATATAAGTTTTACCAATTATCAATAAAAATTGTAGCAACATTGTTAAATTTTACCGCGTTTAAACAAATCAAATTTTTTCCACGCTTATGTATGAAAATCAAGTTTTTCGAATTATGTTTACGATAGATGATGTCATTGATTTACCATTGAAACATAGAAATTATAAATGGCCTTAATAATTACACATACCATATTAGCTATTGAATTTTATTTAAATTATGTAAATGCATTGGTAGAGTTTAACGTTTTTGTTAGAAATATAGAACGAAGAATCGGTCTCTTTTGCTGCTGACCACCGAAGACATCACATCGCATCACTCGTCATATTATTGTGCGTACTTATGACTTTCTAAAATATTCAAAATTATTTTGTGTATTAATTAATAAATTAAATGAGAATTTATACGAGAACACAACAGTATCGAACATAATACGATTGGTGCGAGTAATGTTTCCAGGCAAACCAATTTACGATTTTTAATTGACACTGGGCTGATGTTTCTGTTGTTCCATATTCTGATTTTGGTATTTTCTCAAAAACCCCATTTTCATTCTTAACAGTTGCTAATGGTTGTAACATTTCAACATATGGTACAAAATTGTTAAATATCGATTTAGAACTGCGTCGCGAATTTGAACATTTGTTTACAATTGTGGACGTTACACGTCTAATAGTCGGCGGAGATTTTTTAATAAAATTCGAATTGTCGGTAGACCTTAAAAAGCAAACATTAATAGATAATCGCAAGTTACTTCAAGTCACGGCGATGCAAGTAAGAGAAGCCGTTCTAACACCTTTAAAATTTAATATAGAAGGAATTTATGGTTGTCTACTAGAAGAATTTCTGACACGGAGACTACAGGCAGCATAACCTGGTTCTAATTGGCGACCGTTATCCATTGCCTCATTTTCAAGATTTCACGAATAATTTCCATGGATCAACAATTTTTAGTAAAGTAGATTTAGTTAGATCTTTTCACCATAATCCGGTAGCTGAGGAGGATATTTTCAAAACAGCAATTACCACACCATTCGGTACATAGGAATTTACTCGAATGCCTTATGGGTTACATAATGCGGCACAACCTTTCCAAAGATTTATGGATGAAGTGACACGAGTGTTAGAATTTAGATATGTCTAAGTTGCAATCAGATCGAACATTTAACTCATCTTCGTATATTAAACAAATTCGATTTTTTAAGTCATGCGATCACTAAGAATGGCATTTTACCACCCTAGAAATAGGATCATGGCAATTCAAATTTATCCATCACCTATATCTAAAAGCAACTCAACGTTTTGTGGGTATGGTGAACTTTTACCACCGTTTTATTCCCAATTTAGCTGCTTTAATCTCACCATTACACACCTTAATTGCGGGAGAAATGAATAAACCTAAAAAATCTAAATTTCATTGGCCTAGTGAGTGCGAAATTGCATATACAAATATTAGACGAGCTATATGTGAAGCTATTGTGTTAAATTGTCCATGTACTAATGCTAATTTTGTTTTAACTACCGATGCATCTAGTATGACAATCGGCAGTGTTTTGGAATAAATAGTAGATGGTGGACTTCAACCATTCTCATGTTTTTAAAAAAAAACTCTCAAAATCTGAACAAAACTATTCAACGTTCGGTCGTGAACTACTTGAGGTTTTAGCATCAATTAAACATTTTGAGTATTTTCTTGAAGGTCCTGAATTTACGATCCTCACGGATCATAAACACGGATAGTCAGAACACGTCAATTAGAATACATAGCTGAATTTATGTGCAAGATTCAACACATAACAGGTTCAAATAATATAATCTCAGATGCCCAATCTATATCCGAATTATAATTAGTTGATGAAATTCAAATATTGCAGAATATTAATATTGATTTGGAACAATTTATTAATTCTCAAGTTAGCGATCAAGAATTAAAGTTATTGTTAGATAGTACGAAACAAATTAACTCATCAAAAGTTCAGCTTAAACTGATTCATGATAACTTGTCAAATTTAGATATCTCATGTGAAGTTTCTAGAACTATTCCTAGACCATATATTCCATTAGAGTTTAGAAAACAAATTTTTTGGGACTTTCATTAATTATCCCATAGTGGATCGAAGTCAACGAAGAAAACATTACAAACTAAGCATTTCTGGCCGCGAATGGCATATAACATCAGCGAATAGGTTAGGAACTGTATTTGTTGCCAAACGTCAAAAATAACACGCCACACCAAATCAGAATTTCAACAAATTTGCTCCATTAAACGAGAGATTTAAACACATTCATATGGACTTAGTTGGGCCTTTACCTCCTTCAAAAGGTTATACATACATTTTAACAACCGTAGATCGTTTTACTAGGTGGCCTGAGGTTATTGTAATACCAGATATGACAACAACCAGTGTAATTAAAGCCTTTATTGATAATTACATTTCTAGATTCGGCGTTCCTTCAGAGATTATAATCGACCAAGGTCAGAGTTCAATAACTGAATTGGAACTTTTCGCATACGTACCACTGCGTATCATCTTCAATGTGATGGAATGGTGAAGCGATTCCATCGGACACTGATTGCAGCTTTGCTCGCACGTCAAAATTCTACCAATTGGGTTGATGAACTTCCGTTTATATTATTATAGGACTCCTCACAGCAATCAAGTCTGATCTTGACTGTTCATCTGCAGAACTAGTTGATGGACAGAATTTAAATACGTATTCCTAAAGAATTAGTTGTCGAAAGTCTCAATCAAAATCTCATTTGTAAATAAATTGCATAAGGCTATGTCGAATGTTAAACCGGTCCAACTAAGGGTTAGAATTCAAAGAGTATATTTGTCCCAAATGATCTAAATACCTGTAAATTTGTGTTATTACGTAGGGATGCAGTAAAAGTGGGTCTCGCACCTCCATATGAATTGAGAAAACAAATTGTAATAAATAAAAATGGAAGAAATATATCATTTTCAATTGATCGTGTTAAGCCATCATTCGTTGAAGGGGAGTGATGTAGTGCCAAATGATTTTCATTAACGGTATTGAATATAAGTTTTACCAATTTTCAATAAAATTTGTAACAACATTGTGACAAACAAGTCAAATTTTCTCAGCGCTTATGTACACGCGCCTCAATCCTTTGACGAAGCATCAAACACTACCCTCAGCTTTGTTGTGGTACTCGTCTCTTTTATCACACCGTGATGAGGCAAAAAATAATCATTAGGGTTGATGCTTTCGTAGATTTGTCTCATATGACCCAATTGCTCGTATTACAGCATGAAATTAGCATATTTGTCCCTAAATGTTGGGTTTCGTCAGAACTTGTTTTCTTTAGTTGTCCACTTCCAACTATTGTAAAATACCCTTCGACGCCCAGCAAAACGTCGATGTGGCCTTTTTGGTTGAATTTCGAACCGGAAAGGTTCCGTGACTGCAATTTGTCCAGTTCAATACAGCAAATTTTTGATGCTGGTTGTATGTGGTGATTTTAGGCGCTACATAAGCTTGAAGTTGTAGTACCGGTTCCGCCTGACATCTTAGCACGACCTCTAATTGTGCAACGACCTTTGTTCGTCCCTAATTCGACTGGCCTAAAACACGCCCGCTCCCTATCTTTACGCCTAATTTTTGTACACACGCGCCAGTAATAAACGAAGCCTGCAACGCTGAATCTAATAACACACGACACAACATAAATTCACCATTATTACCTCTTATCCGCACAGTTGCTGTTGGTAGAATTGCCTGCATCTCGCACCGAATATGGGTTTGGTAGCATTAAGCTTGTGGATCAGCTGACTTTGATTTTGGGTTAAGCTCGCTTTTCATCTCTTGCGTCATGTGCGATATTACAGTATTGAATTTAGATACCTTATATTCCTTGTGTATCAAGCTAAGGTGTATTCGGTGATATTCCTTGCATCTAGTTTTAGCACGACAATTGTATACTTTGTGTCCTTTATGTAAGCAGTTGAAAGATCGCATCGACATTTTTGCAAATGAGAATCGTCCTTGCATACTGGACAACTCCATGTAGCTTTGTTTGGTTATACGGTTTTAGTCACTAAAGCTCTTGTGCAACCAGTTTTGGCCTTCGAATAAGATGATATCGATTCCATTGCATCACATCTTTTATTGAGAAATTAAAAAAAACTCTTTTGTAGTGGAATATTACGATGCTAAAGGCTCTTGTGCCCAAAAGATCTTAGTTTCTTGGTCCAATTTTTTTTATCAATATATATTATATCAGGCAAAAGTCTCGTGTCTCCGCCTTCGGATCTAGCGCTTTTAAGCCTCGGAGATCCTCATCCGACGTTTCGCGTGACTTTTGTATGCTTGTGCTGCTCACTTGATTCACTGACGGTTGATCACTAAACGTTCGGATGAAGACATTCACAATATACTTTTTGAAATCGTACCGTTTAACCAGCATTGAGAACCCTTCGTAATAATTGGCTTCTGTAACCGCAAAGTATACGGCTTGGGTTCAAACTCGTCCAACTGCGATTCTATATCAGAATCCACCACAAACAGCTTTTCTTCGACCTCAAAAAACTACGCTCTCAAACCATGCATGGTCTCTTTTCGAACCTTTAGTTCATCGATGGAAATTTCGCTGGAATTTAGTGCAACAAAGTTTTCCATTCGGTTTAAGCCACGGTTGCCGCACGCACTTTCTTAAGCGCCAATAAATCGGCCATTTTATAATTCACTAAATTTTCACTTAACAAGATTCACTCCACGAAAACACGTTATAATAATATTTAATTGAACCTTTGATACGATTTACCTGCTTTGTGTTAAAGTGCAGCTTGGTAGACTTGGATGATTTAAGTAAATATTGTAATCACGACTGTAACATTTGCTCCGTCGCTTTAATGTTACAGAGGTACGAGGTTTTGCTGTATATTCAATATTTTGTTTTCATTAATTCTTTTTGGCATTCATTCATTAATAAATGTTAAAATATTCCTTGATTGAAACGGTTGTTCCAATTTATTTATTTATAAAGCAAAACATGTCATGCACCACAATACTCGAGGGTCTATTGCTTTCTTATGAATGGTAGCACTGTGTATTGTTGTATAATAGCGTTGATTTCATGAAATTTTTTTTTACGGGGAAAAATTAGAAAACCCGATATTTGTTTTTTTGGTAGAGAATGCCGTTTGCCAAATAGAAAGGAGAGGATGAAAAAATCGAACGAGTTGGGCAAGACGGTAGTTGGTAAACGATATTCATGTGATAATGATATAAAAACAAAAAAATATACATAAAGAGTGGAAAAAATATGTAGTGAAAGAAAAGTAAATTAAAACACTCAAAGTTTAGAGTCGAACATAAAATTAAATTACAAGTTATGTTGGTGAATATTTTCGTTTAATAGTTATTATTAAGTGAATAAAATAAAATAAAAACTATTGGGTCATAACCTGGGACCTATACAAAAAAAAAAATATAAATAGCAAAACCAAAGGAGAAAATATACGTTGTGTAGTGATTAATATGTATTTGTTTGAACCTGTTCATATAAAGTTGTACCTATTGCAGTAATACGGTGTGTGCAAAGAAAAATACTGACCGAAAAACAATATAAACTTTTGTGAAAAAAATTGGTCTGTTTGAGTGAGAATTGGTTTGCTTGGTTGAATTAGACGAAGTCAATTAGTGTCTAATAATAATAATTGTTGTTGATTGAAATAATAATAGATTGTGGATAAAGTTAATATTAATTGAGATACACATGGCGAGTTTGGGTCTCATGAATCATTGGCGTAAATGAACAGTTTGTTTATTTCGGTTGTGCAGAATCATCCAGATCGTGCTTGTGCAGTTTGGCGAGATTGCAGTTATAATATTGTTGTTGGCTGTTTAAATGGCGGAATTTCTAAGCAGGAAGTCCTAAGTTATTTCTAATTATTATTCCTAAGTTTTCTTATTATTTATATACATTGTTAATTTTTTTAATTTTTTTTCTCTATATTTATTAATTTGGATATTTGTTTTGTTATAAGTTAATTAATATGTTCCTTTTCTCTTTATATAACAGCACATAATATTATTTACCAGGCTTCTTTGTAGCTTCAAGGTCACATGGAAGCGCTTTCATCGGTCCTTCAGTTACGCAGGGAGCATCGTAAGTAGGTTCACACTTGATTTTTTCTGGGATTTAACGTATTTAAAAAAAAAAATCCAAAATATTAATTAACTTTTATTAATTTAAATAAGAGGTTCAATACCGTTTTATTAATTTTTTTTTGTTTTGTAACCTGTATATAAATTTTCATTTTTCTTTGCTAAATCCAAATAAATTAATTTCATTGTACCTGTTTAAATCAAATTGTTCTTATTATTCAAAACTAATAACTAAAATGATTGAGTGAGCTGAGTCTGAAACCATGAAGTGATGGAGTTTAAGGTAAGACGATAGTGAGAGTATTTTCCCCAACTTTGCCATTTGTTGTGCTGGGAGCTAAGGTACAAAATCCACGACCAATATACCTCGAACCGACTGAGCCAAGGCGAATATGGCGTACCTTAGTAGCACAACCACATTGTTTTTTTTTTCATTATTATTATTTTTGCTAATGGCGACTACGCTTTCCAAGAGTGGTCCCGTTACACGACGTGGCTTGACTACGACTGCTGTTGAAAACTATGATATTTAAAAACTGGCCTAGGTAATTTTTCTATGTCGAAAAGTTCTGGTTTTTCAAACTGGTTTCAGAATTCGTCCATGTCGTGACTAATCCTATTTTACCAATTCAGTTTTAATAATAATTCCCACTGCACAATCTGAAATTAAAAGTTAACTATGTACATATATCTAAATATTGTATTTTATGATTAATACTTAACTTTATTTCCATTAAACGTATTATTCCTTGTTTATAAACGAAATTCACAAAGACAGCCAAATATCAAAATATATGACGTTTTTGAACGATTCCAGCGGATTTACTGTGAGAGCTCGCAGCGAAACATAACAAAGTTGGATTGTTTAGGAATAATTAATTATCATAGAATTCGTCCTGATCCACGGTGTTTACTTGAGGATTTGGACGATAATTATATTTAATTTTGGTCCAACTATAAATTTTAAGCTTGTTTTATTAATTTTACAAAAACGAGATTACACTATTTTTAAGCCTATTATTCGGAAAAGAATGTTATTCGTTCTCTTAAGATTTTTTTTTTCTAATTAATCACCTTAATTCTATAATAAATTAGGACCGGCAATAAATAAAATAATATTTGTTCAAACCAACC